>JAFIDM010003189.1:58456666-58471949 GCA_023159025.1 Thereuonema tuberculata | reverse complement strand
GACCTTTTTATAAAAGATGTAAATTATATACCTTTTATATTAGAATTCATTGATCAGTGTGGTTGTGAACAAGCGAGAATTTGTGCTTTTTTATTCACTGTGTATATGTTGCTTATTCATTAAGGTGCCAGTTTGCTTACAATCAATTGGAAAATGTCATTTTGAGAAGTGGGCAAAATGTAGTAGTGTTACGTGCACTGACAAAGCACATATGCCAAGCACATATGCCAAAACTTCACTTAAAATAACTTTTTTGCCAATTTTGTTTTTTAATTGTTCATGAAATTTATTTGTAAATATCCACATAACTTTTTAAAAACCTATATTATATATTATCTCAAACTGACATTTAATTGACTGTAAGCAAACTGACATCCAAACATTAATACAGATTTCTAAATAATTAATAAATTATATTTGTTTTGCAGCTGCTGTTAAGAAGCGGAAGCCGAAAAAGAAAGTTTGGTTTGACAAAACCTACTGTGCAGGTAAGTCTCTATTATAAAACTTTGCCTATTAGGGCTAACAGCAAGAGACTATTTATCTCAATCTTTGAAGGAATGGTTTGCTTTTATAGTTACGAACTAAGAGACCCAGTTAGATAATGTATATCTTCCAATCTTATAAGAGAATGACATAAATCATTCGTAAACATATATGCTAAAAGAAAGCAGGCTAACATTTAAATAAGTATTTCTTATTAATATGAAAATCTTCATAAATCTCAGAAAAAGTCCAACATTTAATACTTTAAGAAGCATCTCTTGAAGTAAAAAAAGAAAATGAACTAAAGTTGAGAAAACTTTGATGATTTTTTTTTTCTTTTTTATTCTATGGCAGATAGATGGACAGGTGCTTTTGAACTATTTAGCCTTCTGCTCTTTTTGTAAACCAAAAGAAGTTTTCAGAACCCGACCTAGATACACAAATTTTCAAACTTCCTTAACTAACAACACCTTTCATTTTTAAATCTTTTCTTTGGAAGAACAATTTCATAATTAAATTGCTACACGTTAACCATTCTAGTAGAATCTGAGTGGAGTGTTTTCCATTTTTTAATAGAATATTTTATAATTTATAGTTTTTTTCTATCTTATTTTTCATTGACTGGATGAGACCCAGTCACAGCTACACTATTCAACTCTGGCCTGACCTAAAAGAAGAGATTGTATTTTATTTGGAAGAAGATGAAGATTCTGTCACAGTTTTGTTGAAATTTAAAAGATATTCTTCATATCAGATGAAGGCCTTATTACTGCTTATCTTCCTTTTGCTTATTTGATTTCTGTTTTGTATTGATTAATTAACTGGAAGATAAAAGAATAACTCTTGCTATATTTTGAGTCATCAGTTATTACCACTTTCATTCATTCTTCTTTTTTTTTTCTTTTAAAGCTAAATATCTGAGATTAAAAACAAATAATTGTCTCTTTTACTAATAGTGATTAATAGTCTGCTCTTTTTTTTTTGGGGGGGGGGGGGGGAGGAAGGAATAAGGTTTAATTTTAAAAATCAAAGTATTACATGTAATAAATTTTGGGGGTGTAGAAAACTTTGGGAGTGACTCAAATCAATTGCCCCTCTTTAAATATGCCATTGATAATTCACGCAATCTTAAATTTATGGATTTACAAGTTCACAATCTTCATAAGAAAAACTGATTGATATTTTATTAATTTTTGTGTTTAGATGAAGATGATTCTTTTTCTTATCGCCAATCAAAAGGTAATTCTCTCTCTCTCTTATTAGTAATATACATAATAGCGATGTAACTAGAAAATTAAAACTGAAGTTACATTAAGATCTGAAAACTTAGATAATTTAAAGATCTATCTGCTACCTAATTGTTCCTTTGCTCACTTTTTCTTCCAGGTTTTTTTTTTAATATCATTACCCAATGTTTATTTTTCCAGTTTTTGTTTTGTATAATAAGCGGTTGTTCTTCAACTGAATGTGCTTAAGATGTAAAGTCAATTAAAACGTATTTTTATATTTGCATTGGGGATCTTTCAAAAATAGAATGCTCTTTAAGACAAAAATAAACTTAAAAATATATGTTAATAATTAGAAAAATAATTATATGTCTTAATTAAGCATCTGCAAAACTCAAGATATCTGTAAATTAATAAATTTAAATCTTATTTTTTTTACAAAGCCATTGACATAGCTGCAGCATATTCAGGCGACTCATCCCCTCCAGAAATCAGTTCCTGTAAGTATATTTTTTTAACTAAAATTTACATTTTTTTGCAGTCTAAGAGAAATATTAATTTAAATAAATGTTATTCTGTGAGATTCATTTAAGCATTCAGGATTTGTTTATGGAACCTGGTCTTTACAAAAATTCTAAACTTTCAAATTTAGTTCTTTTATTTGCTTTCTGGGCGTATGAGTTGTGGATGCGAGTTCTATCTGTTGATTACATTTACTTGCAATTGCATTTCTCTTGTGAAATATCATTCCATTCTGATGAGAAAATGTTATAATACAGGTCCATACTAATAATAGATGATCATCTTCTGAGATGGAAAATGAACTTGGCCACAAATGTATACAATGTTGTCCGAATAGTTCAGAATAGTTCAGAAATAGTTAATAGTAATTGGAGAAGTACAATGTGAAGACTGATGAATTCTGTAACAAGGCCACTTAACGTGCATATATTGAAATAAAGAGAAAGTGAAAATAAATAAAACGCACTTACTTACAAAATGTTGAGAGAATTATAAACATGGTAATAAACCAACAGTTTCGGAATACTGTGCGTATTCCTTCATCAGGGATGGCACAAACATATAAGACTTTAAAACAATGTTTAAGACGACACGAGGTGGGAAGGCACGGTGAAAGTGAGGGAAGTGAGAGGATTAAGCAAGTTTAGCAGTAGTGACGGGCGTTTTGTCTACCGGTGATGGAGTTGTAAGCTTTAAGCTGGATTATATGGAATGATTCAGCTAGGAGACGGTGGGAAAGGGGTTTGGTAGCTGAAAAGTTAGGGGGGGTGTGTCCTGTCTCTTTAAATTCTGTAAATCACTGAATGATGAAATCGCCAAAAGGACTGGAATGACGTAGGCAAGATACATATTGTTATAATGGGAAAAGCTATGGGAGGCTGTGATGGTAGATGAAAACTCTTGTTTACACTATTGTATTAATTTAAGGTATCTTAATGAAAATCCCATTTTCACATGCATTGCAAACAGTGACAGGTGGGAAATAAAACAGATAAGCTACAGCACATGAATGAGAAGTCGGTGAAAATGAGAATTTGGCTGTAAAGAAAAGATCAGTTTTGATTCACGAAGAAAAGAACTTGACTGTAGGACTGCACTGAGTTTTTCTGAAGAAACCTTGGTGTTGAGATAAAATCTTAAAAGAAATTTAAAGATGTGTGGAGACTGTACAGTATTGCAGTCATTTTAAAACTTTATCTCAAAGAAAGGGAAAGGGTTATAAAGCATAATAACTCTAGAAGAAGTTGCAGATTTTTCAGTGTTTTGTAGAATTAGATATGCCTGAGATGAGAACATTCATATAAATTCATAAATAATGTCTTCTTTAATCGCTATACTTCATCCCTGTCTGCGAGGGACTTCTTCAGGTGATAAATCAAGGACAAGAAAAATTTTCTTATTCTTCCTCTACAATTTTGTTAGAATTATAGAATAAGAACTAATCAAAATATTACAATTCAAATCAAATTTAACACTCATTATTAATAACAATTTAACCATTTAATAATTCAATTCAAACATTACACTCATGTTTTATTAACAATTTTGTGCTACGTAACAATGTTAAACCAATAATCTTTTCTCCATAAATTTCTTAATATATTCAAATGTTTTAAGATATTTATCTCTATTGATATATTTTTTTCAATTAATTAAACATGATTCAATCATGAGTCTTTCTTTTGAAATTTCACATTCAATTTAAACTATTGGGTTTGCTTTGTTTCTGTCCAGTCTGAAACTTCTTTTATATCTATATACTCTAACATGTTCTGACACTCGTTCCTTTAATGTTTTCCCTGTACTGCCAAAATAAACACATCCACTATATCTACATGTGCGACTACACACTATATCCATTTTATATAACATGTTTTCATTAATAATCTTATTCTTTTTAATTAATTTATTCCCTTTATAATGAACCAAATGAATATTGTTCTCTTTACAAACATTTTTTACTTATTTTAAAACCTTAAGGTAACTTAAAAACTTTGTTATAATTACTGTTGTTCTCTTCCTTTTTTCTTTAAAAAATTCATTTATTTACACTATTTATAAATGCACTAGGGTATTCATTATTTTCAAAAGTTTTCTTCATATTCTTACTTTTGTATTCTATAATGTTTTATTTTCTGTATATTCTGTTATATAATGATTAAAGAAGATATTATTTATGAATTTATATGAATGAGATATTATTTACAAGATGTGTTAAGGAAATATACTAAGATGAGGAAGTGAAAGAGGCATCAATATCATACAACCACCGTATAAATATGGTTCTGTATGAGAATTAGATAGGTGCACAATGAAAAAAAAATGTATACAGAGAATTATGACACAATATTGAAGAATAGAATGATATTAAATATTCTCTGTTATTTTCTTATTTATTTACTGCTGCCATTTGGAAATCTACAATATATCACTATCTTAGTAGAAAATTGACATATTACTTGAAAGTCCTGTGTCTGTAATGCTTTATGCCTGTAGGGTGTTATGTAATATATTAATACCTATACTTGTAATTCTTTTGTTTTACTAATTAATTGTTTTAGTTAGTTTTCAAACACTTTTATTTTATACCTTTGCTTTACTAATCTATACTATATTATAACCAACCATTACTTTGTTTTTTCTTTCATTTTTCTGAAGTTGAAAATTTACTATTGAGAAGATATCCCAAGAAGAAAGCGTTTCCTGTTACAATGGGTAAAAGGAATTTTATTTATGCTGAAAAACTTTTATGCTTAAAAACAGTTTACTGTATTTATTTTCATAATCTCTTTCTTCTGCATAAACTTAACCATAAAATCAAATGAAAGGGTCTTCTAATGAAAATATCTTTAAAAATAATGAATGAATGCTTCAGAACAAAAAAAATCCAGTAAATTATTTGGCTTATTTAAGACAATAATTTTATAACCCTAACTAGGAAAGATACAAACCATTGACTTAATGTATTTTTCTTCACAATATAAATCTTATGTACAAATCTAAGTGAATCTCTCTGTGAGCTGATAAGTATGAACATTTCTTCATTGAAATTGTATGAAAAAAAAATAATAAACACTTGGAATTCCTTTTAATATTCTTTATTAAAAGCAGAAGCTAGAACTAAGTATGAAAAGAAAAAGTGACATTATATCTAACTTCTAATATTGTAGCGGGCCTTAATGTTTATTGAGTCTTATTGTAAGTAAATACAGTAATTTTGATTTAGTTGTTGAAATAAAATAATAATTTACAAAATAGCATTGAAAAATATTTTTCAGAATGTAAATCTTAGGGTCTGGTTGAGTGTTATTTGTTTTCGAAGTCCTATATTAATAGATCTTTGCTTTGTACCTTATTATCTGGTTCCTGACGATGGCTGTTCAGCAAACTTTTACTACACATTTTCCAAAGAAGCATATTACAAACATTTAGTATTAAATATTTTTTACATTGTAGAATATTAAAAATTACAAGATAATAAAACAGAATATATGTGTATGTAAAGTTACACTTAAAACCCTGTGTATACAGAAAAAAAAATGTATAAAATTCTTATATATCATTAATTAATTTTACACAAGTGCTCCACTCACATTGGAGTACTACACTGATGAAGAGAGAGAAATAAAAAAGGAAATTAATATAAATAAGTCATAACATGGTGATAAGTAGGAATATAATGAAGTAAGTGGTTGAGGGGATAGCAGCTCTATGTTCCTGTGCTCTGATCTAAAATTAAAGGTCTTTTTGGTCTTTTAAGAAATTGTTCGGTATGTAGATCACATTGTTCTGTACAAAAGTGTTAGGTGTACATGGCCAAATAATATTCTGAAGGTTAAGATTGAGCACCAGTTTGATACATTGTCTTTCGTACTTGACGCAGTTATAAATGATATGTTCCACAGATTTGAGTTCTCCACAACCACAATCACAGATGGCTGAGGACGTGATATTATGCCTAACCAGATAGATATTAAATTTCCCATGACCAGTTAGAATTGAGTGAGCAGAAAGATAAAGGACAAATGCCTTCATTAAATCTGTCATAAATCGTTGGGAAGGACATTTTTGTAATTTTTCCTTTCTGTGTATTTGACCAACTATCATTCCAATATTTATCAAGATATTGTGTTCTGATGATTGTTTTTAGGGTATGGGCTGGAGTGTGTAAGGAGCAGATTGGTCTGTAACTGTAGCTTTAGCTTCTTTGTCTGCCCACTCATTTCCAGATATACCTGTGTTGGAACTTATAATTTTTAAAGAAAAGTAAGACCTTAGTCTTGTCTGAGTTTACAGATAACTTGTTTTGCTTACTTCCATCAGAACATTATTTAATGTATTAGCAATGTTGATCAAGTCAGAACCTTGATAAACCAAGGCAATATTCTTGTCTGAGTTATTTTCTTCGATACATGTACTTGCCATGTCTTGGAGAAGCAGGCCAAGAAAACAACTTATCTGAGAAACTGATGATGGAAATGCACCAAACTTAATGTAATGATCAACATCTTGTGAAGAAGGCTCAAGGTATGTGGATGAAATATGGAGTGAACCTCAGCCAGAGGGTGAAAATACCTCAGACAAGAGTTTGTCCAATTATAATGAGATAATTGGTGGAGCTTCATAAATATTGATACAAAGTTGAGAAGTCCTCTCAATTGGCCGAATAGGGGGACCAATCAGCGATGTGTCTTGTCCTCTCACCAAGTGGCGGACCGAACAGACAGCGTCCCAGCTAGCGCTCTCTGAGTGATGGACCGAATAGAGAGCTTCAGAGAGATTTCTGAAATCCGATCCCATTATATATAAACCTGTACATAATTGTAAATAAAGGGTGTGTGTGTGTGCTTTAGACTAAACCACGGCATTAGTCTCTGTCATTTCGACCATACATCAATATCTTAAGGTTGTGTACTAGGAGAAGATCACATTTACTGAAGAGTGGGTAGCAAATAAAGAGTGATTCTGTGATTGATAAGGAATGAGTGCTGAAGGTCCTACTTTTTATCTTCATTTTTATTGCTCCTAAATGTCTAAAAATACTAATGAGTCATTTAGTTTTGCCAATCATATTGTCATCAATTTGTCATTAGACTTGCATTAGAGGGATGTTATATAGAACAACAAGAAAACAGAAAAGTGAAATTCATAAAAATAGGATCTGTTACCTAGCAATATAATACCTTTAAGATTACTATTACTTGTGTGGCTAAACTTGCATTTTTAGCTGCATTTGAAGGAAATACTTATTTTCACTCATTTTTACTTTTAATTACAGAAAAGAAACCCAAAGTTCCAGAGAAAAAAGTATATCCTTGTAAGTACAATCCTATAATTTTGTTGCTGTATGAATAAATATTTATCACTAACAAACACATAATTATTTCATAAACACAACTGTCACATACGATTTCATTATTGTTTTCTAAGATTTTGTACTTAAGATTTTTTGTACTAAGATTTTGAAAAGTATTTCAAAGATTACTTATTTTATTCTTTTCATACTTGAACAAAGAAACAATTCTAAATTGCATTCAACTTTCCCACAGTCAAAAAGCTTTTGTAAGATCTTCTTGAGATAAGCTATTTATAAATTTCAATTAATTAGAGGAATATTTTCCTGAGTATTTATTGTTTTTTTTTAACTTGTAAAGCGAAGTTAATGCTATACAGTAAATTCTAATAAATTAATCAGATTTGTAATATGAGAAACCTTCGCTTGTTAAGGTAGGACACTTCACTGAATTATAATTTTCTTCTCTGGCAAGAAGTAGCAAAAGTTTACAGTTTGTAGTAAACCACAAAAATTTCTGTCTTCAGGCTTAAAATTTTATTACATTGAATCATCATATAAAGATCTTGTCTCTTTTATATTTATATACTTTGTTTTATGGAATTGTGATACATTGAGTAATTGACTGACTACCAATTCATTAATTATGTACACCTTGACTAATTTACTTTTACTCAAATAATAGATTTTGAAAAAGAAATTCAATAAATTCTTGAAAATTTAGGCTTTAAAATGTCTAATGCAAATTAATCTTTTGTAGCTTCATTGTGTTTTGAAACTTTGTTTTGCATTTTTCAGGTTCATTCAAAAAAATTGAATCAGTTTATCCAGAGATTGTAATAGGTAAGCATTTTTCATATTTCTTTTTTATTTTTAATGGTTTTTTTTTTATAATTTTTTAAAAGGAATTTATATTTTTTTTAAAAAAGGAAATCAAAATATAATGAATTGCTACTATTTTTATTATACCAATTGGAGAGGGGGAGCAATTGATTTAATCATTATCACAACTTTCTGGAAGTTCAGAAGTATGGTATGCGCCAAAATATACAGTACTGAAACTTGCGCATTTCAAACACGTGGTTGCGTTTGTCGATGGGGTATAGCTCCAGTTGCACGTGTTCGCAGTAGTGAAAAGAAAGTTGTGTTGTGCAGTTATTGTTGGAAATGGGTCTCTCGACGGAGGAAAAAGTATTCATAGTTGAGCATTATTTCCGCTCGTATGGAAGTGGCCATGAAGATGGACCGAGTTTGAAAAAGGTGGCAGAACAATTCCAAGAAGAGTTTAATAAGACGGCACCAAGTAACACAGTTATGCTGTCTATTGTTACGAAATTTCACCATTCTGGTAGTGTACTGTGTCAATGGAAGGGGAAGTGATCGAGCCATTTCTTCAGACTTTGAGAAGGTTCTGTCGTGCAAGGAACATTCAGATGAATAGACAGTGGTATCAACCACTGGGGGCAACGAGCGTCTCCAGCCATGTGAGGAAAACTTTACAGGACGAATCATTTCACTTGGTACTGACTTCCCATACCTATCGCATTCTCCCGATCTTACACCACCTGATGCCTATTTGTGGGGAATGTTAAAGGAGATTGTGTTCAACTGTGAAGATCCACCAAGAACTGTGCCTGCATTACGTGAGCAAATCGTCTCCTTTTGCAGGAGTCTGCAGCAACCTTTGTTTCAGGATATGTTTGAGAATCTGCATGAACGATATGAACACTGTCTACAGCGAGGCGGTGCACACTTTGAACACTTACATTACGCATACCGTGGTAAATCAACACGCTAATATTGTGTGTAAGTATGTATGTAGTGTGTATGTTAATTTCTTTTGCGGAGAAATAAACTCACAGATGACAATAATGTAATTTTGTTCATCTTTTCATTTCAGTACTGTATATTTTGGCGCATACTGTATTAACTTTTAATACTCCTGTAGCATTGGCAGAAATTTGCCTTGAACAGATTTGAAACAAAAGATACAAAATACACTGGATCAACCTTAAATGCTCTATCAGATCAAGGAATTGGACCCCCACCCCAATCTCATTTTTATCAAAAGTATATGGTACTTATTTAGGTATAATACTAATATATTTGACATTTTTTTACATATGTAATTGAAATCTAGGCATAAGATCTGAAAGATCAGAGTTCTTGGATTTTAATGGATTAAATTATGTCTTATCATTTTTATTTTTTGAGTTCTGTTTCAATGTTAAAAGATAATAAATCAAATATCATTAAAAAAAATGTTACCTATATTTTTGGAACTTTTTAAAATACTAATTTGATTTTATGACGTAACATTTTTATATTTTACACAAGTAAATACCATACAGTTTGTTTATTTTGATAATCTTAGAAATAAATATACCCAAATATATTTACATGTGCTTGAAGCCATCCTGATAATATTTGTTGACTGAATCTCAGTCCATCTTCGAATACATTTGTAGAACTAAGCTGGAACACTGAATCTCCTGTTCTTGCTGCTTAGGAAATCTTCAATCCCTTATAAACACATCTCGGAAGCTAGTTCATGCTCTATTGATAAAATGGCTAAATGGTTCAGTTTTTCTTGTCCTACCCTTGACTCTTGATATGAAAAAGTTTACTAAATCTTCTCTCTCCAGATGCAGTGCACACTGGCAAGGTGATGAAAAGCATGAGGGCAATGTAAAGCTCAGGAAAAACTGTTTGTAACTTTTTTTTCTATAGATTTCATTCAAGATAACTAGTGGAAATCTCTAGGTCAGTTTTGGAAAATAGATGTGAACATTTTAATCTCATTAACCAAATTTTCACTCAGATCTTCGGGATATTCAGAAATTAAATGTTCTGTAGCTTTTCTGTGATCTGAAAGGGTATTTATCTTCAGATTTGCTTCAAAAGTCTCACATATATTGAAAGTCGCTAGAAAATGGGAAGCTAGCTGACACACAATGTTGTCAACTATAATATCAAACACACTTTTCTTAAATCTTTCTTCTGGTATTTCCTTTGAGGTTTGAGAATGTCTGTCCAAGTCATCATCACTTCCATCCCTTTCATCAAAAAACATCTCCCTTTTCTTTTTTCCACTCTTCCTCTCAAACTCAATATCTATTCCTATATCTGATGCTATTTTCTGAGCTTTTTGGATGTATTCTTTCCACTTGAGTCGAATTTCCTGGTCCACTCTTTTCTCGAGAGCCTTAATATTGTTCATCTCAATATCAAGTGTTACTTCCTTTGTATAGGGACTATTCATCTGTAGCTGTAGTAACATTTGCCATTTCTTGGACATGAACTGAAATAATTGTGTACTTGGTTCACACTGTTGAAGAATGTGCTTACTACACAACAGCTTTTTGCAGCGTGGACTCCCACTAAATTCAAAATAAGGAGAAAAAGTTGCAGTTGGTTTGAGCTCTTTAGCTTTTGTTTGAACTCTCTTGATGTGTCAGCCATATTGGATCTATTGCCAAAACATTGATCACGACATAGTGTAAATCATTTTCAAAGTTTTTTTTTTTTTAATTTCTCCCATTATACTAGATATAATGGTATCTCCGGACTTTTTGTGAAAATCTAAGTGCTAAACAAACCTTTCACAAATTTCCACTTGTTGTTTTCTCCATCTAACAAAACGTACCTCAATATCAAAATGTTTTGTTCCATTTTGGACATATCAGGTTTAGCCTCACACATAAAGGCTTCCCACCTTTCTTCCAAGATTTTCTTCAAAATTTATCTCAACACAAAGACAGGAACTTATCCTGTGCTCTTCAAGAAAGATAATGAATTAGTTTTTCATTCTTTTGGCAATCCTTCACATAGACTATATATTTTAATAATTAATACAAAGGACCAAACACACAAAAACAATAGAGATATAAAGAATAAATAATTTCATGACATGTTGCGAAGCTACACTTCCTTCTTCATCAGATGATACTAATTAATTTTTAATTTCAAATTCCGAGCCTTGTTTTCCTTTTCATGTATTTATTTTTTAGTATCATCTGACGAAGAAGGAAGTGTACCTTCGCAACATGTCATGAAATTATTTATTCTTTATAAGTCTATTGTTTTTGTGTGTTTGGTCCTTTATATTAATGTTAATCATACAGAATGGATAAAATAGACTATATATTTCTTCAAGAAAGGGTCATATTTGGCAAGCACATCAACAAGACAAGAAGTTTCTAGTATCTGAATCTCTAAGCCTGGAGCTACTAAAAGCTAAGTTTCTTGAGGCCAGAAACATCATAATATCAAGCAACCTCTTTAGGAACACTCTTATAAAATCCCTCTCTTTTAGAATCAACTGCTGGAAGGAAACATACATCATGGCCAGCTAGCCTTTGTTCACAACCTCTCCGTGACAAATAATAATGACAAACTGCACTCATGATTAGGAAGAATTGAGTATTTCTCTTTCCATGATGTCTCAGTGAAGTCAAATCCTTCATCTATTTTGGCTATCCTAGACACAACAGACTTTTTTACATCACTCTCAAAGAGCAGTCAGGGCCAACAGAACATTTTCTGTTTCACTTGTCACTCCACACTAGCCAGTTCTACTTCACTGAAGGTTTCTCGTTAAAACACTTAAGAGTAAAGATGGTGTTTGGAAAATCTACCTTGCTTGTCAATGAATACTTCTATTTTATCAAGATTAATTTTTAGCTGGCCCTTCCTAACAATTTCCTCCCTATCTTCGACTATAAGTCGACTGGACCACTGTTCAGGGTCACTGGAATTCCAGTCATCAAGTTCATCCTCTTTTGGAATTCATTCAATAAAATCTGAACAACCCAGTTCCTCCCCTTGTTTCTAAATACACACTCCTTCAGGTTTACTGGTTGTAAGGTTATCATCGTCTAACTTATCTTGTCCACACTGAATTCTTAGAGGAAGGAACATCTGTAGGCTTACAATTACTCAATGTTGAAGGCTCAGGTTGTTTTTTATCTTTATATTCATTGCCTGTGAAGTAGCTACCAATTTTCTTAACCTTCAATTCTTCATTACATTTTTGATATCCTTTCCTCTTTTTGACACATTTCTGTGCATCAGATTTATAAACATTTCCTGTTATTGTGCCTCCTTCTAATAACAATCTATTCATCAAATTACATTTATATTTTTCGGTTAGTGAAAAGCCTTTGAACTAACTTCAAGGCTGTCGAGACACAAACTCCTTTGACCTATCACACGAGATTTCTCAAGTACACTTAATGAAATTTTCCACTGTTGAACAACATTGTTATCATTTCAATCAAGATCCTTTGCATCAGCTTCTCATCAATTTCTTTCTTTAAAAAGTAAATTCTGGTGTGTTTTTATGCATGGAATACATGTATTTTAGCTATGATTATTGTTTATCTTTGAAAGATAAGTTCCTGAAAGTGATTGCGAATTTAATATGGCTTTCTGTTTTGTTGAAGCGGCAAAAACAAATGGCTCCAGCTGCCTTTCTGTGATTCACTTTGCTTCCTATTACGTCACAGCTCACAAATATGTAATTGGCCAAAGATCTTCAAAACCCACTTGAAGGCCATTTGATAACTCCTTTCAAAATCAGAAAGCTTTCAAATTGAAATGAACCTGAGAATCGTCTGACAGAATTACCATTCTCCTTTCAGCCCAAAAGCCTTTCACTCAAGTATCTTTCACTCTGTCATCTGACAAGGATATCAATCTATTAAGAATAGAAAGCTTCACTACTATAGAAAAGACAAAGCACAAAAGTGCAAGAAGAATTAGACAAGTGCAAGAAGAATTGGTATGTTTGCCATGTTGTTTGCTTTAAGATCTAGTTTGCGAATTATGATGGCCATGGCTTTGCCATCAGAAAATGTGGGAATTTCAAAATATTAAAATAAATTCAAGCTCAGAACTTTTCTCCTGAGGTCTCAGGCCCCCTGACATTTGTCTGGTTTGTCACCCATATGGGCGGCCCTGATCAAGACCCTCTCTGCTTTCAATGATTTGAATTTTACCAAGAATTTTTACAACAGGAGAACTGTTAGATACTGAATCTCATTCCCTTTCCTTACATTCCATTTTATCTGATAGTTATCATTGCCTTGAATTTTCTGTCCATCAATCTTTCTTAACGGACAACATTTTATCTCCTCCACAAACTTGCAGTTAAATAAAATGTTTCTATTATTCTTAAGTTTTTATAGCATGTCTTGAGTTCTGGCTTCCTATTCATTCGTAACTTTGTGGGTTTTGTTTTTTTTAATCTTTTCATTCCAGCAACCTTCATCAGACCACACTATCAATTTCTTAAAACTGTAGTCACTTACATCCATCATTATTCCTGCTTCCTCATCTGTATATAGTGATGTTCTCATATCTTAGTTTTATTCTGAATGACTTAAATCAGTGATGCATTCCTGCTTACAGTCTTCTATCAATTTGGATAAAGATCAAACTTAGAGATCACAATCACTGATGATCAACAATATACACGAATTATCTAAAAGATACAAATCATTCTTTTTATTAGGGCATTAACCACTTAATCCTTTTGAATTGTAATTTAACCTTTGCTCTGTTTTTGTTATTGAATTCTCTCATAAAATCTCTATAATCACCTTATACTATAAATTTTAGCAACTCTTTTACCAATCTCCACTATTAAATTGGGCATCAAACAATATCTATGCATAAGATATGATGTTTCTATAGGAAAATTAGACTCTGAATAATAAACTGAGTGGAATAGATATCTATAGTAATTGTACAGTATTGTCATTATTCTTGATAAAGGTGATCATTACTACTATCCCTGTTTTGCCTGGACACAGATAAACATTGGAAGCAGATACTATTTTATAAAGTAGAACAAATCTGGGAATATATATTCAGTTAAATCCACATTACAGAGTATTAATCCCTTAAAGCTTGCATACTTTGAGATGAACAATATTCTGAAGAACAGTATTGAGATGAACAGTATTTCTGTTACTCATTCAGAAATAAGTTTGTCAGGCTGATATCAATATAGTAAGAAGTTTTTGAAATAACAGTCAAAGGTTGAACAGCTGATGACATAACTACTTAGAAGTAATAAATGCTTAGTCTGTATAATTCTTACAAATATAAGCAGCTAGATTCTTGATGCATTTCATCCTTATGGAATCCATGAATAAAAGTGGCCATCTCCATTTATAGTATTATGTGGTCTTTAATTTGGTTGTAAGCAAGTGAAGAAATATAGTATTACATGGTCTTTGTTTTCTTCATTGCTTACAACCAAATTCTCTGAAATTTTTTTTTATTGTAATATTTTTCACTGCACTAAACAATTCCTTATATACTGCAGCGTAACTCAGTAAAGGGATTTCAGAGAAATTGTTATGAATTGACAGAAATTGAAACTTTTAGATTTAATGCCAAAATGGAAATGAATATTTTATGAATCAATCTTCTGTAGTCCAGTTAATTTGGACAATAGAATTACAACTCTCAAAACCATTTGGTTGGTAATGTTGATATTTTATGCATTGCCATAGAATTGTGTCAGCTTGAATTCTCTATTGTTAGATGAAATTATCCTGCATTGAGAGCTACAAAATGCACAAGTTTAAATTGGACATAATTAGCTAAATTTATTATTGTCACCTCAGGAATAATTACTTTTACTTAGTCTGTTAAATCTTTGCATTTCAACTGACTTTACAAACTAAATATATATATAGTACAGTATAGTATAGTGTAGTACAGTATAGTATAATACAGTATAGTA
>JAFIDM010003189.1:58406714-58451236 GCA_023159025.1 Thereuonema tuberculata | reverse complement strand
ATTGCCATGAGAGGATTACGTTATTGTTTTTTATGTAGTATTTAAAGCTTTTAAAATCATTTTAACTGCTGATAATTTATTATTTGTAGAATTTCATTTCAACAATTATAGAAAGTTCAGGATTCAATAATCAGTCCAACCTGATATCTTTTCTCATCTTTATGGAATGCCAGTGCTTATCTATCCATCTTTTAGTAAAACTAATATTACTTCCTAGTTCCGTCCCATTTATCTGTGGCATTAAATATTGGTATATTGACAGTCAATGCTACTTTCTTTCAATATAAGCCAGAAGGTTTTGTTTTTTTTTTTTCCCTTCTTCCTGTTTGTTTTCCTTTCTGGCAATAAATGAATGATTATTGAACTAAATATAAATTATTATTTATATTTTAGAAAGCTATTCACAGGGTGCTCAAGTTCAAACAAAATGTTTCAAATGATTGTTTGCTTAATAATTTTTGAGAATATTGGTGGCACCTCCTTGATCTTTGTTAGATTTGTAATTCAGTACTTCTCAAACAGCTTTTAAAACTGTTCATATTATTTATTATTACCACTAAATTGTGGCTGATTTAACTATTTCTGTATGTCATTCATACATTAATTAAATCCATTTATGTTTCTCTGCAGGTTTTTTTTTTTTCTTTTTTAATTATCACTGATATTGTTAACATTCCTTTCATCTTAACAATGTAACATTAAGTCTGATTTCACAATCTTAACCTTGTTTAAGGTGCATGTGTGTTTTACTTTCTAAATTATTATTAATTTTTCTCCATTATTAGCAATTAAACTAAATTAACTGTGCTTTCTCTCCATATTTCTGTTATAGTTTTGTCTGCATTGAAAGGAGATTATGATGAGATTCGTGGCCAAAATTTTCTTTTTTGTTTAAATTGCTTTGTTTTTATTTCTTTTCCTTCTCCACTTCATCTGTCCTCTTACATCTGTTCTTCTGCAATACTTTGTTATAATGTATTGTTACAATTTTTATATCCTTATACAGTATATATGTATTTATGCTTTAATTGTAAACGAAGGTCTTCCTCTTCTGCTTTTACTCTTTTCTCTGTGTATTGTTGTACATTTCTGGTGAGTGTAAGACTTACACTCATAAAAAAACGATTTGTACTTACATTTGCAAATACCAAATACCCCATATTGAATCGAAAAGTAGTCCTTTCCTACAATTCTACCATAAAAAAATTAAATAATCTTTATTTAAAGAAATTTCCTAATCACAAGGAAATGCTATTTATTGAGAAAGAAATGTTTGAAGAAGGAAATTGAATGAATTTCTGTAACTTTATTCACTGCAGAGACACAGGAAAATTGTTATGAATAAAATTTAGGTTTATTTTGTTTATGCACACTGAGATTTTGATGGTATGCCTTACAAACATTGAACAATTCACTTTCACTGAAATATTTTCATTTTGTTGTGATTCTGTGTTGTTCATGACATTGTGTTAAGAAATAAGCCAAGTTGAGGAAGATTATTTTATTAAAAAAATTAAAGAAAAAAAATAAATTTTAATTATCAATATATCTATGTCTTATTTTTCTAACAATAGTGTAAATATAAAATTATAATTCTGATATAGAGTTAATGATTCTTCAGGATGAACAGTAAGAATACAGATGTCTATCATATTGTCACCATCGTTCAAAAAGGAGCCAATAGACCATTTTCCAACTTTTTCAGGAGAAGCATAAAGCATATCTACACTGTCGATATAAATCAGCTAGGAACCAATTATGAAAACAATGATGGTAAACACAGGCTAAGACCTAACAATATGTAGGGTGACCTTTTTTTTTTTTTTTTTTGCATTATCTATTATGGAATATTAGCCTCTTTTGCTTGAGTTTTTGAAATGATCGAAAATAGATTTTGGCCTACTTGGATCTCTATAATGATAAGAGCTGACTGCTGCTGTGTTTTGTCTAACAATGTAAACTGTGGAGAGATGGATATTGGTTCAAAAAAATACAATTTTACAAAAATGGTCTATTGGCCCCTTTTGCTAGATGGCAAAGATATATTAATAAAGGTCAAAAGTTTGGAAAGATCAATTTTCTAAAAAATTTAGTCTTGGTAAAATATATTTTTTTTTTCCTAAAGCAGAAACTTCACCAAAACAAAATATTGCCACAAGCAACGCCTTTTTTTGCAAATATTAGTTAAGAATTGAGCTAAACTGTAACCCTTACATTGCTTGTTTCTCAGTCACTTACAAATATTTAAATTTTAGTGTTGTGAATATTTAAATTTATTTTGAAAAAACTACTATCTTGTAACAGATATTTCTTCTGAATATAAGGATGCTTTCTTCTTAGTTAAGTGTTTTTAAGCTTAATTTTGTTTTACAGCTCATAAACATTTTCTAAGGCAGGTTTATGAATTCCCTGCCAACAGAATCTTAAGTGATTGCTCCTCCTACATGTATACTCTGTTACTCTTCTTAACAAGATGCAATGCCATTAGGCCATGAATATATAATGTGTTTACATAGTGTGAAAACTTATATTGTCTCTACTTGTTAATTATCATAAAAAATAACTAGAATTTTTAATGAGAAAGAATTCTCCCCAGGTTTTTGTCTATACGACTTGTATAGAACATTCCTGAGGTTTTTCCCAAAATAACAGCATTGAAAAATGCTGAATTAATGAAGTCCATTATTTTTTTATCAATTTATTTGAGTATCTCCCAGTTTGTTCAAAGAACCTTTTTTATACCATCAAAATTTTCTCCAGCATTATTAGTTTTGTGCCTGATCATCCTCTATCATCAAACAAGCTACGAATTTTTTTGTAAGCATTAAAAATACTTTCTTTTTTTTTTATATTTATTTTGGAGTTGAAATATTTGAGGATATAGTCTTCAAAAAAATCAGTCCACAGTTAATATCCCTTGGCTTTTTTTTCTCGACAATGCTAAATGGAGTAATGATATGTTTTAACACCATGTCTTATCATTTATTTCTTTAGGAGGAATCAGCCTTGGCAGCAGTTTTGGAAGGTCCGAAATATTCCAATCCCCTTCTCAGAGAAAGTCCATCTGTTCAGAGACTTCGATACAAATATTTCTTTGAATATTACATTCCGACTCCATCTACCTCTCCTGGCCCCAGCCCGAAAAGTAAAAAAGATTCTGAGGTTGATTTGGCTGGCGTTTCCCATTCTTGGAATTTATCTGAAGATCCCTCTGAAGTTAAGCTCAACCCAAATGTTAAAAGTACTCCTAAAAAGTAACTTCTAAAATTATCGATATGTTTATAGCACAACAATACTTGTTTTTTTTTTTGGTTCAAAATTTAAACATCTCCATTTCAGTTATTTTGTAATAAATTCCCGTTGAATGTAAAAAATAAAGGATTTTTCAACTTTTACTTAAAGGTGAATCTTATTGGATTAAAAAACCTTATCCAATATACTAAACCATAGTTGTAGAAGAATATAGAATCTCCAAAGTTAACTACAGTGCCTTAAAAACAGTATAAAGAAATACGACTTCTGCACCCTTGAATATAATTTTGTTAGTTTATAACTGGTACAGTTGTTTTTAGCTTGTTAATTATCATCAGGCAAAAACACTCACTGCTTGCTGGCTTAGAACAGGACTAAAAAACTTAAATGAAAAAGTGACTAAAAAAAGTTGCTTCAGGAGTAACATGACCTTTAAAAGAAAAAGATAAAAACAGATATAAAAATCAAGGTTCTTAGGTTCACCTAAGATCTTCTATCTGTTGATTATCTTTATTATTTTTATTATCCAATTTTTGATCTTATTAAACATTAAACTTTTTCAAACATTGTTTCCAATGTAATCGTCAAGGGATAATTTATTGTCTGTTAGCTGTAAATTATTCTTGATTACATGTAGTAAACTATGTGTAGATTTTCTGTGTAAGCTGCTATGCCAGACAATTAATAACTGCACATGTATATTATTTTAATGTAGCCCAGACACTTATTTCTGGAGGTTCTCCACAGCATATCAGTTAATTTTTATAATATAGTATTTAGTGATTTCTGAATGATTAGTTGGCTTATGGAGGGATGGTTTTTATTTAATACTCAAAAGCAACATGATCTGATATATCTCACTAAGTCCATCACCATTGGCACATCATGTTATAAATTTGAAGCGTAAGACATTATCATTTTTAAATTTCCTATGAAAAATATTACTTAAAATAAAAGTGAAAACAGAAATTTCATGAAGTTTTGAAAGCTAAACTTCACACATTATGAGTAGAAAACGATAACGTTATGTTTATTGAAATAGGATCAGCCTGTGAGTGGCAAGGCCAAGCTTTACAAAAAGTAAAAACTTAGACTTTGCCTGAATAATCAATAAATAATGAAATCATTGTATTATTTTGTGCAATATTCTACTGTAACTTTTGGTGCTACAAGATGGAAATAACAAAAAATAAAAATAAGTAAGGCTGTTATGTACTCTAGATATTACCGACACATTTTTCAAAAGGCTTGCTATATTAAAAAGAATGTTAATTTCTCTTTTAACACACATTAAATCATTACCAGCAAATAAAAAGAAACTCCATTCAAGGTTACTTTTTTATTGAAGTAGATTAATGTCAAGACTATTAATTTTCACATAAACTTTTTTTACTTATGGATCCACAATGTGTTTTTTTAACTTCATGTTTATATCGTCATGAGATAAAAGAGAGGTAAAGTGATGAGAGGAAAATTATATAATCTTCTCTCTTATCTCATTCCTCAAAAGTAGAAAATTTGATACATAAAACAACTTTTTTAATTTTCCAATGAATAATAACCTTCTCTCCTGTCCCTTTATACCCTACGACAATCAATTTCATTTTAACCTCATTTCTAGAATCAATCAATGTATATGTGTTCCCAAAACAATTTTTGAACTGCTAATCGTTCCTCTTGAAAATTAGTGTGCACATTTTCGAACAACAGCTGACCTAACTTTGGTTATTCAAATTTTTGTTGATATTTTGACAACGGAGATTAATCTTTTTTGCACTTGCTTTGACAAGATTAAAGTTAAATAGATTTACTGATTAATTAATTATTTTTTCAGAAAGTGGCAAATTTTTCATTGGTAGTTGTAATGTTTGTAGTTTTTATAATTTAAAAGTAAACGAACACGTTTCGTTCGCATTGCTGTCATGACTTACAAACAACAAAACAAAAACATTTTAAGGTTCTATGTTTCCAGTTCTTTCTGAAACAACTTGTTACATTTGTTTCTGGTTGCTGCAAAGCGTAATAGGAGGATTTTATTAAGGGATGGGTGAGGGCAAGTTATAAAGCTGAACTCCAACAATCGAAAAAAATAAGCTTTTAAAACTTCGGGAAAGGAGGAGAGGGCAAGGTCCTGCAACCTGCCATCCAACCAAAAAAACAAAAATGAAATATATAAGTAAGGTATCATGCTATATGAAAACTGTTGGAAAATTGGTATATTTGTAATTAATTCGAGTATTTCCTAAGTAAAATAACTGCATTTAGTAAGAGAAAAAAAAGTAGAAATTTAATTAAAAAGAAGCTATTCCATTTGGATGTTTGTTTCTTTTTTATTATAAATAAATGAACAAATGAAGTAAAAATTAAGTATTTAAATTATTAAAAGAAAAATAGATGAAAACCAAAAAAAAAAAAAAAAAGGTCAGTGATATTTTTTTTGAGCCACCACTGCACTTTCGATGATCTTCAAAGGGATATGTTGATTCTTGAATCATACAAGGATTTTTGTTGTGACGTCACGATTGCCTGAGTCATGTGACTTCCGTTCGGGATTTCTCGGTTGTCGCGCTTATCCTCTGTGCCCGGTTGCAGCGTCGAACACCGTCTGGAGGTTTGATACGCCGATTACGGCAACGTTTTGCGTTCCCAGTCTCCGATTTGTGCGAAACAGGTAAGCAGAAAATACAGTTTGTGTACTTGATTCCTTGGGTGTGGGTGCTAGATCTGCATTGTTAAGCCTAATGAGGAGTCGTTTATTACTTGACCTCTATTACGGTGTTGTTGATGAAATGGAGTATGTGTGATCCTCTTCCTAATATCGAACGGATTAAATTATGGGTTTAATACCGAAAAACTGTTAATTCAACTTATTTGAATTATGTAAGGAAACCAATTCTCATTGTATACACTTTACATTTCGGCGACTGTGCAGTACCCGTTGCTTGTCTACGAGACGCGGAATCAACTCGTTTTTTTTATTTATTTTTTAAAGGTAGATACTGAATGAATCCAGGAGTTAAATGTCATTGAATCCTATTTTAATACAGAAATTCCCATCATTACATATAATGTATATTTTTTAATTGATGTATTCCATTCACGTTTTCTCTTATAAAACTTCAAAATTCCAAATTAAAAATTCTGTGTTCCATTATTGAGAACAGATAAATCGGACATTCCCGGCTTTTGATCGCCAACAACTGTAAAATATCTTTTAAAGATTACGTATTATCCCATAAAACAAAATAACATATTTGAATTTCGTAAGGCTTTATTTTCCTAGAGTAATTTATCCATTGACTTTTTTTAAGTTGCATTATTGTCCATAAAAAAAATAATAATCCGGCATTATCTGTTGATGAGTGCGAATCAGTATAAAACAGCCTTCAAATTATTGTACATGTTAAAACAACCAACTGCTTATCTGTGATTTCAAAATAACCGAAGTTAAAAGTGGCGAACTCACGTATTGTCAGAGCTAAGATCGGTTATTCTTTGTTGATGATCACTAGTAAGTATAAAACAGAAATTAATAATCAACAATAACTTCATAAAAGTAATGAAACGATCAGGATCCTCTCCTAACCTAAAACATGATTTTGAAAACCACTGGTAACGGAGAAACTGGGTCGTATTAAGTGAACCAAATAAAAATTAAAAAAACCAGACGAAATGATGACTTGTGGAATATATCCTGCTTTTAATGATTTAATCTATTTAGCCTAATTACTTATTCTCTTCACCCAGTGAACTTGGATCTCCCTACAACTCACAATTCATGGATGGTTTAATGTTTACATTCGCCATCTGCTCGTATCCATCCTGGTTCAACCCACTATGGCGAACGAATCAGTCCTTTATTTTAGTTGTTCATTGATTACAAAGTCGTGGGCGAAACGAATCGACTAACGTCCTTGCGACTAATGGATCCTGGCCCGAGTGGATGTCAGAAGGTCGATAGTTCCCTCGGCACTTTTTTTTACCGTAAATGGATGTCACGTTCCTAATCTTGACAAATAACTCTTTCTTGTCGGTCATAGCGTCTTCCCTGTGCGATGGACATTTGAGTAGATTGGGTAACCATAATTAATGCCGGCATTTATATACCAGATACAAACAATTTTATAAAAAGGAAAAACTACACGAATAATGAAAATCTCTCTGTTTTTTTCAAAAACTTCTATAATTCAAAGAATTAAAATGTGTAAAATTTGTATATTGGTTCTATTCTTGATCGTAATATTCCTAAATAATTGTATGAAATTTATATTAAGTTATTGCTTACAAATACAATAAAATTGTAAGAAAAACGCAACAATTGTACGGTAAATCTGATTAGGGTTAAAATTTTATTGAATTAGATCTTACTGACGATTTCTTACTGAACTATTAATCCATATTATTATTCAATTGCATGTATGTCGATCCAAAGGGGCTTTAAACGAATGCGGTTTATGCCAAACCATCATCTGCAAGTCAATGATGGAACATTTTGTTTACAATTTTAAATATTGAAAACGTTATATAATTCTCAGTCATTCATAAATTCATTTACTTTGTTGAGATTTATATTTTCATTCAATAGTTGAGATTTTGTATTTCATTCAATACAAAAAAATCTACTATTTCCTGGTATTTTGCTTTGCTATATTTTAAATATAAAAATATAAATCACATAAAATGGAGCAGAAGATGAAAGACTCGTTGATATCCTTGTCAGTTTAATTGTTATTTCTCGTTTTAGTGATTGTGCTCTGATTATTATGGAATTTGAGGTTGTTTTTTTTTTTTATTAAACTATTACATAATTTTTGATGTCGACTAAATCCCCTTAAGAAACATCAAGTTAATAAGTGTTTTCACATAAATGCTCCAAATATATTTTTGATGAGTTGCAGATATTAGGAGATCTATTTGTAACGAAGTGTTTTTGGCCTAATTATAAAGGGAACACATATTGGAGAAAGGATTCTAAAGATCGCAGTTAAAGCAGATGAATTTTGTGCTACGCTAAAAAAAAAAATAGAGTTTTTGCTTTTGATATTACTGTTCAGAATTCTGTAGAACCGTAGTTTGCAATCTGTTTTGAGTTGTTGTATAACACGGTGACATTATCACGATATGATGATTGGAATTATGAAATTTATAATTGATAATGAGGTCCTATTACAAGTAACTTTAATTGCTTTTTTATTATTTTCCTATTTTCTTATCTTCCTTGTGTAAGTCGGAAATGAAACGTGGGCGAATGGGGCTGCCGTCTAGGGCGCAGCGGGAGACAATTTCCTCTCTCTAAAACAAACCTTACGACTAATTTTTGGCTCATTATTAGAATTTATGCAGTTGCCAATTGTTAGTCAAAATGATCGTCAGTTTAGAACATTTGAATTTAATGTAGGAAAAAATCTTGAAAAAATCATTACTATTAATTATAATTTTTTTTTAATCAGTAAAGCTTTAAAAAAAGATGTATAATTTGTTACGATTTTACATTATCACCTAAAAAAAAAAAAAAAAAATTTAGAAAATAATGGCATGAAAATGACCTATTGTCTTTGGGCCATTATTATCAACCAGTTACCAATGTTTGTTCCAGAATGTGTTCGTGATTTTAGCTATAAAGCTGTTTTTGACATATTTGTGACTGTCATATTATGCTTCCCTCCTTGATATTTACTTCTGTTAAACATGAAGGTTTTTGTGTTTTTTTCAAGAACGGGTGAAGCACAGATGTCGAATATTGGCTTCGATTGTTGTAATCAGAGAATTAGAAATCAATAAGAATGAAAACTAACTCATTTTGGGGCGACAATAAAGGTGAACAAGTTATACAACGTTACAAGTCTAGTATCTTTTAGTATTTTAAGCACTTAAATAAATGTGAAAAATTGAGTTACAGTATACTCTCGATATGTCGAAAAATTATTTTCCCCCTTGATATTACATATTCATCTAATGTTAATTTTAATTCTTATGTCGAAGAGTTTTCACTCAAAACCTTGTTATGTCGAATATTTTCCGAAGAAAAAAATGAATTTTTCCAGAAAAATCGCCATTCAGTTGTATCAAAGCAAATAGAGGTATTTTTTAAGAAATTCTAGCAATGTAAGTTCATTGTATTTTACTAATTCTTTTTAATTTAATGTAATTATTTTCGACTACTTTTAAAAAATAAAATTATCATTGCTGTATTTAGACTTATTGTTAACTATCATTACGTATTTACACTTATTCTCATCTATCAAGACTCTAATTTTTAGGATATTATTCCGTATCTAGTGTTTTTACGTGAATTTTTATGTTTTGGTTTATGACCTTGTTATCTCGAAAATTCGCTATCTCGAATTTTTTTTAGCGTCCCTTCGACTTCGAGATATCGAGAGTCTACTGTATAATGTTTAAAATTTAAAAATTCAAGGTAAGATGTAGTTGGCGTTGCCATCTTTTGAGTAGGTGTATGTTGAGATCCAAGTGGTTGAATCAAAGTAAAAGTGATACTAAATTTTAAGCATTTCTATTAGTGCTTGTTCATCGTGATACGGCGCTTCTCTAACATAAGTAAATTTTGATTTAGAGTAATTAGTGCACATTAACAATAATTTTTTTGCCCCTAATTCCGTATCGTATCAAGATCAATTGGATTCTTCGCGAAATCCTGCATTCAGCTTCGTAGGATATGTAGTTTTTTGAGTTATCATGATCACATAAGGACGGAAGACATGTCTATTTCGATTTAAAATTGGTTTTTTAAAACCTCTTTGTTTTAACTGTCTGATTTCTATTAAGAGATGTAATACAACGTTAGATATTCCACCCTGCGGATATAATAAAACTCTCTTCTTCATTTTCTCTCTTAGCTCAAATCAATGTAATTAATCGCAGAAAAAAATATTGCCATTTCTTTAAAGCAATAATCACTATTTCTAATAAGTTTAGTTTATTATTTTTACAAACACTGCGTTTTCCAAGCTTGTCCTGTCTCCGCATCGTTTGTGTAATCCCCTGAAAGAACTGTGAAACCGTTACATTATAACTGACGTCTTCTTTGCTTCTAAGATAGCGTAAGCAATGCCTGTCTTTTCTATGTCTTCTTAAGTGTTTGTTTTCTTTGCATCTCTGCAGAAAGCTACTTATTAGTAACCAAATCGAAATCGGGCTGGCTTCTAAGGTTTCCCGCGGCTGAAAATGCATTAGTCCTAAATATTTCCAGTTCTGTCGTTTGCAGGCGCTATTATTTGCCATGAACGATGTTATTAAAAAAAAAAAAAAAAATTGATTGAAAGTTAGTATTTTTTTTTTTTTTTGTATTACTAAAAATCTCATTGAAAACTGATTGTTTTTTCCATCATGAATTTCAAAATGTTATTCATTCAAAACAAAAAAGATTCAACTAACCTTGGCCAATAAAATAAATAAACAAATAAATTATATTAGAAATTCACGAAACAGTAAATGACTGTAGTGAACAGCATAAAAACTTGGACACAGGCCAATAAACCTATCAAGAGAATTTGTGCTACATTATCAAGAATACATTGTTAATATAATTCTGCTATTTAAAATTGAAGCAATTTTTAAAAAAAATACTTTTATTCTTTTATTTCCTAAGAACCTGTTTTTTTTTTTGTTTTGTTTTTTTGTTATAGGAGCGTGCTGCTTAATCTTTTCTCCTGTTGTTCATTTGTTCATTTCGTCTACTGCCATCTCCCGACGGTTTGTAAAAATAACCGTCTTCAGACAATAATAATTGGCTTTTTAGATGAAATAGATTATCTTAATTTCTTCAATAAATGCAAAATAAATAAATAAATATATATGTGTGTCTAATTTAACTAAAAATAGAACCTAATTAAATTTATACAAAGATGTGGTGGATGTGAAGCTTAAATTATCACAAACCAGTATGAGTTTTAAGAAAAAAAAACACACACAAAAAAAAAAGAAAAACCAAAAGAAAGCATTTCAAGAAATTTGAAAAAACGAAGTCACGTAAAATATGATCTGTTTGTTCGGATTTCAGAAATCCATAAATTAAAATAAGTGTCCTTTTTTCAGTCCAAATGCATTTAGTAAAACAAATATTACATTTTCCTATTCACTTTATAAAGTTTTTTTTTTTTTTACTTAAGAACAATTTGTGATTTTTGCAATATTTCAAAAATAACTTTATTTTACTTTTATTTACATTCTTATTCAGATATTTAAAAATAAAAAATAAAAAAGCTGCAAAAAACATTAAAATTATTTCAATATTTTCAATGTTTTATACAAGTTTTTGAAAAATAAACCCGCGTTATACATTTGTTATGTAATCATTTGAATCTTTTAAATAAAAATTTAACCCTAATAAATAAAAAGAAAGCATAGTTTTTCATAAATTATTTACTTAATTTAGCAAAATATTAATAATACTGCTTTTCGTGTGTTTTCATGATAAAACTTTCCAAAAGAAAGATTGTTTTAATATTTTTTATGGATTTTATTATTTTTTTATTTACCTTACACTACTACTACAAATAATAATTTGTTTTAGGCCTAAATCCGTTTTTCTGTAGCTTGTATTCATTTTCTGTGTTTCTGAGTTGGGTACTTATCTGAAACCCCCCTCCCCCAAAAAATCAATCTGAAGTTTCAAAATAGTTTATAAATAGTCTGTTGAGTGACAGAAACGACTAGAGGAATAAGTCTTATAAAATTCTCATATGCTGTTATACCGTAGATCATAATTCATTCCAATCCAGCCTGAATTTTAAAATCATTTTCTCAATGAAGCCACGAACCTATTGATCTATTCTTGTCTGTCATCAATTAATTACTCAACCTCGGGGTTGGGGGGGGGGGGCGGTTTGATAGTTCCAGTTGATGCTAATTTTCACGAAACATCTGTTGAAGTGATGCCATTGGCACTTGTGTTTTGTTATTTTTTTTTTTACATAAAAACAAACACAACATTCCTATAGGATGTTACATAGATGTAAGGCAGACAACAGGCTCCTAGTCCAGAACTTTCAATGATATGGAGCTTTCCGAGGGATATTATGCAACAAACAAACAATTAAGACAATTGCTTTTAACGTTTTATTTTAATTAAATTATAACTTACGATTTTAATTATGATTTTTTTTTAAATATGTCCTTATTACTGTTAATACAAATAAATAATATTACTTTTGAAAGTTAAATAGGCTGTGGAATTGAACTATAGGATTAATAGGTTAAGGCTTGTACATTCCTTGTAATTTCATTAAAAAGGTGACTCGTTTTTTACAGGTCATTCGTTTAACTTTTGATACGTAAACTTGACGTAAAACGAGGCTGTTATTTATTTATTCTATATTTTTTTCGTAATTAAGATTTTTTTTTTTATCAATTTTCATTGGAAGATGATTCATAAAACAATTCACTGCGTCATGCACTCAGTGCTGTGATATGGACGTGACTATATAAGATCAATTTCTATTGAAGCAGTGTACGACCCTCGTACAGGTATTTCGTTAGTCTGCCGTCAGTTATCTTTCTAAGAGAGAAAGAAAGAAATATTTAGTGGAAGAAGTGAATTATTTACTATCAAAGATAATAAGTGCCTCAAGATAACATAAAACATATATAAGATAGCGGCTGGAAAACTGCGAAATAATCAATATCCATGGGAAAAGTTGAGAACGGAGAATAATGTTTCTCTATTTTTTTCCGGTTAGTTGAGGCAGCGAATAATGTCCTTATTGTCTAGTTATGTTTAATAAAGAATTGTAATTGAAGTTTTTTTTTATTATTATTATTATTTTCGTTTGGATTTCAAATTACAGCTTCACATTTTCTATCTTTCTGTAATAAATTCTATCAGTAAGTTTGGAACATACAAAATAATTTTAGTTTATTACAAATATTCATAATCTTTATTTTGTTTTATAGTCCTTTGGTATAAAATTCTGTGAGGTCGACGTTGTACGAATACGCCGCCATTTTGTTGCCATTATACTAATTAACTACAGTTAAAGGAGTACACGTTTATTTTAATATTGCTGTTGAATTAAGAAAACATGAAAAATCGTAACATTTATTTAGATTTATAAAAATTTAATTATATCCAGTCTGCAAAAAAAAAAAAAAAAATGTTTGTTGATAATTTGCCTTAATGTGGTGTTGAATGACTGGTTTTATATATTGCCCTTTTCTTGGGGGTGGGGGAAGAATACTGCAAGGCTTGTTGAGATCGCTGTGAATTAGAACTTGCTGCCTTCTGCAAATCCGACTCCATTTCGATGGCCTTTTTTCCGGAGCGAATCTTCACCCACCACGCTGTTTTCAAAGGTTTGTCATTCGGGAAAGAATGAAAACTGACGTTTTTCTTATATCCTTAAATAACATAGCTTTGGGGAACACAACAATTCCTTCCACCTCGCTTTTTTTATCACTTTTCCCTCGGATTTGCAGGCTCGTGGCTTATTCATACGATCAGCTGGGCGAGTGATCAACCACAGCAAGTTGATTGTTGCGCCCTCTATATTTCATTTCGCTTCCCAATTATTGGGAGGAAAAAGTTGTTTATTGGGAGGAAAAAAGAAACTACCTTCAAATCCCGATTGGATCTCCATTTATACCTATGCAGGCTCTTCTTAGCGTAGGGTATATTCTTTACTTTGCCTTCCCATCTCTTGATAGCGTCTTTAGATTTTCTTTTCCAATCTTTCTTATTTCCGTTCTTTAACCGTAAAAATGCACGGAATACATTTACCTGCCGTTCATTACAATTAAAAGCAGTAATTAAAAATCCCTCGGAACGAAATCGATAATGAATTTTAATAAATCTCTCCAGATATTTTGGACGTTTTGCGTTATTAGTGAGAAGATACGTCTCGGAGGTTTAGTCAGTTGGAAATTCGAGAATTTAATATCGTCGTCTGTCTCAGGAACATTTATCGATTTTTGATTCTCCAGAGCATCGGAAGAAGAAAAAGGAAAAATTTTGAATAAGTCGAGATAAAGCAACATCTCAGACACACAATGGTAAGGAAATAGCCTCAAATATTGAGCTCCAGATACGGAAGAGCAATTAACAAAAGCTGTTCTTTCTATTCCGTTTTAAATTTCGTTACTACAAAGACCTAAATAAAAGGATCAATTGACAGCCTTCGAACAATGAATGGTCTTCCGAAATTTAAAACTGGCTGAAGAAGTTTCCTCTGACCATCATAATATTAAGGATATTTGATTTAATCTCCTCCTTTTATTATTATTTTGATTCCGCAATTTCCCAAAAAAAAAAACAAAAGAAAAAAAGAAAGCCACTACGCGCCGTAATCGGATATTTGTGTTTTTATTGTAAAAGCATATAGGTTTACATTCTTTAAGTTTACTTGCATATTATTCACCATTACCTTAAAAAATATGATGTATTGAATTATCAACGGGAAGCAGAGATTTTACAAAGAACTTATTCTTTACTTCATCAGGAGATGATCTTCACCAAAAAAATTATATTTTTTAGATTTTTAATTTTATTTTTTTTTTTTTTTTTTTTTAATATTCGTCTTTTTTTTTTTTGTCTTCGGAAATGAAAAAAAACATCATTGAAATTTCGTTTCGTGAATTTGTCATTGTTATTTGACGGGACATTGCTAATAACAGTAAAAAAAAAAAAAAAAAAAAGAAATTATGAACTGTTTAGGGGTGGATATAAGGTTTGATTTCGGGTGGGCCGAGTTAGGAAGCTGACCTCTAATAACCAAAAATAAAGGTCCTTTAATTTGGAGGGTCTTCGTCTTCGAAATTTGGTAAAATCCAGTGTTGAAGACCTCGGAAATTACAATATTATAAAGTCGGGTATCAATTTAGTTATTTAAAACTTTTATTTTTTGTTTACCGAAGTTTTAATTTACAAATTAAATAATTAGAAGCCAAAACCCTAAAAGCATGTAATTTATGTTATCCACGGAAATGAATACAAGATATATTCAGGAAGTAAAAATAAATAAAGCAGTTACATAAAGAACGGGTTAATGTATATATCAGGTCAGTTATGTTCATTTCATATACAGATGCTGGTAGATACATATTCATTAATCGCAATTTCTTTGTTATTTACACATACTAGTTGTGCTTTCTCATTACCACTAGCTTTTTCATTACACGAATATTTTAAAAAAAGTTTTCCTTACGTTCTCCGTTGCTATGGAGCACCAAACCGAACACACAAGATGTAAAGGTCAAGATCTTGATTGTAAATGCCAGTCAATATGTAAGTGATGGCGGCTTTTGATATTATTATTATTTTTTAAAGAAAGAAAAGAAAAATTTGCGATTTACTAAATGAAATGTATATATATATTTTTTGTACTCTAAACAATATGGTTTGTTTTCAAGATATCAACGTATATTTTTTTCGAGATATTGGGCCATTGATAAGTGAAAACTGCCTGTGGTAAATGATAAATATACATATATTAGACTGTTTAGGATTCAGTATATTTTACATTCTCATCTCAGTTATCGGAATAATATTTTCTTTTGATTTTCAGGGAATGTTTTAATTTTTCATCAAGTTTTTCTTCATTTTCTTTCGTATCTTTTGTTTTCCTCTTGCATTTATAATCCCTTTTCTTCAATAGCTATGAATAGCCTGCACTATTTTGTAATTTATATCTTAATATAATGCATAAAAATAATTGAGCATTTAAAAGTGAAACAAAACAGTTGAACCATATTGTTTGAACAATCCTTACGCACTCATACGGTGTAATTCGTTAAATATTTTAAATATGTAGTTACATTTCTGGATTTGTCCGACTTCTCGCCAAAGGAATTGAAATTAATTCCAAAACAAACATTTTAAACTGCCAAATAGCATCAACCATCCAGATAAATGTAACCACAATGATTTGTACTCTTAATGCTATTGTGGTCAGTTTGTCATTATTTCCGACTGGGCTTTGGTGTTTTGATCCATATTGGATGAAAGCAGCTACAGCCATGGTGGTCATTTCGAAATAACGCCTTTCGTAAATGCGTTACATCAGTTTACGAAGATGTCGTAGGTTGGCAAAGGATAGAAAAGGGATGATGAGTGGACAAACCCCTGCGTTCTCATAATGGTAGCAATTAGATGTATAATTAGGCTAAATTTGGCATCTCCCGCGCAATTAATTCTTTTGCTTTCCTGGAATCAGAAGAATGTAAATGAACTAATTCAAAATAATTTTGCAGTGTGTGTGTGTGTTGTAGGCTTCGCACTCACGATTGTCAGAATTGTTACTAAATTGAGATTCGGGAACTGGATGCGTGGCTGTGCGTTGCCTCCTCTTAAACCGAGTAGTTCTGAGTTTAGAATTATTGCTTTCACAGCTGCAACGGCCACCATTGTTGATTACTTTTTGCAGAACCGCTTGGCGGGAGTGAGAGGCCTAACAGTGGTAATGGACCCAGCGCTGTTCACAGTCTGCGTCAACCATTTGATGGCATCTCGGCTGGACGTCAAGTCGTTGGAAAGTGATGAATGTGGTGGGATTGAAGAGTATGTCGGATAGGATTATAAATAAATCTTTCTTTCGCTCTTTTTTTTTTTTTTTCTTTTCTTTTCCCAGATGTACTTTACTGGTAATCTTGGGTTTTTATTCTATTTGTAACATATATGTTCGTCAAAACAATGGTGATGGTATTCAACGCTGGTAAAATCGCAGGTGACTGTCACAAAATTTGGAGCAGAGGACAGCGGGAATTTCTTTGAGGTAAAGGTACGAATATCGTGAACAATGGTTTTATACTTTCATATATCAAAGCATCATAAATTTATAGCAGAACCTAGCATCAATAAGTCTCTGTCCTACCGCTAGAGAGGCGCCACCGTATCCGTTGCGGTATAACACTGGAATCCCACATTACAAAATGACAGTACTGGATTCTTATATATATTAATAACAATGTTGAATAACAGATCTCCGACTTACCTTTCCCTGTCCTTTCGAGTACTTTAAAAAAACCCAACAACAACTAGAACTGCTCTTTGTACGATCCTTTACGATCTAGTTCAATGGGAACTACACTTCATAATAATCAGCAACAGTCCTTCCCATCTGCTGTTGATTTGAAATCAAATCTTAGGTGACCGCTGAAGAGTTTCAAAGAATTGGAAATTTTTTTTGCAAGTTTCGAAATTTTTGTAGTTTTTTATATGGAAAGAAAAGGATGGTTATCATAAAATATAACAGGATGTCCTCTAACATTTGTAATTTTTCGTATGTATCGGAGACAGAAACAAAAAAAAAATGATTAGGATAAAATAGTTTTAAAATGCAATTTAAGTTGCAATATAACTTTAAAACTAAGAAAAAAGAACAAGAAAATGAAAAACAACACCTGAACAAAAGAGGAAATTGCCTTTCTGATTTGCCTTTTTTGTTCAGGTGTTGTTTTTCACTTTCTTGTTCTTTTTTCTTAGTTAACAATTTTCACATCACATTAAATTTTCTTTATTTATAACTTTAAAACCCTTAGGAAACTGAAACTTTACTGTTAGGGGTTACAGTAAGAAAGAATTGGTATAAATGGGACGTAAGGAGTTAAGGATCAAAACACGTGTTCAAAGCGTAATAATCACGAAAAAAAAAAAAAAAAAAATATTTATCTTAGTTTATTAAAACTTCAATGTTAAAAGAATAGTGCTGAAAACCTTAAGGTTAAAAGAATCCCGAACCTCCTTAATTTCGTTGTCGTCACAATAAAGGAACTTTTATAATATAGATAAATTAAAATCACAAAAACTTTCTTTTTCTATTTCAACAGGTCTTATTAGAATATCCATACGGTTTTTCAAAAGTTGACATGCCAAGTACATTTTGTCATATATTTTCTTTTTTTTATTAAATATTTGCTTTTGCAATATTTTTATAAATGATTATGCTTGTCTGTTATTTTCTTTCCATTTATTTTAATTTTTTAACGAATTTAGAATCTTGAAACTTATTACCAATTTAAAAGGTTGAAATAAATAAGTAAATGAATAAATAAATAAATAAATAAATAAATATCGTGGAAGATTTATACATATTTTTAAAATCATTTCAATTTAACAAAAGTATAGTGAGTTACAATAACTAAGAAATTCATTAACGTTATGAAGTATTTTATCAAAGTTGATAATCAAGTTGGTTTATCAAAGATTAACATTTGAAAGAGGACGTGAAGTGTTTTTTTGCAATCTTTTATATATATTATATTTCCGTTATGAATTTTGATCCTCTCGTCTTCCGTTAACAAGTGAAATTTTTATCATTTCCTATTTCCATTCCAATTATTTAATAAATATCAATCTCCTGCTGTTCTTTTATCGATTTCTCTGTTGTAATTGAACAATTCCCTTGTCATATCTTTCAACAGCTGTAAATATTGATATAACCGCTGTTCTTCTGTTGTTTACTGCTGAGTCAGGGTCACGTGATTGGCCATTCTTCAGAATTGTCCAAAACAAGAATGTTTACATTTAATAAATGTTGGCTGTCAGTGAAAGCAGCTTATACTTTTAAGCTATTTAACTACAAATCTCATATTAAGGTTAGAAGGCTTCGCCGTTTGTCAGGATAGAAGGTACAGCCCCATACAAACAACTATTCAACCAGCATTTGTATGGAACCTGAAGAGCCTAAACAGAAATGACGCGGCAGTAACATGATGCAAAGGTCTTGAAAATTAACAATTGAAGGGAAATGGTCCAGGACAGGACGAAATTGATTCTTAAAGCAGAAGCAAGATTGTAATGCTTTGTGATGTTTGTAAATACGAAAGCAATCTGTATTCAATTTCTTTTTTTCCTTGTTTTAGCCTATTATTGTAAGGAAAGGTAGGCTTACAAAATCGGGTGGATGTTTTAACAAGTAATGAATGGATCTTCTTGAATCTTGGCTTGCATACTTCGGATAAATAGCCGATCTAACTTTTGTAGTATTCCAATTGGAAGAGAAATTTTGGCGCGAAAACTTCCCACTGGAAAGAATTGGAGGCGAAAACAAGGTAACTTGATGACAGCGGCAGTGGATTAACCATAATGCATGATTATCCATGTTTGTAATTCATTTTAAAAATGCACCCGTGCCTTGGTAAAATTAATTGAATTTAGTCAGCAAATGCATAATTTGAAGATGTAATACCTACAGAAAACGAACAATCGGGATCTGGTGTTTGGGCTATTTGCGGTTAGTCTGTTTGAGATTGGAGTTATCATTAAACTACGTCTATCGGTTTGCTGTCATGCGCATAATGTTCAATTATTCATTGTTTACGATTTTAAAAGCTTTACTTTTCGTTTATTTGAGCTTGTAAGTAATAGACCTTGATGAATTTTTTTTTCCATCTCATGCCAAATGACAGGAAAATTAGGGAAATGGCTACTAATAACCCTTTCGTTGGTGAAATGTGCTCGAAGCAGCTGCTTGACACGAGGGCTGTATGTGGAGGGACACCATCCTGCACAAACACAGTGGTTTCGAGGCATCCTCGCTGTTGGGAGAGATGGAATAGCGTAGGTAGTTAACATGGAATGGTAGCATTGACGGTTCGTGTAACAGGACTTCTGCAAAGAATCTCTTCGGAAAAAATAAAGGACCAATGATGAATTGTGCCATAAATCCACACCACACAGTAACTTTAGGCGAGAGTAATAGGAGCTCCTGAACGACGTCCTTTGCCCATGTTCTGCAGTGGTGGATATTAACGGCATCATTCAGTGGAAATCGGCTTCATCCGTAAAATGTTCCAGAGCCATCCATTGTCCACTTCCATTCGTGAAAGAAACTGCAGTGCAAATGTCCGTCGGAGATCTCCAGGGAGAGGAATTTCAGTTTTGGACTAATGTTTGTAAAGCCTCATACATCAGGGATTACAAAAATTAAAATAGAAAAATTTTAGAAAGAAGTTCTAAGTCGAAATGCGCATGTCCATCTGTGATCAAGATTTCCTAGGAACAATGACAAAATAATAAATAAATAAATAAATAAATAAATAAATAAATAAATAGACAAAGAAAAACTGTTGAACTTCGATGTCGTTCAAGTTCAGTGATAATAAGAGCATCAAAAATTATAGTTAAAAGAAACTGAAATTGTAATGGTAGATGAATGTTAAGAATTGTGATCTCCCTATTGATTTTGATCGGAACCGAAAATACAAAGGTTTCTGTCTAGTTCCTCTTTCACAATAAATAAACAGTCATTTACATAGTTTTTGCTAAACTATCCATTGTCATTTCATACAAATATTTTGAATCAAAATTTGATAAAAACAAAGTTAATCAAAGTTAAATAAACAAAGTTTAGTCAAACTTTGACACTCCAACTGTATCGTAATGAAATTAAAACAATTTCATAAGAATTAATATAAAACATAAAAAAAAAATATTTTAAAGAATTAAATAATTAAAAAATATATATAAACTAAATTAACTTATTTTTTTAAAATAACAGAGTTCTTTTTATTTTTATATTTATAAACACTCCTAAGCGTATTTTGAAATATTTGCCTTGTTTATTAAAATATGGATCAAATCTTACATAATTTTTTCTTTTGCGATAAACTTGACCATGACCTTTTAAGATCTAATCTGTAGTCCTAATTTTACAACTAAACAAAGTGTTTATTTAAAGAATGATTATTTTTAAACAGATTTATTTAAAGAAATTCATGGCCGTTCAGAAACAAAATAAAATTCATTACGTTCGGCCAAAATTTTGTTTTCTCCGTAACTAAACGTGGATGATGATAACGAACGAATAGAATAATTTATTTATAACTCTTTATCTTAGTTTTGTCTCTTTCTATGAAATTGATTTTTTTTTCCCCCTCGTGCTGTTGTAACATGAGACGATCCTTGTTGAATTGGAGATTCTTTGTACACTAATGAGGGAGACGTCGGTTCGGAGACCAGATCAATATTATTATTTCCCATCAGCAAAACAACAAACTCTTGCGGAAACGAGCTTGTTTATGTTAACGCTTTTGTGGTTCGTTGGCTTATAAGCATGAGTATAAATTTCAAACACTGAACTACTTAATTCACGACATCTTCCCTATCGTCTCCCCCCCCCTTTTTTTTTTTATAGTAAAGAAAGGGGACTGTATCTAAACAAAGATTGAAGATGTGTTTATTTAACTTGCCGTTGTCGTTACATTTTGAATAACTTTTAGAAAAGGTCATATCACTTTGTATTTAGTTTGTAATTCTGTGTTTGAGCTGTTGTAAAGAAGAAGAAGCTCTAAAATAACTGGAATAATCTACATTATTGAATAAAGATAAAGTGTAAAAACAATATCATTTTAATTTTAGTTAATAATTAGAAGAGAAAGATTTATTTATTTATTTATTTTCAATATCACCTTTTTTGTTTATCAGTTATTTTGCAGCAATCTATGTTCACTAAAAAAATAATAATAATCAAATATTTACTGATATATAAATGTTACAAATATGAAGGGAAAAAAAAAGGAGTTAAGATGTAAGAGAATTTTTATATAAGATCCTGTTCGAGTCGGAAGCAATTTTACTCTGGGTTCTCCCGTTTTTATTTCACTGTTTCTTTTTTTTTTTTTATCTTGATCTCATGGAACATTACGTACCTAACAAACGTCTTATTACAGAAATTAGATCTTAAATCTTTACCTAATTAACAAGAAATTAATTAAGTGCAGTTTTTAATATAGACCTGGTAAGGAATATATATATATATTCCTTTTTCTTTTTAGTCTATTGCTGATGATATGTCACTTCAATACAATTGAATTTATAAATTTCTATAATATGAATTCAACTCTAGTAAGCTAATCCTTACTTTAAACACCCAAAATACCGATATCATTAATTAAACTTAGGATATTAGATAAATTAACTTGAAACTCGTAAATAATATTCTCAACACGGATAAGAACTTCAAATGACATTTACAAAATTTCTATTATTTACTGAGTACAAAATTATCTGAATGGGAAAACTCTTTCTTATTCCTCAAAATTAAAGTTCTTAATATGCAAATAAACATAGCAAACTAAATATTAGACTTCGTGTTTAATCATCAGACGAATCCATTAGACTTTTAGCTTCTTTCCAAGTATAGGAAAGTTCTTCTACATCGATCTCGTCCGATCGGTCTAGTGCTATTAAAATGATTTTCTTAAATGACATAGAATTCGTCCTTTCTATTCTTACTGCTTTGTATTTGAAATAAGATGTCTTCTCCGACAAACTAAAATGTTTAGTTCTAATGTTACAGTAACATTCGATTCCAAGACCTTATTGACTAAACGAATCTCATTATTAAACGTGACTTCTACGTCGAACTCGTCTTGTTCGGAAATAAAATCTGCTTATCTGTCAAACGAATACTAGCTATTAACTCTTCAAAGTGAACTCGAGTCTCAAGAATCCAAATATCCCATAAAATGAGCATCAACTTTAATTTAAGTAAACTTTTTGGTATACATAAAAAGCACATGAATTTTTTTTTTGTTGTTTGGTTGATTGTTTTGCTTTAGGCAAAAAAAGTGAATGATCAGTATTTTTAGGCAAAAAAATACTAGGTTAGTCGGATGATTTGTTTGTGAACAATAAGCTGTAATATTTGTTTCCCACTGTCTTTCGAAATGAAAGGGAACCAGACTGACATCCTTAGAATGCGAAAAACCCATTTGAAATGTTGTGGGCCAATGTCACTTCCTTCTTCCCGCTCTTCTGACTCTTCACACACAGGAAAAAAAGAAAAGGAATAATTTGAAGGCAAGTGAAAAGGGAAAGAAATGTAATCCACGCCGATGTTTGAGATTAAGAAATTTCTTTCTTCTATTACTCAATTCAGACTTCGAACTCACTCTAGCAAAATTTGAAAATATTATATCATATATATACAGATACAGGATATCCGAACTTATGCTACAGAAGAATAAGGAAGATAGAAGGTACGAAAACAAACAGTTTTCATTATGTCCGGTCTTGCACTGATACGGCGCTACAGTCGTTTTAATGTTGTGACTGTTGGCCAAGCACAGAGTCCCATGGCCCCCATGATCGCCGGATCTTAATCCGATTGACTTCTGTTGGGTCCGTGTAAAAAGCCTCATGTACGCCACACCTGTCGATACAAACTGCGTCAACGAACTGTCGAAGCCTGCATCACCACCCGTACTATATATGGCATTTTGAACGAGTGCAGCAGACAATGCTCCGGCGATGCATTGTGTATAACAAGAGGGGCTTCACTTTGAAACATCTTCTCTAATGTACAACACTTCTAATAGGCAGGTGGCAATAGTCCTTCCATGAATGATTCCAGCCATAACACTAAAACGACTGTAGCGCTGTGTCGGTGCAAGGTAGGACACACATACATTACTTAAAATGAAAACTGTTTCTTTTCGTACCGTCTATATACCATATTCTTCTGTGACATAAGAACTTTTTTTTTTAGAAAACAAATCTTTTGATAAGCCTACAATCTTTCTCCAGTTGTAATCAATCGGGTGAAACATCTGAAAGAACTTGATTCATACTTTTCTTGAAAGTGTTGCATTTTTAGTCTACTTTCCTAAACAAATAAAGGGAGTGAGTTCCTTCCAATCACTCAGTTCCTCTCCTTAGTACCTTTTGAACCTTTGGATGGGTCATCTTGAAACTTGACATGCATATTTAAAGACAAGAGGAGATTTAATATTTTATTTTATTTTATTTTCTATGTTTGTTCCTTAATGAAAAATTAGCCGCGAAGATAAGAAAAATTCTCGTAGCGAAGCATTGGGACCGTAACAATGGTGTCCAACAATGGCTGTCTATGCTTTTTAGGCATCCATTAATTTCTTTTAGAAAACGGAAAATTCCTTAGGCATTATACTTTTAAATTTAGGCTTTTTTTCATTCGTTATCGTTTTGACGACTTTTAAACGGATAAAAAAAACAAACAAAGAGTAAAAGAAAAATACAAAGGATAACATTTTAAGACAAATAGGCTTTAAGTTCTTTGAATAATTTCATTTTTTTTAAGTCGTGCAATTAATGCAAATATATTTTTTTTTAAAATTGCAACATTCGTCTATTTTTAAATTGTATTATCTAAAAGTATATTTCTTTTCGTTTTCTGAAGGCGTTCCGTTAAATCCACCATAAGTTGCCTAAATCCAATTAATTTTATTAAAATCAAAACGAAATTTACTAAACGATAGAAATCCATTGATCTGCTTCTTCAGACTCTGTTAAGGGAATTTATTGCGATCTTAACGCGCAAATATCTTGAATTTCTTTTTTGGAATACAAAATGAGGCAGTTGGTGATTGTTTGTAAATCCTTTGTCACGTCTGGAGTTCAAAGGGTCAGTATAAAGTTCGTTTTATCCTTGGAATTTTAATTTTACTTATTCTTAGAATTGAAAATTGAAACGTTTTCAAACATTTTTTCCTCATAATGACAAAAAGGGGCATAAACCGAAAGACGGTCCAATAAATGTCGTCGCTCTTTTTGCTGCTCTTTTGTTTGTTTTCTTCTTCCCAATAACGCTTTATTAAATGACAGTTATCCTTTAGCAATCTCATTGAAATATCGGATTTTAAAAACTTCTACACTTAAAAAACAATAGTGTTATCGACGCATCTACTACAAAACCTAATTCTATTCCCATAGGCAGTGCACAGCAGATAGAGATAGTGTAATCGTTTGGTCTGCTATTGATATTCTAAAGAGAAGTCATCTAAGCGGTACGTAAAGAAAGAAAAATCTATATTGTCGGAGAATTTTCTTATTTTTCATTAATTTGAGTAAATTTCTTTGAGTACTGAATATTTTTCTTTGATTTTAAAAGGTAACCTCTTGAGACAAGAGAAACTCTTGATACCCTTGAGAAACAAGTTCAAACATCTCATTAAAACGTTATATAATTGATAAAATGTTTGATAAATTAATTTTGATTTAAAAAAAAATAATTATCTGAGCGCTGCAATTCAGATGTTCATTTAATAATTTTGATACGATAGAAAATAAGTAATGTATATTGGTAAAATTAGAACTTATGAAAAAAATATTAAACTTTATTGGATATACAATATACGCCTTTATTTTAGATGCTTGTTCTATACATTAGAATTTAAGTGTAGGTAAATTGAATCCTTTTAATTATTACGGGCCCATAACTTTATAGGTATATAGTTAAAGATAAAAATATCTGCGAACACAAAAGTTGAATACCTCTGCTAAAAACCGACTCCGATTTCTTTGTTAGGTGAGAATATTCCTGAGCACTTTCATTTTGTTAAATCTCCAATTTACTTATTGTTATGAAATAGAAGAGAAAAAGTAACTCATGTTCAAGTGTCATTTTTAGCCAAGCGAACAGGAATACAAACACTATCTTAAACTATTATTTTTAAAAGCATGCGCAAATTAATGGATTACTAAAGAAGTTTAAAATACATTGTTAAAAATGGATAGAAATTAACTTTAATTTTGCTTCTTTTGCTTTTCTGTGGCAATTTTTGGTCACCTTCATTTGTGACAAATTTCTGTACCCTTGAAATTTCTCAAATAAAAAAAGTTAAGACGCTTCTTTTGAAAGTAAATAAACAAGACAACTTTCAACAAGATCTGTTTATTAGTTCAAAAGTTATTAGGGAGAGGGGAACGTATAAATCAGTTAAAGCATTTGATTTACATGCGTTTCCCGCTTTTCGACATCTTTAATTACGACCCGAACCCATAGCTTCGACGCTTCCTCCACTGTTTCGACCTATTTCGCCATGTTACCATGATCTTTCACGCACCTCTGCGACCACTCGCTGTTATTTCTCTGGGCGTCATAATTTTCGTTCAGTCTGTGTGCACAAGTTATACCGTATTTTTGTATGTATGTATATGTAGTATATTATTTAGCTTTCGGACTCATTCGCAGGTGAAAAATATTTAGTGCGTTATTTACATTTTCGGCCGTCGAATTGCATTTGCGAGCTATGTGAGGACCGGGTACCTCATTTCGACGGTTTCCTGTTTTCGACACTTCCCCGCTCCCTAACCTTTCCTGTTCTTATTCACAATTTATTTGGCCGTAATTGGGAATCTGTTAAGTCGCAATGTTTGATGCAAATCTGAGAAAAGGCGGCAGATGTCAAATAGCGGACTGAAGATTGTTTTTCACTACAAAGTTCATTTCACTCAGGGAAAGATTTACAAGTTGTTGCGAGACCTTCTTCCGACAAGTGTACCAGTCTTAAAAGTAATTCCACTGAATTCAGAAAAGACAACAGTCTCTCTTCCGTCAATTCCAAGTTTTATTCGATGAATTTAAGATTTCATCCACTTCTTGAATTAGATTTAAAGGTTAGATTCTTTATGTTAGTGAAATTACTGAGTTGATCGTATCTTGTCAACGAAGCGTTGATATTGAAAATACGACGCTATTTTTACTTTCCTTTCCAATGAAAATCAATACGTATTTGTTCATGTGTGTGTATTTGTCTTCCCCCGCTAATAATTTTGAGCAAGTGATTGTATTTCGTCATCTATATTTGTAGATTCGAGAGGACACATTTTGTGTTTTCATTTTTTTTTTCATACCTATCGAGAAAAGTAACAAAGATCTGATAGAAAAACATTGGACGCCTAAGAATTCATTGGATTTAGTTAATTTAAGTAAGATTTAAAGAATTTAATAAATAACGCATCGGATTACAGTCGGGGGACTGAGGCGACCATTCATCAATTTTGATGAAATTAGGAATTGCTTACTCTATGTGATTCTGCCTTGCATGGAAAGAAAAAGCTCTGCCCTGCTGGAAAATGTAGTCCTCATCAGTGTACAATCAACGACAATCGGGAAATAATCCATTAGCTAACATGAGTTAACTTCAAAAAAAAAAAAAAACAAACAAACAAAAAACAAATAATTTTAATAATTAATTATTATTAATTTTAACTAAATTTACTAATTTTAATTTTATTTATTTTTAAGATTGACTTATATGTCAATTTATTAAAACATTGTTACATTACATACGCATTCATGTTATTTCAAAATATTCTCCGGGATGACGTATGTTTTTAAATTTTTAGCTATAACAAAACTACAAAAACTTCGTATTTGAAACTTGTAACAATTATAGATTATCTGTTCTTGTGTGTCAAATCTCAATCACATAAGATTTGAATTGTTGAAGTTATTTAACTTCGAATTAAGTAAAGATTTTTTTGTTTTCTAGCCATCTGATATAGGCAGTAAATCACAGCACACCCATGATTTCTGCATGGGACCGACTAGGCTGGATTTAGCTGACCGTTCAGACATAAATAAATAATAAAAAAAATATATAAATGAAATCGCGTCTCTTCGGTTGGGTCGCGGGGGGGAAGGGGAATTATAAACAAAAGTGATGAAATTTCCGAGCAAAAAAAGCCTGTCCAAAATCCTAGAAGAGTTTACAGCCGTCTACCAACTCCGATACTGCAAAACTTTATAAACAGTTCCGTAGTTCTTAGCTAAAATACCGTTTTTAATTTTTTTGTTAAGTTTTAATTATTCTAGTTACAATTTCACGTGATCTCGTGTCGGTTTAATATTAATCTTGTAACTCTTATTATCTCTTTCATACATCTAACGTAAGAAAGTGTCTTAATCCCTCGGGTTATCTTAAGATAATGAAAGTCAACATTTGCTGGCGTGTACGTTTTTCTTATCTCCCCTTTTTCTGATGAGAATTTACTGAAGAAAAATCCAAGCCAATGCCTTTTTGGCACCTGGTAATCACATTCAAAAAAAGAAAGAAAGAAAGAAAGTGATCCTGTGTTATTTAATCTATTATCTCAAGGTCTTCGGTTGCGATATATCCAAGGAGATCATCTCGTTACTTACGCTTAATGAAAATACGCCCCGCAATGACTTGCTTGCGTCAAACAGTGATTCGGAATTTACGTACTGTTTTGTTTGTGTCTTTGTGTGTCAATTGAATTGAATTGCAGTAGTTGTGCGAATGTTTTTTCTTAGATGAACGAATCTTAAGGGGAGCATATAGTAAGTCATTCAAGCTATGTTTTCTTTCCTAAAGGCTGGTTTATAGAAAATTCATTGTATTCGCCTCATCCAATTGAGCTCAGAATGTATAGGAAAGGAAAGTTAAGCTTAAAAATATCATTATGTCTAAGCAGGGGCGTATAAAAGGGGGGGGGCGATGGGGCCCGGGCCCCTCCCGAAATAATGAAGGTATGTCCTCCAACGTTTTTTTTTGGTTGAATGGATAGCTTTCCATGGGGTGTCTACTTAAAATTTCTTAACATAACCTTACATTAATCTTAGGCCCCCCCCCCCCCCCCTCGAAAATATATTCTATATACGCCACTGTGTCTAAGTACTCCCTTCCTATAACCTTTAAACCAATGATTGATTTATTTACATTTTTTTCTCCTACAAAAGATCAGTATTAAAAGCGAGAGACACTAGCATTCCTAAACAATGAATTGAAATTGACGTCCAACACTGCAAGTAGTTGGGGCATATTCTAAATCCATTTTCGCTTGTTTAGGATTTAATAAGTTTGAAATGAATTGGATTTAGGCAGTTTACAGTACGATTTAACCACTTTCCAGCAAGTAGTAAATTAGAAGGGTAATTGTGTCTGCTTGGTGGGAATTATAAGTTAGACAAAAAGACAAAGAAAAAGACAAAATAAAAAAGCCAAAAAACAATATTTTTTTGTTTGAGTTCCTATTTTCTCTGTTTTTTTCTTTTCATTTCGAGCCCTCGGAGCTTCTCATAGGATCTACAAAAACCCAGCAGATGAAGTAGATAATTAAAAAAGAGAGAAAAAAATATTGTTATTTTAAAATTAAAAGCATAGAAATGGGTTCCTCAGTTCTGCTTCAGTTGGGTTCTGCCTAAATCGAAATGTTTAAGAACCCCTGTGTTAAACAACACCTGAAATATTACTGTCACGTTGTGTCTTGATCCGTTCTTTTGTTCCTGAACTGCGTGATTTGCATTTTTCTTAAAGAGTTCGTAAATTTTGAATGATGTCTTTTCTTATCAGTCGATAAATTTCCGAAAGAATTGTTTGCGAAGAAAATCATTATCTTAAGACCAAAATCGGTTACCCAGGGGTAACTTGATATTCCACCGAAGACAGTGTAATAAATTCCAAATGGCCTGAGAATGACAGATACCGAATCTTCAATAGTCCAGAGGAAGCCCGGATGTCTTGGGCTTTAGAAGTGATGGAATGACAAGCACCCCTGGAATGACGTCTCGCTTCTCCCTTACACTTGCAATGAAGACAGACGTTATTTAGGAACTGCGTCGGAGAGTAAGTTGACGTTTCACAAGCCATTTAAAATTCTTCACCGCATCTCTGTTATTAAAGAAACTATATAACTTTTAAGCTAAGGTTCGTAAAAATCAATATAGTGTTTGTTTTCGTCTATTATCTTTAAAGGTGAATAGGTCTTCTCGAAATATCGCTTGCACATTTATGAATGACGAGAGAGATTCTAACTTTTGAATTTGACAGTTTTTTCCGCATGGATCTCTAATAGAAATCTACGCATGACGGCGACAGAAATATTCTCCTCGAAAAGCGTTGGACACGAAACAAGGAATTTCGTAATCGCTGACTAAATAATGCATAACAATCCATTTAATACTAATTCTCTGTTCTTAACACTCGTACTTTAATGGAAAAAAAAAAGGGATTGGGACCATGGAAGAAGAATTTACAGTTTCGTTAATTCAATTAATCTTCAGCAAATGGAAAACCTTGTTTGTTCGGCAGACATTACAATTTACAAATGTATAAGAATTTCGATTGTGATATTAGAAAAAATCACCACATTTTATTAATAATAAAATAAATTTTCAAAACAAAATTAAACAAAATAGGCATCAGGATCTTTTTGTTTTATTTTTGTTGTGTTTTTAAGACTACTCCACCGTTGACCCATATTGCTGTTGCTTCTCGTTAAACAAGAGACTGCTGACAAACATTTACCAGAACAGACAATTCCTTCCTTAAGTTTATATCTTTGCGCATAAAAAACAGGGAATACATTTCCATTGAAGGCAACGCAGCACTGACGATAGTTTTCTACAATAACGACGGTTTTATCTGTTCTCGTATCGCATTGAACAAGCCAACAGTGTCGATGAAACAGACGCTTTTTACTTTCATAACCGAATGCCTGGGGGTTTGCGTTTAGGAATTATTTTTGGTGTCTTAACAGTATATTTCTCTGCAATACGTTTTTGATACAGAGCCTGCAAACACTTCTCGCCCCCACAATGCGTGCAATTCATTATAGTTTACAATGTAATTTAAATCAGCAAGATAACAGTGACACTCAGCATGTCTCCATCGTTTTTGTTTTGTTGTTTTTCTCCCAAATCGCGCTGAATTTCTCTTTTGAGCAGCGTGTGAAGGAAACCTTACTATTTTAACTTAACAATTTCTTGACTGATTTTACGCGTACGATTTTCTTATTATTTATAATATTTATGGATCAACTTAAAATATGACAATGATTATTTGTCATCTCTCATCCGTCAAAAAGAAGAAAGTAGTTCTTATAACTTGGATCTGGAGGTGGAATGGACTACGTCCATGAAATAAACAAACAATGTTAGGATTTTTCTTAGTTCTGGGTGAAATCCGTTCGATATTTCGCCTGTATTTCGTGAGCTTTCGTCAGGAGACATTTGAAAGTTAGATTGCAAAAACTTTGTGTATTTTTATTTGGTCCGAGTGAATGTTTCAATGTGGCCTTCTCACATATTAAACCGTCTGCTCCAAAACATTGATTCTGACCAAGTAACAGCACAGAAGTTCTAGTAATGTAATCCTGTAACGCATTCTGATGAAGGCTCAGAGATCGAGCCGAAATATCGAATTAATTTCATCCGGAGTGGGAAAATCCCTCGTCAACGCTTACGTTATTTGTGTATTTAATTAAAAAGAAAAATTTTAGTTGGCGTACGAGCTTTCGAATCCTTTCTACTAAAAAAAAACAAACAAACAAACAAATATTTAGTCAAACGAGATTAAACTTACAACTACACTTAAAACTAACTTTAACTTTTCTAGTTAATTAATCATTTTTTTTTATCTTGATAACAGTAGTTGAACGGAATTTTTGATAGTTTTGCCACAAATTTCCTCAGCTTTAGCCGTAGTTTGAACCAAAATCAATTCGCTTTGTTGAATTTTTTGTTGTTGAAATGCTGTTAAAAAAATATAATGAAAATAGTAAGTTTTTGACCTCTACTTCCTTTTCTTTGGAAGAGAATGATAGCCTGAAGCTTACTAATGCGATACACAACTATTTAATGATAGTGTATTTAGGCTTAGTCTATAGCAGTGTTTCTTAACTGGAAAGGCGATGTATTTTTTTTTTGGTTGAACGATCATCATAACCTGTATGTGCCTATGTTATATATAAGTGAGATTCTCTGTATGTAGGTATTTTGGGACTAGGATATCTCGAGAAAGTGATAGGAGGCAAACAGTTTGAGAAATACCTATCTGTAACATTTTATCTGTAGGTTCAATCAAAATTAACCATATATATCAAAGTTTATAAATAAATAAAGCATTTAACGTGCTGTGCAAGTTGATTAAAAAAATTTAATTTATTCATGTGTTGGTTTTGTTCTTGTTCCGCTTTTATATCAAAGTTTAGTAGGTAACTTTTTTTTTTTTTTTCTATCTGATATTTTTTAATGTTTTTTGCAGAACCTTAGAAAGTTCTCCCGGAAAAGAATTCCTCTTATTATTTGAGCTTATTCAAATATTACATTTAAAATATTTCTCTTGGAAATCGTTTTCGTCGTTGTTAAAAATATTAGCTTTGTATTTTTTTATTTCGTTATTTATTTTTAATTTAAATTTATTTTTAATCTGATGTATTGTAAACCCATCTGGTGCAGGTGGTTCTTCTGGTAAATTAGTATAAATGTATAAATGTTGAAATTGACGTTATGCATTCTGTTCTATTATGGATTGATTATCATAACTCCCACGCTCAAATGGGGAAGGAAATGTGAATCGTTGCTGTCTGTTTGATGAAGGTGCATCCAAACCAAAAACCGAAGACAAATGAATGTTGGAGATCGTGTGTTTGGTTGTGTTTCATTTGCCAGCGTGTTTCAATGCTTCCGAATACGAGCGTTCGATTGAAAAGGAAAGGAAATTGCCTGGTCATTGTGAACAGCATTTGACTGAGTGTTGGATTTTTGCTTATGGTGTGAACAAGATATGACATAACACTACTGAAATGTAAATATTTTTCCCAAAAAAAAATTATCAAAAAATAGATACATGTTCTATGGCGTGTAATGCGATATGGCGTGTATACATACATACAGTAAAACTGGTTTATACGTAACCCATTTGTACGTAGTTCTGGTTTGTGTGTAATTGTTTGTATTAATAGATCCTGGCGAAAATTGTATTTAATTACATATAAGTTATTTCTGAGATATACCGGTACGTAACTAAGTTACATGTAATTCGCCTTTTTACGTAGTATATTTTTGAAAACGAGATTGAATTGTACGTATTTTCAACTGTAGGTATTCCCCTGGTGCACCGATATACAGCTCGGCGTTCCGTATCGATATATAATTGATGTTCATGAGGTTTCTGGACGGGTTTTAATGAAAGAGCTGTAAGAGACAAAAACTGAATGAATTTTGGCATTGATGAAACATGTGTTCCTTCATTTACTTCAGTCTCTATCTTGCAGCCATGGGTAATAGAAGGAATAAAAGTTACTATTTGGAGGAAAAAGTGAGATTTATTCAGGACGTGAAAGACAACCCGCAAAAATCAAAAGCAGAAATAGCAAATAGCTTAAATATAAGTTACACTACATTATGTGCAGTCATTATTAATAAGGAGTCAATTTTAGAAGAATTTTGAAAGTTAGGTTCAAAATCTGTAAAGCGCAGTTGTCAACAAAAGGAAAAATTTGCAGATATGGAAAAGTGAGTAACAATGTGATGGAAAATTAATGAAAATTTGGTGAGTCTTTGCTTTTCATTTATCTTAGTACTGTAATTGTGTAATGAGCATAGCTACACCATTTTCTTCAATCTCTTAAAGTTTCTTAAAACACAAAATCACAAAACCTTTACGAAAATGAATACAGTATTTTGAAATTGATAGTTTTACAGTTATGCATATCATATGTTGAAAAATATGTACCTGATACACAAATGTTTATTACGAGTGTTCTTATTTAAGTTTAATTAAAAATAAAGTTAAACCTGAGTTGTAAGTAATTCTCAGTTATGCTTAACTTAAAATTTTCCCTTGAAATATGTATAAACCAGTTTTTACTGTATATGTACTGTATATATACAAACATACATTTATTTTTTCCAATATAACGTTTTTCCAAGCAAAATGTCCCTGAAAACGTGTGTCGTAACGTCGGGAAATATAGGTACTTTATATAATTAGGTGATCATTTGAAAAATCAAAATTTAATTAAAAGTTTCTCTAAATACTTAAACTGGAACTCGCTTATAACGGCAACGCTTTAGACCAGCGGTCCACAACCCACGGCCGGGTTATTTGCTGCTGCCCAGTAGTGTCAAACATAAATTTCATTTTATGAGCCTTTCCATTGCTGCCAATAGATACGTTGACAAATGTCATAACTTGCAACAGCAACTGTCTCAGACTTTACTATTGGAATGTTGGTATAAAACACTAGTTCATTATTTGATAATTTGAAGTTTCTGTAAATTACTTTTATTATTAATTATTATTATTGTAAATTGGCATTATGAAATCATTAATTAGTAAGGTATAGTAAGGGTTGAAGGATGGGACGCTGCGGCCCTCCATCAGAACATTTATAAAAATATTGGCCCTCAGACTTCTTAAAGTTGTGAATTCCTGCTTTAGACGGTATATCATCAAACTAAGCCAAGTTCTTTCAAAAACTAATGAATAAAATTATCAATAAAACTAATATCCGTCGCAGCGAATTGTAGATTCAACGATACAGTGTACTGTAAGTTAACTGACAATATAACCGAGATCTTTAGAAATATTTAAAGTTAAATATTTGGAAACAGATAAATAACATTTGGTACTCCTTTAGCGTGTGCTCTACTGGCTTTCACATTCTACCACTGGTGGCGCTCTACCATCTGAAGCTTATTTGGGCTGAGCCGGTAGAGTATATGTATGCAATATTTTTATCTCTTTATTAACAATTTTTAATTTATACTTTTTTTTTTTTAATAATAAAAGTAAGCACAAGAAACGTCTTTTATTACAGATGGCAAAGGCCCCTTTGAGATCTATGAGGTTCTACGAAAAGAAGTGTTGACGATCTTGTTAATTGTTGTGTTAATAGATCTGTTTGTCTCCGTGTTTGTTGTTTGTTTACGTGACTTAATGGCGTTTGCACAGATGACCGCTGGAGGCTTTCCCGCCGTTTCTCTGCTGATGCGTCGACTTATTTAATAACAACAGTCACTCAATAATTTATTCAAGTTGGTTCCCTGGCTGAGCTACAGGCAAAGGAATGATTTTATTCGCGAACGATAACGAGGATATGATGATAAGGAAGTGATTTCCGGGACTTCCGAAGAGGAATGTCAGGATGTCGGATTTGTAAGCACCACGAAATCTGATGGCTGTTGTTTTCACTTACGTGCGAAATACTCGAAAAGAGTCGAAATTTGAAATAAGTGATAAGGTTGAAAGCAAGATTATAGACACGTCATTTTTTGGATTTCAAAGTCCCCTAAAGCACTTCACTCTCTAAAAATTGCTAGTGTAATAAAAAAAAAAAATAAGATATAAAAAAAAATTAAATTCCATATGCTTATCTCTCTCTATTGCAGCAATTACAGCCTTACAAAGTTTACGGAACTTTATTTAAATAAAACTGAACAGAGAATCTGAATACTTACTGTTATTAGGATTTTTTTTTTTTTTTAATTAATGAATATAAATAATGATCAACATTGATTGTGTAAATACATAGATTTCGATCCATCGGCAATGTACTGTATAATATTTTCCAGATATATTAGTCGTTCTTTCTTATTTTGAATGTAATAGTGAATGGATTTAATATGAATCACAAATTAATCCCATAGAAATTGTTTTGTGGTTCATCTATGTGAATAGAAAATGAAGGATAATTATGAATATTAAAAATTTAAATAAAATGTCTTTTTTCTTTTGGATCAAAACTTTTGAACAATTCTGTATGTATGTATCTTGAACAATATAATCATTGTATTTATAAATCAATATACGTCTAGAAATATAGATGACTGTTTCCGAATATTTGATTTAGTTTCTTTATATTGTTTAATTGTATTAGTTCACCTAATATTGACAACTTGGAAGAAAGTAGATGACAGTTGTAAAGAAAAACCCTGCTGTGTCAATACACAAAAGAGTACAATAACGAAACTGATGATTTCAATTCAAAACCTGTTGTACTTTTGTTTTTATTATAATTTTTTAACACTACATTTTGGAATTATTGCGAACAAAACAGAAAAGAAGAAATATATATTTGCTTTCCTATTTTTCGTTTTTAAAGTTCGTAAATTTTTATTTAAAAAAATATTAAATAATTAATGAAATTATCAGTTTTCTTTTTTTTGTAAATTAATATTAGAAACGCTAAAGTTGGAAAAAAAAAATCTGAGAGAAAATTTTTTTATGGTAAAATATTTTCATCAATACAAAATTGGAAAAGTTTGTGAAGAAATTGATCGGAAGTTCATAGTCTAACTGAAGAGGATATCTATAGCTTATAAAAATGTAGAAGTGTAAATGGAATGGATTAACTCAAATTGTAAATATTACGATGTACCGTACATTATTATATTAAAAAAAAAAATTAGTCATTTTTTTTTTCTAAAATTAAGTGCGATAATTAAAATGGTTACAAAATTTCAGCTTGTTTCCTGTACAATTGGAATCATACCACGACAGTCACGCCACACTCTTCCAACAATGAGAATCGAACAATATCCCAAGGATAAATGTGATTGCAATAAATATTTTGTCAGTTGCCTTTTCTTAATGTAGAGGTGTTACTTCCTGCATCACAGTTCCGTTTTTTTTGGGGGAAAACTAAAACTTTAAAAATTGCTTCACTGTAGCGAAAGCAGGTTATTTTTTTTTTTTTTAAAAAAAACAATAAACATTTAAATTAGTGTTACGAACAAAACTGGAAAATTAAACGCATTAACAGTGATTATTAGCACTTATTATCTTTAGCATTGCATACAAAGTGGCATAAAGACAAACTTTTCCTAGTCAGGCCAGGCCATTTGATTTTTTAATGTTTTAAAATATGTACGTAACATAAATTCTAGCGGATGAAAATATCATATCAATGAATATCAATCACATTTTTCCAAGATATCTGCTCGCTTTTATTGATTGGCTATCTCATTTTGTTAGTAAATGCAATTTTAAATAATAATTCCTTTTACGAGTGCAAAAAAACTTTTCATTTTAAAAAATAATCAACAAAAAAAAAGTTGATTAAAATTTTACAAAAATTCAATTACATTACATCCTGTGGAGGCTTTTGATTTCCTATGTGGATACTCCTCTTCAACAACTTATACGTACCAAAATTATATATAATCTTTATGTATAATTTTGGTACATATTTGATACATATATAAGAAACTAGGCACCAATAAGCAGCGTGTTAAACTTCATAATTAGAATAAATGAAGAACTATTTAACTTAGGAAGTTGAAATTTCATTGGTAGATGTAGGTTTTGTTGACTTATAATTTATTTCAGTATTAATTGGCTTACAGGTATTTTATGATAGAGAACGCAAGCATTCTTATGAACGATTACCAGTCTCTCCTATAGAAGTTGGTATGCAAGCTATAATTTTCTTTCTTTATTCCTGATCTCAAACTAAATTACTAAGAATTAAACCATATCAACCTTGATATAGAACAATCTTCCCGCTTTTGAGATTATAATGAGCTAAAAAAAAAATAATAAAAGTCATCAGAGCCATGTCTTTTTCGAATACAAAGATTAAATAAGAAAATGACGTATTTATAACGAGTATTAAAATCATAGATAGGAAGAGCGAAAAAACAAAGCTCTGCCTCTCCTTTTTAATTGAAAAGCCATAAAACAGGAGATTGAAAGATTATCGTTTGCGATAAGTTTGAAGAATTCATTTCCCTTAACACTCGTTATCTCAGAACCTGTTGTCGCAAACTCGATCATATTGACTTTTAATTTCTACCCACTCCCATTACTTACCGCTTCTCCGAAAAGTTTTTTGTTATTGTTTTAAGATTAGCAGTAATTGTTTTTTTTTTGTTCCTACATTTATACGTACTTTAAAGTTACTAACTTGTGTACGATATTGCATTATTGTTCTTTTGTATATACGTCGTGCCGTGCTGGCGTGGCCGTGCAGTCTCGGCGGCGGTCTGCCGTTGTGGCCAGTGCGCCAGTACCTGGGTTCGAATCCCGGCAGTGGCTTGGATGTTTCAATTTCCTTTCCTGTGTTGTAAGCCTCTTCTTCACTTTCTCTTCGGTCTGACATCATTCCCTAATGGCGTCCTGGGGGCAGGCAACGGGAAACCACCCCCAGTATCTTTCCCCAGGTGTTTCTGGGAGATCCATGTGACCTCCGTAGAACTGGACCTGTCTCCGGACAGAAAACTATGGATGGATATACGTCGTACGACTGCAGCGCCACCATTGGCAAAGCGGAAAATTTCAGTTCTCAATACATTACTCTTTATTCATTAAAACACCTCTGTTTTAACAAACTTAAGCTCTCAGAACATTAGATATTATGAAATTCCCCTTTTACTGTAATTATATTTTTTGCCTTGTGTTGTGTTATTTTTATTTTTCTTCCAAATATTTTCCAACTGCAGTAGTGTTTTAATATTAACTTTTTCAAATTGTGACCTTGTTACTGTTCACTTTATGTAGTCTATGTAATCTCTTACTTTTATTGTTTTACGTTTGCCAAATAGTCCCTGCCAACAACTTGACGCGAAGTTAGATCGATTTTGAGTTTAATGAAATCAGATTTGCTCAACTCGAACGTTCCATCAGCAACAAACTACCATCTTCGGACGTAATAGAGATTTGTAATGAAATAAAATTTTGATCGTTGGATTTGATTGATGCAAAATTAATATTTTAATTAGAATTCTAAAAAGGCAATTCATTACAATTTAAAGTTGATTTCCTAGCAAACGATGTAACCCATAATAATTTTAATACTTGGAATGCTGTGAACCCAATAACTGAAAATGTCTTAAGACGGCCTTTGTATCTCATGTTGTTTTGTGTTTTTCATTATAAAGTAGTTTAGGTTGTCTTTCAATGTGGTTTTCTGTATTTGTCTTGCGAATAGTGGTGTATTACAAATTTTAGAATTACGAATTTGCTGTAAATTTTGATAGAGGAGCTTGGGATGGGGGTTGTGGAATCCCTTTTTTTTTATTATGAGAAATAATGGTACCTTTATTCTACATTTTGTACATTTGCTAATCATAAGATCGCAAATATTAGGCCTACTTACTGTCTGTTAAGCATAAACATGTATTTTTTTTTTTTATATCATATTGTCTTTATTTCAGTAATAAAATTTGGATAAGAAATCAGTAAAGGACAAACAAAATCAAATCTTTGTAAAAACAAAAACAAAAAAACAACAACAATTTAAAACTAAAATATTTCTGTTTAGATTTTGATTCTTCTACAGCTTTTAATTTTTTTTTGCATTTCATACCGGATTTTTATCGCGTTGAGTCTTAATTTTTTGTTTTGCGTTTTCAGTAAACAAATAATAAAAAAATACAAATTATTTATTCATTGAATAATAGTTGTTTATTGATTAAAGTGCAGATCCATCACGATGAAAACTTGTATATCCAGAATGAATTGTAATAATGGAAGATTTTTTGTTTTTGTTTTTGCACAATCCATTTGGGTATTTCCTTGAATGTAGCAAAAAACCAACCAATCTCATTGGAAAAAACGGAAAGACCGAAAACTACTTGACCAATGTCAGTGATTTGTTTATTAATGAACTTGTATTACTTAATTGCAGTGCAACATATGTTACCTGAGGCGGATATTTATGTTCTTTTCTTTCTTGATTTTAGTTTTCGTAAAGCCATTCATCCCCTCATCTTTCTCCCTCAAATACCAAAAAAAAAAAATCTTAAGAGAATGGCAGAAATGCTTCAAGATGTAAAAACATTAAAAAACAGGTATTGTAAATTATGGGTTTGAAAGCAAGTCTTTTTTTTATCTACTACAGATTGATTTACAATCAGTTTCGCTTAACACTTCAATAAACATAAGTCTGATTTATCAATGCATGTAATCGACATTATCCCCGACACGGTTTACAGAGGAGAAGGTTTTAACACTTCTGTCGCGACCGCAAAATAGAAAACCTGATTTGAATTTCGAAAGTAAAAACGTAAAAACACCGTTCTTTTATATTTTCTTTTTTTTTAATGGGTTCCATTTTTTTTTTTTTTTCACTTGTGATTATACGAGAATGAAAAGTTGTTACTAAAATTAATTTCTAGTACGATTACTATTAATGAGGGGCAGAGGGAAATTCGAAAATAACTGAAATAGTTGTAACTCGGACTACCTAGACAAGCTCATATTGACAAGTAGTATTTGATAAATGAATTCTTTTATTTGGAAAGTTTAGTAATATTTTGTACGCTTCTTGTAACATAAATACGAAAAGTTGTCGCAGATGGATAGTTTCTTCAGAGAAATCGTTGTACAATCCTATAACTCTGATAAATGCTATTCCTTAAGTAGACACGAAAGGAACGAATACCGAAAAATTGTGTTTGTAAATTAAGTTTTGTTTAGATCTGTTTAGGACTATATTTAATTTGTAAGCATTAGCTGTGTTTAAATTAGAAGATATATACGGGTAAAAGAGAATAATTCCAATCCAGTACAAGTTCTGCGCGTGCTTTGCCAGCAGTTAAAATACCAATAACTTAGTGTCAGATAGGCCTAATTAACATTCACTTACTCTTGGAGCCATATTATTAAGTATGAGTCTACCTCCGTTAAAAGTGGAGCATTTTCTCGTAATTACAGTACTTGGGTACAAGTTAAACGTGACACTTTGAGAATAAAGATCGACGATATAAAAGACATAACAAAAATCAGAGCCTTCTCTTTAGAACAGACCTCAATTAAATAATTGCAACTTGCTACGGCTTTCAGATGCACTTGAGACAGCAGTGGAGCAAAATTACCTCTTTTTTTATTTTTGTCAATTCGCTGAGCCTCGGATCGGCTTGACAGCGCCCTCTCGCTACCGATTGGTCCTTTTCCAGTTTAGGAGAGAAAATTAAGAAGCTAAAAAAAAAAGTTATGATGGGCGGTCGCAGAGATGTAATTTCCGGCGAAGACAAACACGATGGAAACACATTCGACGCAGTTTCCCCTAACTGTGAAGATCAACAACAAACGGAAATAAATTTTTACTTAACGAAGAAGCAGTCTTCAGGTATCCATCTTTAATACGGCTTCAGTTACTTACAGACAAAATAAATTGTATATATTCATTAACAGTTCTGTTACCGAAATTGTGTTTTTTTGTACTTTTTTAATAATATTTTGTTGTTGTTAATACTATCCTGAAGCCACACATGATAATCTGGTGGAGGTGGTGACACTAAGCGATTCAGAACACCTCATTGCGTGATCTGCTACTGTGCTATTTCTGTGAGCAGGTGGTGTTTTCATAGAAGCTAACAGATGTCACAGTTTGGTTGGTGCAACAGACTTCGTAGTGGGTGGATGTGCACAAGAAACTGCGAAGTTACACCGATTTTCGATAAAATGCTGTGCTCCATTTTCGAAAGGAAAAAATAAAACAAAAAACAAAAACAACAGCTTAAGTAGCGGAGAATATAAGGTTCAGAGTGGTTCTATGCAGTGATTAGAACCTGTCATGATTTGTTCTCCACTGTATGTTGTACTTACTTTTATTGCAGATGAAATTAATTAGTGGATAATTTTTTTCTGACTTTTTATTGAAGGTCCGGTATCGGGGATCTGCTAATTTTCGACTGAGTGAAGTTAAAGACTTTACCATGATTTCGTGGGTCTACAATTATCTTTATGCAAAAGTTCTCATTACACGGATGCTATTTAATTTGCAGTTATCACGATAAATAAACAAATACAGTGGAATCTCGCTATTCGTACACAATCCGTTCCAGGAGGCAGTTCGAATGGCGATTTGTACGAATAACGAATCTTTTTTTCACATAAGATATCATGTAAATTGGATTAATCCGTTCCAGACCCTCAGATGATTGCTTATTTAAACTTTTGTAATAATATTTTAAGCATAAAATACAGAAAAACTATGAAAACAATAAATATACAGGCCTCTCTTATTATGTCTTTCTTTTTCAGTATAGACGATATGGTTGATTTCGCCATGCCATACTGAGTTGCCAGGTCAGAGACACGAGTTCCACTTTCAAACTTCGCAACGAGTTCTTTTTTCAATTCAATTGTCGTTCTCACTGCTTTCCTTTTAGGCTTAGTTGATTCAGTAATGTTTTTTGGACCCGTGGCTGCACTATTTTTAATAAAAATAATAAAAAATAACAATAAAATAGCACAAAGTTTCACGAAGCAAATGGATGATGCGTAGCGTATGGAAGCTAGCACGAGACTGAGCTGAAGCGACCGCGTGGCGCGGCCAGTAACAAGGTCACGCTGTCCGAATCTTGGGGCAAACGTACGAATGGCGAGTTGAATTTTACTTGAAAAAGTTGGACGAATAACGAGTTGTACGAATAGCGAGGCGGACGAATGGCGGAGTTCCACTGTACTTCATTATCTTCTTAGAAAAACAGACAAAATTATGTTCGCTTTATTGTATCCCGTGTGTGTTTGAACAACAGTTTGGAATTTTTTTTTTTTGTGACTATTTGGAAATTGGTCGCCAACTATAATGTTCCTGAAACAAAAATAACTTTCAACGTTTTTTTCTTTTTTTTCCTTATTATTTTTATAGTTTCAAATTCACTTTTAATTCGTGTAAGACTTAGTGACTATACCGAGCAACGTCGGGTAGTTTTACTAACATATCATTTACTGTTTCTAAAACAAGAACGAGTAATTGATTCGGGTTATAACAATGAAGTGACCCACACGCTGCGGCTATAAACAGCTCCGTGAAATTAAATTCCCATTTAAGAGTTTTTTATTGATCGAGAGCTCGATTATTACCATTTGGAATCCCTTTTCGCCGAAGGTTAAGCTTTTGTGAGATTTTTCCAGACAAAACTACAACAATTTTTGAAAGAAAAAGAAAAGAAAGAGCTTTAATAATGAACAAAACTAGTTTGTTATATAACAGAAGGTATTACAAGGTTGTGTATTGTTTTATTACATTCTATTTATAAACATTGTAAAGTATAGTAATTAAAATTGAAATGCTTTGTGGACGATATCATATTCGTCCGTCATCTGATCAAAACACAAAATTATTTATCCTAGGAGACTGAAACTTTTAATTTTAGAGACTACAATGAATTGTGACTCGATGGATTCATAGAAGATAGGTTTGGTTAGGGTTAAAAACTATCATGATATGTTATCCATAAAGCGTTGTAATCATTACAGCAGCGAAAAAAATATTACTTAAAAAGCAACTTATTAATCAAATATTTATCTTTAATTAGATTGCTCTAATAAAACTTACAGAATTAGATACTTATAGATTTGGAAGTTCACTGTAACTTTTTTTAAATAAATTATAAATAAATTTATTTAAAGAATGTAATATTCTTCTAAAAAAAACAACAAGTAGTTACTGAAAAAACAAAACAAAAAAACAACAACAACTTATAATAGATTTTTCTTAAAGTTTTTTCCTTAAAAAAAAAAAAAATCACTTTACTCAAAATAAGTATTTTTTCGTGTATGGAATTGTATGTGAGTGAGAGATGATTGGTTTGTTTCTCTTGTTTTTCTTGACCTACAATTTATTCCGTATGGATGTTCACGGATTCGTAAACAGAAAATAGTTGCTCTCTCTCTTCCATAGACATGTACGCCAAGTTACAAGAAGACACGTTCTACTGGTTGAAAAGTTATTGTGACGCAAATATTTTGATTTTAGAAGCCCAGCTTTCTTTAGGGAAAAATACAAAAAAATTAATGATTTTATAATTTCAGATAATTAATGAATGCGAACACAATGAACTTTTGTCCAATTGTTGCTGATTAAAAAAAGAAGTTGTAAATTCTTGGATGAAAATTTTTCTTTGGATTTCTTCATTGGCGTCTTTAACTGTTAGATTACATCATCAGTGAGTACTCCAAGGCTGCAACCGCTGCCAATTGACCTACAATTACTACGATATCAACGATAAGGAGAAGAGGGAAGTTCTCCAACGCAGGATTTTTCCAAAGCGGAATTACATTTTTCTACATCAGATTCGATTATGTACAATTTCCCCTTCAATATATGCAAACTAGAACCGTAAAAGTCGACATTATAAATTCGAGTCTACGGCGAGAGAGACCATTAAGGAATGTTCTGGAATGGAGTGTAGGTGGTCCGACATGGCAGTTTGCCATCAGGAAGAGATAGAGGAAGGGAAGAAAAAAAAAACGCTCATGAAAGTCGGATTCAGGTCTTCGTTGACGGCCGGGGTTCAAGGATGAAGTCGTCCGCTGGCAAAACTGATTGGAGATGACTAAAGCATAAGGACCTTGCGATGACATTGGCGTGGTTTATGTTTCGTTTTCTTTCTTTTTTTTACAGGTTATTGATGCGGAGTGTGTGACCAAGCTGGCGTTTACATTGCGCCTGATTAATTTTGATTTCGGGTTTAATGGAGCGTGGATGATTTGAAGAGAGATAAAGTGACACAGCGAAATAGACATTGACAAAGTGTAACGAAAGCAGGTAAATAGTGATCGGTCATTCAGCAACAGAAGACGATTAGAACGAAATCTGCGAGACTTATGAAATAACAAGAGAGAGAGAGAGTTTCAAAATTTCAAGAAATATAAAATTTTTATCAATAAGAAAATATATTTATTGCTTATCGATTTTTTTTTTTTTTTAATGTTGAAATTCTATATGGGTCGGATCATCCAGTCGTACAGATGCTGGTCTGTGGGCTGAAGTGGGTTTAATCCCAACGTTTATCCAGCTCTCTGTAAAATGTCGGACTGACCTTCCTTATTAAGTCATTGTCGTTGATAGCCTATAT
>JAFIDM010003189.1:58365526-58406704 GCA_023159025.1 Thereuonema tuberculata | reverse complement strand
AACAAAATTACCAAAGAGTATTTTAACTTTGGTCTAATTCAGTCCCTGCAGACGTACTTCCGCACTAAAAGCAAACAAAAAGAACAACAAAAGCCATTTACTGTAATTCGAAATATTGATGTGTGTCTGTCTTACCAACCAGCCTAATTCAAAAAACTGTTTAATTGATATTTTTCTAGTAATGCTGAAACATTGGTTTAAGATCCGAGATCGACAGCCTTGCGAAAAAAAAGGGTTGCTCCTTTTTTTTTTTATTTAAATTGTAACAACATTAGAGTATCATGAAAGTATCGAAGCATTCAGGAAAACAAATAATAAATAATAATAAAAAAAAACTAACTTTCATCATCCAAACAAAAAAAAAAGCGGATTGACGATCATTCATTCAGGAATCACCTCAAATGGATCAGAAGCCGTGGTTTGCCTCAGGTTTTCAACAATCGGATTCGTACTTGTTCTATTGTCTCTCAGGCCTATCTTTAAGGAGTTAGAGCTATTTATGTTAAGAAACGTGTAGACCAGCCAATGATAGTCTGATTTTTAGCTTATAGAGATAGGAATCAGAAAACCGCCTACAAACATTACCACAACTCAGACGCTGCTAATCACAGAAGGCAAAAGCTAAATGGCAGACGGTGATCTTGGTACAGGATGGGCCCTTAGATGAGAAGCGAAAAATCACTATTTACACGTGGCACGATTTATTTTTTTAAATAAAAAAATAAATATTTAGGCAGAAAGGTACATAAAGCTTTCCATACGTGTCCTATATGGCTCTTGGGGTGCCGAAGGTATATGTTCCGACGTTACACTGACTATCGAGACAGGGTGGTTAGTCGAACGCTCGCCCGTCTTTATCCCTGGGAAAAAACCCTGGTTCTCATTTTACAGAGGTTGAATCCTCCCTGAACTCTTTCGGAGGAGAAATATAGGAAAAAAAAATATAGGTTCCGATTGAACCCGGCTCCTTCAGCCTGCAGTGCAGTGCCTTTACAATTGGGCCCACAATTACCGAGAAAAGCTAAACTTTTACTAAAATATTTAAATTATTTACTGTCTGTTTGAACTTGTTGTCTTTCGAAGGCGAGTATTTCAAACTTTTTACACGAGAAATGTATTTTCTATTTTCGAGTCAGCTTTTGTGACATCCGAGAACACGACAGTTTTCGTTACTTGTTGCACAACAGATTTGTTTCTACGAAACTGGAAAGAGTCTCTAAATGTCAACATTTATTGGAAGCAGCAGAGCTAAAAGCTTTTGATATGTTAAACCCATTCGTACTAATCCGTAAGAACTTTGAAATCATCAAGACTTAATTTAAATCGTTTCGAGGTTTAACGTCATTGATAAATCCCGCCGACTTCAGATTCAAGATAACAAAAGTATTGCTCGACGCTTAAATGTCAAACAGTGTTCTCCAGATGACATAAAAACCTAGGTTCGTCCGTCCAAAAGGTGTTTCAGCGTTAGCTGTATTTCGATCTGACCAAATATCGATTCTACAGTTTTTATGTAAGGAAATTTTTGCCTTTCATTAGCCTACTTTCCTACAAAGTGAGGCTCATAAAAATCAATCTGTCTGTGTGTGTAATTATGTTGAACTATACTCAATGGATCTCCTTGAAACTCGACATGCATACTTATGGATTAAAAGATAATTAATTTTTGTATTTGAATATTTTTTTCCGTATGGTTCCTTACCGTGTAAGTTAACAAAAATTGTCTTATCTTTATTGATCGAATATCTTATCTGAATAATATAATAATATTTAAGAAAACAAGTTGCAACTAATAATGAGGTATCCCTGCTGTATGAATTCCGTTATTAAAAGCATAAAAAATCATGTAATAACTCATTAGTAATTCCTGAATAATCAGCTGCTCGTGAATATCGCATTTCAGCATTTCTCTGTGATGCCCGACAAAAGGAAACAACATAGAAATAATTCTCTCTCATCGAATACAACAGAAAACTCTTGATCAAAAATACTTCTTGGCAACCTTAGAATGTAAATGATCTCGTTGTTTTTTTTTTTTTTTGCATTAAGAAAGAAAATGTCAGCAGATGAGAAAAACATTGTTCGTTATTCTATTCAGGATTTTAATTAATAGCAAATTGTTTAAATGTGATGAAAATAAGTGATTCAGAATTTTGGTTTTTCATTGGAAGGCTATCAGTTAATATAAGAAAAATGAGCTGTTACCAATAAGTGGAAATTAACGAGGTGTTAGTTGTCAGCAATCACTCCAATCACTCCTAGATTGGCAATTTTTGGCTTCATAATTAGGACAAGATTTCTGTTATCTCTTGTGCTATTATGTTTTGCATTATGTGGTGTATTAGTTTGTTGATTCTACAATTGAAAGATAAAAATATCAACTATGCCTCAATTATTAGTAATAATTTTTGTTAATTTTACTGTTAATGCTGAAACTGCTTATTATTTGCATTTTGTAGGTAACGACATCTTAATTTTACATTTATTAAAATACATCTTTTACAGGATAATTTTACATTCCATTTACGAGCCATGTAATTTACATATTATCATGATATCATGACATCGTTGCTTCTCATTTATCTGATAGACTTTGCTGTTGAGATATACATTCATAAGTTCAATATACAATATTAATATCAATAGTTAAATATTTCATCATTTCCTTATTTGATATCAGTAATAATCTAACGCGATACTAACTTTCAAATACTTCGTATCTCTCAGGACAACTCCGCAAACAAAGTAGTCCCAAATCAAGCTGAACACGTTATACGTGGATTTCTTTACACGTACAAATGCTTTTTTCATTTTTATCAGTCAGTGAAAATCAGCCTATTTTACTTTATTTTTTTAATCAAGTAATTAATTTTTTTATTCTTATTTATTTATTTATTTATTGTTACCCCGCCCAGCACAGAAAAGGAAATTTCAGAAGGCGGAAGGCTATAAGACGTCATTTAAGTAATTCGTCTTTAGAAAGAAACCTGTATTAATGTTTACTTTCTGTAAATTTTCCGTTAAGTCTGCAATTAAACCTAGAAACAACTGCAATTCCTACCAAGTAATAATAAAAAAGCTGCATGTAGCCGAGAATAATACATCACGAGAATAACCTGACCTTGATGCGCCATCAACAGGGAAGTGGATGAATTAACAGCTCATTCGTCTCTTGTTTTGTTTTAAAGAGGACAATAAAAGCACCTGTTGATGAGCAATAATTTGGTGTCAGGTTAAAAATAAGGCATCGTTCACCTTCACGTCAAAATCAAATAAATAAAATAATAAACAAATAAGGAGATTAAAATTTGAACAATGATTAATATTAATGAAGTCATTATTCATACAACAAAGTGATTTAGGCCTACTCCAAAATTCTCATAAAACCACTATCTTTAATGTTCACAATATTTCGTTTCTCTGTACGAGAAACTTTCTCAGGTGAATAAGAGGACAAAAACTTATTATATAAAATAGGGTTACAAACAACTAAAGGAACTAAACCATCAAGAATCGATAATATATCAAACTGTGGTATAAATATTAATAATGATAATACAACATATAAATAATAATAATGATTAAACATTAACAAAATGAAAATATAACACATAAATAATGGTGATAATTAAACATTAACACTAACGATAATACAACATGTAAATAATAATAATTAAACATTAATAATAAGTATGGTTCATGAACAACAATAACAACGCGTATATTTTGAAAAATTGAATAATTTATTTAATCTATTTTATGTAATAAGTAAGAGGCAAAAAGAATAGTTTTTGTCCTCTTATTCACCTGAGGAAGTTTCTCGTACAGAGAAACGAAATATGTGAACATTAAAGTTAGTTTTTTTATGAGAATTATGGAGTGATTAATGTTATCTGTATAAACAAAAGCCTGATGATATATATTATTTTATTATTATTATTTTTTTTTTTTCACCTTCCCGATAAGAAAGAATGAAGGTGAAATTTTGCTTCAATGATTCTGAAAACCTGAAAACCCCAAAATAAGGGAAAGGAGGTTTTTCTAAATCTTAAAGAGGTCGCTTTTGTTTGTTTGGTTTTTTTTTTTCGTACTTTTCGATAAAATAAAAAAAACTGAAACTTGGCATTTACTGATTGAGAAACTGGAGAATTCTAACACCAGAAATTGTGAAAGGGGGGGGGGGCTTTATCTGCAACTTCTATGATTTTTTATTTTTTTTTTATTTTTATTTATTTATTTATTTTCTATTTTTTTTTTCAATGTCCCACTAAGGTGGGCTACTGTTTGCGACGGTGCCAAAAATTTAAATAATAATAATAAAAAAAAAAATTGTGAAGAGAGGATTTTCTAAGATTAGTTTATTGTTAATTTCGAAGATACCCTAGCTATGAATAAGCGTTTCAAACTGAATTTATTTTTATTTTTTTCCAATACGGTGACATGTAAGACACTGCACTCTTGTGGAAGATCTGATATAAACGTCTTGTTGTTTATTTATCTCATAGGAACCCATTTATTATTAAAAACGGAAAGGATTAAATGTCACGGATAATCTGACAACAGTTGTCGTTAATCACGTAATCATTTTATGACCTTAGAGCTGTTTTTTTTTCTGCCTGTGTTTGCCTTTGCGTTGGCGGAGAGCACGAAACGCGGTCATTTCCAAAGACAGGTTCGAACAGTAAAAGGGAAAATGAGGGCGGATGTGCAGCGTTGTGTCGAAAATGTCTATAATCGGAGGCGGGAATAGATGAAATGATGGTGGAAAGGTCAGGCGGTTTATTGGGGTTATAACTGAACTGACATTTCCCCAAAAGATGAAAAATTGGGCCATCTATCAATTGATTGAAACAAATTAAAATACTGCTTTTTTTATCCAGTACTGTCTAGATAACAAATGAGAGATAAGTGACTATCTTTTATTTTATTTTATTTTATAACAGAATTTACAATATGTAAATGGTCGGAGTAGATTGGTTTAAAATAAATAAATCATTTTTCTCTATTGACAAAAAAAACAGAGGCACTCTTTAACAGTGGTTGGATGAAGAATGAATTGCAGAATTTGATTGAATTTAAAAACTAACAACTAAATTAAACAGCTAAAAACAAACGGTGTAGTATATTTAATCTCAGCAACTACAGATTAAGCCAATTAAATTTTGAACCAAAATTAAATTTAAAATTTAAATAATTTTAGAACTTAACAATTAAAATTTTTATTTTAAAAATTAACTGCAAGTGTTCTCAAATAGTCACACATTCAATAAAGGAATAGACATTTACAAAAACATGTAATATTTATTATTATAGATGTAACATTTTGATAAAGATTTCATCAATTACTTCCAGTTTTTTGAGTTTAAGTGTTTGTCTTATGGCAGTTCCATTCTTCAGGTTAGTGTGAAAATAGATTCTTTTCCTGTGTAATGTTAGTTCGAATCTTATTTTTATTTTTTTTGTACCGAAAGTTTCATTGAGAATAAAAATGGCGCAAGCCTCGGGCTGCAGCATATCCAGGAAGATATTTCCCAAATAGGTTTTAAAAATGCAAGAATGGTTTGAAATATCACAAGATCAGATGCAAGGGAAGGAGGAGGAATAATTTTGGATGAACTCCTTGTAATTTGAATCGTTCTTCTACAGCTGTGTCATTCTAAAATTACACTGTCATCAATAGTTGGCTTTATTAAAACAAGAAATTTCGTTCCCAAGCATTATGCTGGCTTTTTTATTTATTTGTTTATTTATTTTTATCTTATATTAGATATTCACTTGTTGAATGAAGGCCTCCTCATTTCTTGCCTGTGTTAGTCTAATCTCCTACATTCACCAGGTGGATTGAAAGGTACATTTTATTCCTGCTGCCAGGTTTTTTGGAATAGATATTGAGGTGGTTTCCTGTTGCCTTCCTCAGGAAACCATTGTGGAATGGCTTCAAACCTCAAGAGAAAGTGAAGAAACACTGGGAAGGAAGTAAACATCCATGTCGGCGCCGGGATTCGAACCCAGGTTCGGACTCATCAGCCTGGTGGAAGGCCTCTGCCTTGACCACAAGGCTACACCGGAACGGCTTCATGCAGTTTGTATAATTAATTAAATTTATTATAAAGTAATAAATTAATTTATATAATTAATTAAAAAAACTGAAATATGGATGGGAAATGTTTTCCATTGATAAGTCATATGTTATTTAAAATATCTCTTCAGCCCAGACAGAGCTATTTATGTTGCATTATCCACATTTATCGAAACTGAAATAATTACCGCTCTGTAATGACGAGACGCAAAGGGTCTGCCTTTGAGTAATAATTATGTATTTCATTCTTTCTTTGAATTGTAGTCCTTTTTTCGGATGTCGCGAATCTTGTGATAAACATTTTCCCTTATAAGACGTTTGGCGCGCGCACTTTCCGAATAGAAATATTTCACACATGAGCGCAATCAGCTGACTTTATTTCCAAACAGCTTCTATTGTTTATTTTTGTATTTTATCTAATAATAATAATTAAAACATTAAAAAAAAACCATTATTTCCTACAGTTTATTTAAATTATTTTTATTATAATACATATTTATAATTCTTTTATATACTTTTTATTTAACGAGCTATTACGTGTGCGTTTCTTATTAAAAATAAATATTTGTTTGATTAAGGACCTGTCTTATTCACAAAATCAGGTACATCTAAAGAGGCTTATTTCGTTTGCTTCGGATGAGGAAAATGGTGTTGGAAATGAATTACTTCACCTCATTGTAAGATAATAATGGGACGAGTACATCAAACACAAGGCGTGGCCCAGTTGCGTGAGCCTCGTAGCAGACGGAACTTCGCTTCTGTAGGAAGTATTCAATAAAATAGGCCTAATTGAAAAAAATCATCTTCCCAGGCGAAACTTGCCGCTGCTTTTAAATATGTACGACCAGTGAATTCGTCGTAAAATGTGAATCACACATGGCGCCCATATGTTATCTCTAATTCTGGACGAAGAGGGAGAAAAATCACAGCTTTTAGATTCCAAATGAATTCACAACAAATGCCCATAACAGCTTAAATATTTTAATAATATAAATCTGACAAACCATAATAGTTACATAAAGGAACTCGTGCCTGCTATTCAGAATGAGATGTTTTTCGTTCGGATAAAGAAGAATGTAACATGATTCACTTATATTTATAAAGAACATAAAAATTACTGTTAACGTATAAATAATAATAAAGAATATGAAAATAACCCTAACTAGTTTTTTATCTTCCTAAAAATAAATAGACCAGTTATCAAATGATAATAGTTTGTGGGGAAAAATCACCATATGGCTATTATCACAATATTTAATATCTGTGTAAATAGAAAAATAATGTATATTGTAATTAAGCGATATCTATCCTGTGAATAATATTCTTTAAACAATGTTATCAGTTTTAAACTAGAGTCACGTGGTCTCCGTTAATTTAAATGCCTGACATGAAAATGACATTTTTTGAAATATTTTTGGAAGAGCTTTATTTTTTTAAAATATGATAGAATGTAGATTTCCCGCCAGCATTTGACTTTTTAGCTAATACTTAAACAGGAAATACTATATCTCTTCAGAAACTGTGGACTGCTTAAATAGGAAAATGACGTTCAAAATAACAGTATCTACCCGATAGAGCAACGATTACCTGAATACTACTCTAAGAACACAAACAATTAATCCTTGAGTGTAGGTAATATGTCAATTTTTTTTCGAGGTCAGCCGATCAAGATAAACTGAAATGTAATTTTTTGCTTTGACAGCGAATTGATAAGCAAAGTGATTATGAAAACATTTGATTAAAATCAGCTTGAAGCCATGTTTTCTTAGCATTCGATTAATCATAATGGAAAGAACTTCAAGTATTTGGATATCAAACAGAGATATATGTTTCTTTATCAAAACATTTAATTATCTCTTCTGAATAAAAAAAAGAAAGGAAGGAAAAAAAGCGAATAAGTTGCGAGGAATTGAAGACGAATGATAAGTTCTCAATGAATTTGCAGAATCCTTTTTTTTTTTTTTTTTTTTTTGGCTCTACGAAGAAAACATTTAGAGGCAAGCAAATTAAAGTTCCGGATATTTAAATGGAAATATCAAAAAAAAATAAAAAATAATAATAATATTACAGAACTGTAAGCCATTCTTCTTTCCTATATACATTGTGGAGTATTGTAAGGATAATACTAGATCAAAATTTCAATCGTTAGGTTGTCATGTTAGGAAGATCACCATTTGTATGACCATCAGATTTCTTTAAATACGATGTTCTTCTTGCCTTCGACTGAATCAGGAAGGGACTGTTTTACAATTCAAAGGAAAATCACAGGAGACCTCTCTAAGTGACTTTATCCGAAATGTGAATGGCTCTAAACAGATCGCAGATAGAAAATCACACAAATAGGCAATGAATAGATAGGGAAGCCATCATTATCGGAAAACCATCAGATATAAAAGGGAATTACAGCTCTTGTCCAATACCGTTTTGCCAATAATTAAATTTTTATATATAAGATCATTATTTAAGATTTTTTGAATTAGAAGACTATGTAATTTAGTAGTCCGCGAATGATTGTCAGTTTAAATTAAACTGACAAAATCAGTTTAAATATACTATATTAAATGAACGTACAGTATATTTAATATTTGCCAATATAGAATGATTTCACGATATTTTTAAACGTTAGATCGTGAAATGCTATATTTTAAAGTATGTTTGGATATTTTTTCAGATTTACAAGATGGCATCTTTGTACTGTACTTCTTACTAAGCACCTGCTCGCATTGCTGTGATTTGAAATATCAACGGACAACTGAAAATGGCTTTTTATTTTTAAAAAAATAAGAAAATATCATCTCTCTAAAGAAAACTTGATTCTAACTGTTTTCTTTCGTAGATGTTTTATAGTTTATTTAGGATGAACTTTCTAACTCTGAATCTAGCGTTGAACGATGCTTATTTCATTACTATTGTTTGCCAGAGAAAGAAGTAGTAGTTGCCATGGTAACGCAACAATTAAAAAAAATAGCAGATGAAAATGCGGCCTTGTAAACGGACAAACGTTTACATAAACGAACAGATTGACAAGAAGAAGTGTTCTTCAGTAGATGAGATCTATCTCTTTTGTCTGGGGTTGACTGAAGATGGATTAGCAAAAAACAAGTGGAATTTTTCAGAATAAAAAATTCACGGTTTTTTTTTGTCACAGATGGTTTCTTGTTGTTTGCTTTCTTCGATGACTTTTCATTGAGTTCTGGGCTTCATAATTAAAGTCGTAATTAACGTAATTGATTCATGAAATGAGAAGATGAGAGACTTTTTTTAGGCCTTCAAACAAATATTAACTTTATTCTTTCATTAGCTAATTAAAAAAAAACAAAAAAAACTTGCTTCTATGACATTTCGAGAACCTAATCGCTTCATGCTCTCTGATTATAGATCCAGAGTAGAATCCAGTTAAGTTTTTATTTTTTCCCATCCATCTTCCTTTTACATTTCCCATTTCTGTCTCTTACCTATGATTTTTCTCATTAGATCTGCGAAAGGCGTTGGAAATCCACAGCAACTGTATTTCTCTTGATAATTCCAGCTGTGAGTGCGAAGCTCATCAACGATAAACCTACGAGAGCATTTTTATTGTTTTGTTGTTTTTTTGGAAGTATGAGAAATGAAGGATCTAAACCAGTGCTTCTCAAGCTTTTTTGCTTCACGACACACTTATGTCTTTGGAAAAATCCGGCAACAAAGTAAACATTGTTTCTACTATTCGATCCCATACTAAATTGTTAAACAATTGTACAAATATAAACAAGCCCATACATCTCACTGAATTAAAAAAAAGAAAAAAAAATTATTATTGATTCATTAATTTTAATCACTCTATTTTACGTTACTTATAATTTACTTGTTCCTCTTGTGTTAATAAATAATGTTGTTGAAAATATTTCATACCTATTTTATATTTCCTCTATTTTTCCCTTTCTAATGAAAATTTTTTTTGTTATTTTTCCCCTTGAGAAACCCTGATCTAGAGGCTGTGTTGCAAAATTCTCTGCTAAATTATGTAGGAACATACTAGACTTTTTTCCTGTGATTGGATAATGTTTGACTGTAAGAAAAGTCCACGAGTCAGAAGATGTTGTGAGTCGATGTAATACTAAACTGTAATTTCAGATGAATTGCAAATCTAAAAAGTAGTTTATAAAAGCATCATTACATAGATACAGGGTTAGTCTCGAGCTAAAAAGAATATCTGTCTCTGCGAATATAATATGTATTTTTTTATGGAATTCCAAAAACAATTTCTATTCATCTTTTTCTTCTTCTTCTTCATATTATTACAATAAATAGATTTGAAAAAGTCTCAAAATTAATTAATAAATGTTGTGATCTACATACATAAACATGTTACTTTCTTTCTTTATTTACTCGTCTGTGTTTTCGGGAGGAATCGTTTACTATCGTTAACAATCTGAATCAGTAGACTGTTATTATGAAGTAACTAGCATCAAAGCCTGTCGGACGTCAGGCATAAAAAAATCTGAAAAATCATTTTATTATCAACTATCAAATATAAAGTAAATGTAATCTAAATACTGTGCTAACTTGTGAACGAAGCTTATACGGCAAAAATGGTTTTGAGTTTCGAAATCAGCGTAAACAACTGAGTAAGTATATCAAATTTCATGAAAATGGATGCAAAATGGTAACAAAATTATTTGGTTTTGAACGTATGTTTTGTTAGAATTTCAGTTGTCGAGGTCAGTTCCCAAGAATAAAATTTCATGGAAACAACATGGAATGACACAATGAACTAATACTTTCATCCAATTCGAGTGCTTTTGATTCAATGGTACCATTGAGAACCGTTGGATCTATCTTAATAGCTTAATTATATCGAGTTACAGACAGACAGACGAACTTAGCCAATTTATCTGATTCGATTGATTTGATTTGATTTGAATTTTTTTTTTTTTTTTTTTAATGTTTATCAGACCTATTAAGGTGTACTTCTTACCTGTACACGTGTAATATAAGTTCTGAGAGTTTAATATAAAAGATCATTTTCCACCCAAAAAGAAAAACGAAATACTAACCATATCTAAAGTTTAATTTATCTAAAGAATAATTATTATTTTCGACTCATAACGCCTAAAGGCATTTAAAACTCACCTTTGTATAATCTAAATACTGCGCTAACTTGTGAACGAAGCTTTCTACGGCAAAAATGGTTTTGAGTTTCAAAATCAGCGTAAAAAACTGAGTAAGTATGCCAAATTTCATTAAAATCGGTGCAGTGGTAACAAAATTATTTGGTTTTGAACGAATGTTTTCAGTTGTCTAGGTCAGTTTCCAAGGATAAAATTTCATGGAAACAACATGGAATGACAAAATGAACTAATTTCAAATTTTATCCAATTTGAGTACCCTTGATTCAATGGTACCATTGAGAACCTTGGATCTATCTTAATAGCTTAATTATATCGAGTTACGGACAGACAGACGAACTTAGCCAATTATATAAGTTGATTTATCACATGTCTTACAGAATAGAAAATAACTAAGCTTCAGTTCAGGAAAGAATGGGTAATAGATTAACCTTTCCAGGATAACTCAGCGGCATCTATTGTTGATTTGCTGAATGCAGTTGTTCGTAGTTTAATTAAAAATAATGCGACATTGAGTTGTATTTATAATTATTGTAAATAATTTAACTTAATTTTAAAGGCTGAAATGAAAATAGGTTTTTAATAATTTTAGCCGTTCTTCTGTAGTTAAAGTATTTTTAGATACATAATAATACTAAATCGTCCTGGTTTGTTGGCAGAGCCCAGCACACGAATTTTCTTTTTCTTTATTTTTAATGTGTTTTTATGTTTTTAGTTTATAGTTATGGAGGTTCCACTGCTCTTCTCATTCAACGTCCTGGTTATTCTTTGAACAAAAATAAGCTATTAGTTTTGGCCAATGGAAGCAAAGTCTAGAAGGTTTGACAATAGTGATTGATGGTTTGTCATTTTCAAGCCTCATTAATTTGGATTGTGTAGTTTGTTATGCTGTCAAAAATGGCTAGCTGTAGTTTTATAAACTTTCCAGATAACTTCAGTTAACTTTCTGGTGAGTTTGTGGTAAAAAAACATCAAAGAAATATTATAGATTTTATTTCAAATGTGTACCAGCCTGTGAAGCTGGGAAATCAAGATGAACCATGGGCTCCATACAAAGTTTGTTTTGTTTACGTGGAGAGCCTAAGACAGTGGTCTACAGGTAAAAAGAAAGCTTTCAGATTCAGTGCTACTGAGTTGGAGGGAGACAAAAAATCACAGTAGGACTGCAGTTTTCATTGTTGAGAATAGCAGTCATCGGTGTTAGTCATCGTGGAAAACATGCTGGAAGAATTGAAACTTTAGGATGGTCTTTGAGCAGGAATATTTACTTTTTGAAAGCACATTTGGACTCTCTCCTAGAAAATCTTGGTGAAGTGAGTGAAGAACAGGGAGAACGTTTCCATCAAGATATTAAGGAAATGGAAAGAAAGTACGAGGGTCGGTGGAATGTTAATATGCTACTACTGGATGCCCATAGTGAAAAATCCAGAAGTAGATCACAAGAGGAAAAGCAACTGCACAGGCAAAAGAAGGTATTCTACAGCCTCTTACTGAGGTTAAGATGTGTAAAGTCATACATTAATACTACTTATAAATAAAAATATCTGCCACAAAATATGTTTTATTTCACCACTTTTCACTAATTATTTTCACTAATAATTTCTATTGGCCATGTATGCCTAGCTAAAAATTACAATGCATGTTGTGAGAAAACTGCACTGATGGAGAAAAACTGAAGCCATTTCTGGATTAGCACTCCAAAAAACTGTAAATTCAGTCTTAATTTTTTAAAAAAAACTTTTATGTAAATTTTGCAGGCCTTTGTTATCATCGGTGAAACACAGATTTGTTTCATATCCAAACATCGTCTCTTATCCAAAATCATTATTGTCTTTTAAAACTTTATTATTTTTTAAGTTTTAAATGACAACAATGAACTTAAGTAATAACTAGGCCATCTCCCGTGTACAGATTGTTCGTTATAGATATTTAAAGAAGAGATTTATTTAGATGGACGTTGGTTGATATAGATGTTAAATGAAGATCATAGCTTATATACGATACTCCTGGCGACGAATTGATTGTGACTATTCTATCGAGTGAAGATAACCAAATTCTGATGACTTGTGAATCTAGACAAATTTTCCTCTTTGGTGGAGACTTCAGACAAATTTTACCTGTAGTCAAGAATAGCCGAGATTACGACATTATTAACAGTTCTTTGAAAAGATCTCATCCTTTCTCTCGTTGTCCATTTCGATACTAATTGATTGTCGATGATAAAACGATGGTTTATATGAGATAATCCAAGAATAACCGATTCCAATGAAAGGGGTTAACATTTTAAGTTTTGAAGACTCTTTTCAAGCCATCTCTTTTTCAAGCATAATAAAATTGGAATAAGTACAACAAAACAAAATAGTTGGAAGCTTAAACAAATTTCAAAACACGTGAATCAATAAGTTTAGTTGTTTTTACAAGAATATATTAATAAGGTACAATTCAATTATTAAAAGTAATAATAATAAGAAAATAAAATTTAAGATAATCTAACAAAACTCGATTCCAAAGAAAGAAGTTAACGCATTATTTTGAAGTTCAATAATGCTCATTTTGAATTTGTCGACTTCCTCGTGACAATAAAAAATGAAAAACTGTTTTCCATTGTTGCACTAACATTGGGGCATAACAACAACACAATAATTGCGGAGATATAAGTCAAAAAACAATATGAAAAGAGTTGTAGTCCCTATGGCCTAATGGATAACACATCCGACTTAGGATCAGAAGGTTGCAGGTTCAATTCCCGTCGCGGAAATTTCATTGTAAAAATTATTTCTATTTTCCATTCGCACAGAAAATTGCGCCGGACAGACAGACACACAGACAGACAGAGAAATAAAAGATTTTAGTAATATAGATTGCGGATATCAGATGGCAAATGAGGTCGGTCAGTGGATAAAGCAATAAGGTAAATTTGTTCCGATAGAATTAAAACAGAAAATATAGTTATATGTTGAAGGTCTGATTCAGGGAAATCCATTCTAGTAAAAAAGGAACCGCTTACTCTATCAAAAGTGAGAGTCTATTGATTCTGACACAATCACACCCACGTTAAAGCTCCCTTGTTACATAAACAACAACCTAGTAACCGGTTAAGCTGAAATTTTAATTACATGTTTAACTTTGACTCGTTTCTACTGTGTAGAGGAAGAGGCATGGAGGCAAGTTCCTGTGGAGCTTCGAAACATTGGTACGCCAACTTCACTGTTTTCTTGTTTATTGTCGAGCGCCGAAGCGTCAGAGCGGATCGAAGGCGCCTTTTGTTTGAAAACGACTATTTCTCTCGCTGCTAATCGTTTGTTACACGAATCCTTAATGGAAAACTTAAATAAAGCTATTGAATCAGTTGGTACAAAATAAACCAACGGCGGAGAAAAGAGGAATTAACTCGTCCGATTCACCTCCGGTTACAAAAGCAGCCATATTTGCACAGCAACAAAGGCGATGTCGTATTCAGCTGTTGAACAAATGGACCATTTCCCAGTGCGGATTGAATGGTATTTACTTAAAGCTTTTTCATATTAATCCATAACAACGAAGCTTAAATCACTGACGAAAGATTAAAACAGAAAAATCCTTCGCTTAAATAACTGAAAAAGGCTTACAGTTTCACCACGAATGAAGACAAAAAAATTAAGGATTTATTGTTGCTTTTTTTTAAAAAAAACTTTTGAACGAATGTTTTATTACGAATAATTCTTTGAGCTGTTTATTAAAAATATAGTAGATTTTAATTACTTTATTTTATTTTACTTTAAATCGTTTTGAATGCTAGTTGTAAGATTCATGATACAAAATCTCAAAAAGTATTGAATAATGAAGAACTGTGGATGAAGAGCGCTTTAATAAACACAAGACCTTCTCCACAATTCCTTGAAAACATTCGCTATGTGGAACTATATGCTTTAATCTATTTTCCATTGTCTCCTTAACCTTGAAGACATGATTTCCAGAAAGAGATCCCTGGTCCAAAATTACATCTTTCGTTTCTTTCACATTCAGCTGGAATCTAAGAGCAAATATTAGCTTTCTTGGAATTTGTTAAATCGTATGAATTTGTAAACTCTAAAATTCCCAATTCGGAGATTAAATTTCGGAGGAAGATTATTTAGACGCTTTCAGATTCATTGTTTACTTTCTCTAATTGTTCGCAAGAGGTCGCAAGCAGTATCTCCTCTTTATATCTAGTGTTTTGAGGGATGATCTACGGCTTTGAATCCTTGTAGTTCCACGTCGTGGACGGCCTGATGTTTGTTTTTTTTTTTTTTCCCCTCTTACGGAAAAATTTGGAACTTCGTAAATTCAATGTGTTTACGTTCCCTCGTCACTTTAGAGCCAGAAAAGATATTGTTTAAACTACATTTCTTTTAAAAAAGTCACTTAAAAGGCCAACACACTAGCATAAAAATAGACGTAAGTTCAAATTGTAATTTAAAAAAGCTAGATGCCGTTTCATCCCGTACTGCAGGACATTATCAATGGAAATATAAAGTGTTCCATTGATAATGTCCTGTAGCACGGGATGAAACGGCGTCTGGCTTTTTTGTAAGTTACAATTTTTACTTACGTTTATTTTTATGTCAGCGTTTTGACCTTTTAAGTGACTTTTTAAATCTACGAGCACAAGTAAAAATTTTTAGTATGCTTGTACATTTCTTGAAACATAACAATAAATTAAGAAAAATAGATTAAAATTTCTGTGAACAATTTTTTTTTTCTTTCTTTCTTCACAAGTCTGTTCATCAATCGTAGAATTGAAGTTATTATTACAAACAAAAGAAAATATAGTAAATTTTCTATTTACATGATATTTTATTAAAAATGAACAATGCAAAGATACAGATTGTTCTGTTTTTGATTGACGCGAGGAAGAGTACATCTCCTGATATTTTTATTTTATTTGATTTTTTTTAAATGGCTTTTCTCAATAAAAAATAATTGCCGAAAGACAGGTTGTAAAGAAAAACAACTGTATTTTAAACCAGTTTAAATAATGTACGCATATTATGCAACAAAGTATTAAAAGTTCATATTGATTTAACATCACAAAAAAAAGGAAAAAGTTAGTAATGATCTCAGTATTAAAGAAAAAAAAGTCATAAAGAAAAGTTCTGTTTGTAATAAAACTTAAGGAAAAATACTGAAGGATGTCCAGTCGTGAGCAAACGAATTCTGTCGCCTCATTGCGAACCCGTGAATTGTTTTATCTCTTTTCTCACATCTTTTTGTTACTCTTGTTGTACACGTGTTCTTTCTGCTCTTTTTATTTTTAATTTAATCGTGTTAACTGCTGGTGAGGTGACTTCATTGAATAGGGGGATCTCCCTGGCATTGATCCGCTGAGTCAGAGACGCACTGCTCCTCCCGTCGCGCGAGAGAAGGCCTTCCACTGAGAGAGCGTCTGCTGGAGTTTAATGGCGCCGGCAATAAAACACAATGCCTTTTCTATTCTCCTCTCTTTCAGTCTGAAAGCCACTACTACGGCCCACGACCAGTGGCTTTGTCCATTTTATGACTTGTTAGGCTTTTCTCACTGATGGAGGAACATCCTGGGCAGAAACAAAGAGATCTCCAATACTAGAAAATGGTTCCACAGTAATTAAGCAGGGATGGTATCGCGATATCACAGACACGGTTTCCCTCAACCTTTTGCTAGGACTCATCTCGTTCTTATGTAATTGCAGATTAGTAATGGATGTTTACTTCAAAAACGGAAAATTTTAAGCGCTCCATCACTTTGACCCATACTTTGTTTCATTTTCTAATCAACATGGAAGAGGAACTATATGACAGCCTTGATCTAACGTCTGATATATCCACTTGGAAATAAAACTAAAAAGTTAACAGTATTTAATAGACTAAGTAATTAAGTATATACGAATGACTGATAGTTTTTAATTTAAAATTACAAATTATATAAAACTAGCACACGATAAAAGTGGATTCTCCCAACATACGACTGCTTTTAGAACCAGCGAGTGCATCTATGACATATTTTTATTTTTTATACAGATTAGAATGTTGTCCCCGTGGCCGAAAGGATAAGACGTCTAACTTCGGATCAGAAGGTTGCAGGTTCGATTCCTGTAGCGAACTTGTAGAAACTATTTCTATTTTCACAAATCACAACAATTGCGCCGGACAGACAGACAGAGAAATAAAAGATTTTAATGATGTCTTATTAATTACTTAATTTTAATTTTACTGAACAGGAACGGGATTTCATTATTACACAAACCTCTCTGTATTGTCTTATGGCAGCAAAATTGCTTTAGTTGTTATTTTTCAAAAATTTAATTTGTTATCAGTATTTGCCTGTGTTTATATATAAACAAAAAACAGAATCGTATTATAATAAAAATCAAAATATCAAATCCTCTCTGTTCGTCTGCAACCAAGATAATTCAAAAACTAGATATCTTAGGTATTTGAAATTTCAGGAATTAAAAAGTAAGGGTCCCTATTGATTTTTAATATATATTTTACCAGTGAACTGATACAAACCATTAAAATGTTCCAATTTTCTGAAAACTTGAATTACATTCGCATGACTTCAATCTCATCCAATTGACTTGATGCTAAATGCGCTCAAATTAATGGTTTTACTAAAGGGATTAATATCCGTCCTTAGATAACGGTTTTTCGGTTGTAAATGTTTTTCTACGGGAATTTTTGTCAAAGTCACGAGCAAATTCCTAGATAAAGAGTCCACACACAAAATAGAAATGTTCTCAAATTGAAATGTCAAGTTTGAAGAAGATGCGTCCATCGGTTGAAAAATTATTAAGAGGGTACAAACGCAGACGTATACAGAATGTTTGAATGAACCACTCTTTCGTAGGAAATAAAGTAAAAAAGTAATAATTTTCCGTCTAAAATAAAGTTATTAAGTTTTCAGTAATTCCACTTTTTTTTTTTATCAATCAAAATTTGGTCGTAAATACCGATATTAATACGAAGATATATTTTTCTCTGAAATATTTAGAAATACTGTGCATTTATGAATGGCAGAGATACCACTGGGGGACGATTTTACTCCGCAGAGGGGTGATACACTGAGATGGGCACTTTCCTAAGAAATTCTTTTGGATATTTTTGCTTTTAAGAAAAATATAACGAGGAGCATTTTTGCAATAGTATTTATTCTTTCCATAATTCTTTCCCGAAAAGCGCAAATAGAATGCAGCTACTAGTAAACTAACGCTATAAAAAGTAAACATCCCATCTTTGTTTCTCCTCGCCCCTATTTTGAAGAAATCGAAGGAGACCTGACGCATGCGCAAAAGCGTTGAAGGCTCTCGTAAACAAAAACGAACAGTATAGATAGGCGTTTATGTAGGCTAATACAAGTATTTCTAGGGATCTTGTCTTGGGTTTCATTTAGAGACGCTGTGAGATCTATTCAATTTGCTTAAATTCGTCTGCTCAGTGTTTGGTGAATCTTAAGAATTCATATTGCGACTGGGAATTTAATAGAAAGAGGGAACGGAAAAAAGAAGTTTTAATTTAATATACACGCGGAAGATTCTCGATTCTCTTGGTGTCGTTTCGTCTAGAAACGAAGTAAATTTAAAACCTAGGATTTTTCAAGAGACACGTTTATTTGCCATTCGTCTGTCCTTCCTCTTTTTAAAGATTTTTTATTTTTTTAACATTTCGCGAGTATTGTAGGTAGGATACAACACCAACACCACTCGTAGTGCAAGAAATAATTACTTAAAATAATTAGTAAAACTTCTATTGATTCTCAATTGTTCTCGTTTAATTTGTTTAAGGAGTGCTTCGCAACATTTTTTTCCTTTACGGACACTTTTATATTTGCCAAAATTCCGCGACACCCCCCAGACTTTGTTCCAAAATCCCTCTGCACACTAATTTCTCATCATTGATTTTTATTGTGTAAAAGATTTCTTTGCAAAACACCTGTAATTTTAAAGATGAATGTAAAAATTCAAGATCTGCATTTAACGTGTGATAAATATCTATACTATAAAACAAATAGCACAATTTCTATAATATTAATAATAATACACAACAGTAACAGTTTCGTCAGATTGTTCTTCGTCAGACTGGTTGAAAGTTTACACCTATTTGGAAATATAAGAAAGAATCAGAATAAGTAGAGGGACCAATATAAAATCTCCCTCCAATTTCTATTGGCCCCTCTAATTACTTTGATTCTTTCAAATTTCTTATATTTACAAATAGTCGTAACCGGTCTGATGTTCGAAACTGTCACTAATACATATTATTGTTAATATTACAAAAAGCGTGCTATTTACGTAGATAAATATACGTAAAAATTTATATTAAGCATTTAAATAAACCCTTTGTAAGCCAATTTAAAAATGATTCAATTTTTTTTTAATCTTAAATAACAGAACGAATCAGAATATAGTTCATATTTCGATTTGCTCAGTTGATTTTATATATTGGTATTTTATTCTAAATAGGAAGCATTTGATTAGTGTGGAGCTAAATGTTGATTACCATATGTAATCTTGGAATTTGCTCGCAGCCTACCGGTTGAGAAGCTCTGGTTTAAGGCCTTTTTTTTATGTTGCTACTATAGTTTTTTTTTGAATAATTTACGTGTGTTGAAATGGATTAACCAAGACAGAAAAGGCCACACACACAAAAATATTAATGCATTTAAATTAATGATGATCAAAATTACAGACGTTTCGATTTGCTACATTATACATCGTTCTTACTGCCTCAAGTAAACACACGACTGCAACCCTTACTAAGAGAAGTCGGAAGATTGTAGATCCCTCACTTGAAGAAGGGGTAGTTTACTCCATCCCATGTCTCCATAATGATTGTATTTATATTGGAGAGACAGGTCGGAAGCTAAAGGACCGCGTAGGTGACCACCGTAGAGCGTTGAATAAAAAGGACTTAACCTATAGAACTGTTACTCACATGCTCGAAAAGGGCCATACATTGGATTTGAAAGGAGCTTCCATTATGGCACGAGCGAGCAATGAACACTTATGAGCGAGCAAATGTACTGAGTCTGTATTTATCCTCACCAATAACAAATGCTATAACAACCAAATTTCCGTAAAACATATGTACCAATATGGATTCCCCTTAAAATATAAGGACCATATATACTGATTCTATTATACAGTAGTTCATTTTATAAACTTGAGTAATTTATAATCCTTACTTCTTTATTTTATTTTTTAATCTTTATTATTTTTTATTTTTATTTTTATTTTTTAATCTTTATTATTTTTTATTTTTATTTTTATTTTTTATTTTTTATTTTTTATATTTTTTATTTCTTAATTTTGTTTTTATTTTTGAATTTTATGTTTTATTTTATTTACATTTTATTTGCAATTTAATTTTTTATATTTGTAATTTTAATATTTTTTATATTTGTAATTTTAATTTTTATTACTTTCATCTAAAAACCTTTTTGCTCATTTGTTCCCTAGAGGGCGCTGTTTTGTTATGTTTTCTGAGTTGTTTGTTTGTGTTTTTCTTGCGAATGTTAACGGTCACATTGAGAAAGATTTGTATAATGTAGCAAATCGAAACGTCTGTAATTTTGATCATCATTAATTTAAATGCATTAGTATTTTTGTGTGTCTGGCCTTTTCTGTCATAGTTTTTTTTTATTTTTATTTATTTTTTTGTCGCTTTGTTTCCGGGTACTTTCGAAAATTTTATTATTTTTTTTAATTATTGATAGAAAAAAAACTTCTGTATTCCCTGATCTAAACGAAACATGGCGTTCGCTACATTCTTGAAAACGACACAACTGATTTTGATGATATTTGATATGCAATTAGACGTCCCTAAAACAATAGTCGAGAAGATGTCTCAAAAGAAAAAAAAAAATCCTACAAGAACTATCACTTTTTTTTTCGCTAAACCAGGGGATGGGTGTTTGTCATGTATTTCCTCCCCACAGGCTGGATTGACCATTTTTTGAACAGTGGAAGAATTGTAGATAGTTGTAGTTCATTAAATCGAAAATCATTTGTATCCTCAACAAATAATATTTCGAAAAAAAAAAAAAAAAAAAAATCGAAAAAAAATCGGAAGTTTCTTCTCTCTATTGTCCGTGAAACGCGATTGTATTGCTAGATATTATGATGATTATTATTATTATTAATTCCTTGTTAAATATTCACGATGAATCCTGATAATTATGAAACGGAAATTGATTTGCTAACACACGGAACAGAATGGAAGTAGATAGAACGGAGAGAAATGAATAGTGGATGAGCGACTCAAGCGTCATTGACTTCATAAGTTGTCGTATTCGATCAGAAGAGGAAGAATAATAATAATTACAAGGACGCTATTATGAACTGACATTACCAGCGAATAACGAGATTTTTTTTTTTTCTTTTTTTGTTGACGGAGAGTGACTTACTGAACAAAAAAACAAAAAAACACTTTGGCTATTCTTCGACTGCCAGTGAATGGTTCGAGATCTCTGCCGAAACAGTCCGACCGATTTGGCTAAATTTTGGCAGTTGAGCAAGAGAAGGGTCGCGGAGTCGTCGTCTCTTTAGTTTGAGAAAGTTTTATATTTCTGAATGGATTTGGAACTAAGTTGGAATAACGAATAACATCCGAAAACCATTTGATACTTTCCTATTACAATGCCATGATTTTTCGATTGAAAAAATAAATGACCACCTTGTTTATATGTGGGAAGCCGGAAACATTCGCGTTATTATTCCGTGATTTATAAACCGAATATGTCTCCATTGGGGACACCTGCTAATGTAAAAGTACAAAATTTTAAAGAGAAAAAAAAAGGGGAGACGTTTATTTAGCGTAGAATATGTAATTTCTTAGTCTAGACAGAGTTAATGAATGCATATTCATTCGCTTAGAATAAAGAAAAACATTAAAGTATATCCTCTGTTATTCTCCTTTGCGTCCGTTGCGTTGAACCGAAATTAAACTGAATCTAGTTTGGGATGTCTTATTACAGAACAAAAAAATTACAGCTATCTTAGAAGAATACGTCCATTATAAAATGCACATGTCAAAATGCACTCATACAATGGATTGCCACATAGTTGTATCTGCTGATGTATTTTTAGTTTGTATTCTGCAATTCTGTTGGTATTTACGAGGAACTATGGCTTCTCCAAACCACGGAAATGTTCCACAGCCATTCACCATCGATCTTCGAAAGTGCTGAAATCGGCTGACCTGCGGTCACCACGATTGGTCTAAGAGATTTTGATCCCCACCGTTTTCATCTAAACTAGGAGGACATGCTACACAGCAGATAACCACAAATTCCTCTATAACGCCATCTAGTGGCGAGTTTTGAAAGTACTGCTTTTTTTTCTGGTGTAATGTGTTCTTGTACGTAGAGAGTGAATGTGTTTTATTGTTCTACGAAGAATTTCCTCGAGGAAATAGGCTGAACTTATTTCGAAAAGTCCGTATATTTATAGAGATTGTAGGAGAGGAAAAAAATAACTGAGTGGCTGTAATTTCGTGACAAATCTATTATGGCTCTAATATCCGCATCAACAATGAAGAGAGACGGATTTGACAAATTTCTTTTTTTATTTCCGTCGTTTGATTTTGCTAATTAGATTAAGTGTGTTAGCAGAAAGTCAAGAGTAAAGTGCGTCGTAACGTCGTAGCCCTACATCTTTTCGCTCAAGCGTCTGATGTTCTTCCTTAGCTTTTGGCTTGTTTGAAATATGGCCACTTGGTCTAGTCAGTTGCCACGTTGAATGACCTCTTTCGCCGATATTACACGCTACGAAAATAGACTTGTCTCTGTTAAGTTATTTCGATATTCATAACATACTACAGAGCTGCAACCATTTGCCTGCAACGAAATCCTGCACTTTATCATTGTGTACATCAAAGTAAAGGCTTGTTTATGGGTCCTTATCACTAGTTAGTGTAACAGCCTTAAAAGCCCTTGAATTTATAGTTACGGCATTTATCTTATTCCAGAATGTTCCCTAAAGAAAAACTTTGAAATTCATTAAAAAAGTTATAGAAACTAAAAACAGGAAAACTTATATATATTATATATATTACATATATATTTACATATACATATATATAAAAATAGGGTTGCTTTTTAAAATTTTTAAATCATTAAAAAAATTAACATTAATTTTAAATTAAACATATGATTAGATGAAATATAAAACTATATTTATAAATATATTTGTTTCGTTCTATAATATTTACCTTATTTAGAAAAAGAGAGAGGAAAAAATAGATCTTTAATTGTCTTGTTTCTGAATTTTATTCTTAATTTAAATTGAGAAATCCTTCAATCGCGTCTGCGTGATTCAAAAAGCAAATAAAATAGATCTTACAAATAGAAGCAGTAATAGATTCCTTGAGGAGCAAAAAAATCCATTACTTGGTAACATAGTTGGTTCTGAAGGAGTGAGACATGATAATGGCTTGTCTGAGGAATTTTCGCACTCAATATTTCGGCCCGTAAACCTTAATGGAATGATGAACATCTCCTGAAGAAGGCTCGAGATATCGGGCCGAAATATTGAGTGAACCCCACCCGGAGTACGAAAATTCCTCAAACAAGAGTCAATCCATTACACTTGGTAACTTTTTCCGTTTACACGTTATTTTTGCTGTGTGGAAATACGAAGATTTTCAAAATGTTATTTTGTATTTAATGTTCATTTGTTAATGCTAATTATTTCTCGCCAGAGGGGGTTTTCTGTTTTAACGCAGACGATAGCTTATTACTTTATTTTTATTTTTTTCTTGCTATCGAATTGATGCAAATAGAAAGGGCGAGTCTCTGCGTTTGCTCTTCATTATTTTTGTCTGCTAGTGACACATTAATGTAGTCGCTAATGATTACTTGTAACCTTTTGGCTGTTTTAACTATATTTTCTTATCTCGCTAACGAATAGTTAACGAGCAGAGCAAGCAGTGCCGGTTTTAATATGGCAATTACATAATGAGAAAGTAAGACATTCAGGCGATCTCTCAACCCTCCCAAAATAAAATAAAAAAAAACAACAACCAAACGCACTGTAAAAGGTGGAAAAATAAAGATAGTTTTCGATTAAAAGCTTAAAACTGAAACTGTGTTTTAGAAACTGTTTGGTTGCGACGTCCAGCGTTGAAATAGTTTTTTATTTACAGAGGCGAACGATAGTGTATAAAATTATTTATTTATTTACTTACTATTAAAAAAAAAACGAATATTTAAGACAGAAGCAAATCAATAGCAGGGATCTTTGTTAGATTATGCAATGCCGTCATAACAACGGCGGAGTAATAGATTTCCATTTTGGCAGGTTGAAATGAAATGTAGGTAGGTTGTCGTTCGAATAAAGTAACAATGAGTTTGTTTTGTTTTGTTTTCTTTCTTTTTTTTTATAAATAGAGAAATTAATGTATAAATAATGTATCTGCCCTTGATAAGTTTCAAGTATACAATGTTTGTATTTCTAATTATATTTTTTTTCTCCGTAAATTGACACATAGATAAAATTAAATACTTAGAACAAGGTAACAGAAATGCAAATAAATAAACAAAATTTATGGAGCTATTTTTTTTTTTTTTTTTTAGCGAGACAGTGCTGTCTTGGATTCCCAGTTTAAATACAAAAAAAAAAAAATATTAAAAAATTAATTCAATGAAAAAAACAAAACCCCAGCTCGGTGAATTTTGTTTACTTACTTTCTGTTTCCTTGTTGTACATATTGTAATTGACACGATTTTATAATCATATACTATTTACAATAAAAACGATCGGTTTCATCTTCAGGAGAACTTTCACCTGAAGATATTAGCGGCTTCGCCGATGAAACCCGTCGTTTTTATTGTAAATAGTATTTAATTACATCCATACGTGTTTATAGAAAGTTTTTTAAGATAAGTAATTTCACACACGTTAAAGCTACATTTCTAATTTTTTTGTTCTCGAATAGGTTTGCTGAAACATCTGACGATTTTGGCTTCAACGATACTTTTATTGTCTTTGAAGGCAATTCATCATACAGACGACATTTGAAGGCATTGGTTTTTACGGTAAGCCTTTCTTAGTTGTTTTTATTTTCATTCTCATAATGCAGAAATTTGGCAAAGGAAACAATACATTTTTTTGATAGATATAAGATATTTTCTTTCTAAATGTTAATAATTCGTAGCTTTCCATATTGATCGTGAAGGACCACTGCTTCCTTTGAAAGTTATCAGCATATCCTTTGTGAATTTGAAATTAAAAGTTGTTAACTTCTTGTAAATTAAAAAAATTTCGGACCACGGATGTCTCCCTTCACTAGTATTGCGACCACTTTTTTCCCATTGTACAAACCTCAAGACAGACATGTCAAGGACAACCGGAAGAAAACAGATATCGACAACACCCCGGAATCAAACCCAGATCCTAGCGTAGAAGCAGTTACCTAAAATCTCTCGACTACAGATGATATCCGCTTTTTAAATTTCCCCGTTCGAAGTTCTTCTTTTGCTTAAAGGAATATTACATAAAATAAAACAAAAAGTAATAAATAATCAATAATTGAAAAAATTATCATAACAAACAGGTTATGAAAATTATTTTTGTCAATAATTGTGAAACTTGAGCGCTAAACGCGTTAAGCGGGAAGTATTTTATCCCATTTAAAAGTATTAGAAAAAGGGTGATAAAGAGTTTATTTTAATTTACGAACACATTTTATCGATTTTTTATTTTTTTTATTTTTTAGTATTTATAATTTTTACGGTATATGGAAGATACTACCGCGGAAAACTGTTATAAAAAGAGTTGGAACTAATTCCCACTTACTTGATTATTGATGTAGAATTATTTGTAATATTTAAATACACAGAAATTTAAACACACAGATATATTTCTATATTTGTCTGCAGAAATCCCATATGTATCGAATGGCAAAACTCAAACCAGATCTATGAGTTTCGCGTGGCTAAGATTTTAATTACTCAATGCATTTTTTAGAAATAGTAAAGAACTAGTTGACCCGTGAGAATAATTCGCAACCAAAAAACCAACTTTGAGAAATAATAAACAAATCCAACAGCTATCGTGCATGTTAGTTTAACACATTGTCAATAGATGGCGTCTTCTCCATTTGTATAAAAAAGTTGACCCGTGCGAATAATTCGCATGATATCTTGATCAGTCACCGAATGGTAGTGTGGAATAAATAAATGAACAGATTGTGAATAGATGGTGCCTTCTACATTTTTATAAAAAGATTTTTAAAATAAAGTTTTTTAAGGAAAACATTAATTTTAAACAATTTATTTAATCTTCAAAATGATGTTTATTAAATAAGAGAAAAGACTAAGGGAAATAAAAAAAAAAAAAACTTTTGGAAAATAATATATGAGAAGTTGACAAATTTTTATGTTTTTTAATATAATAAATCGTTTATTTTTATTAAAATATAAATCTTTGTTTGTTTTTTTATCTGTTCTTATTAAATAAACGATGAAATATCATTTTAAAGTTCATTTTTATTCAAAAAAGGATAGATTTGAAGCTTAGGACGCTATGGAATTATTTGAAATGTTGTTTCGCTTTCGAAAGATCAAGTCGCTACTGTTAAAGCTTGTCTACATTTTTATGAAAAGGTTTTTAAAATAAAGTTTTTAAATGAAAACATTAATTTTAAACAATTTGTTTATTTTTCGTCATTAGCGGAGACCGAAATCTTCAAAATGATGTCTCAATCATTGAGTTTGATGAAGTGTTAAGGAAGTTATGGCGTTCCGACATAGAAACACCTTTGAGAAATAATATATAAGGATAAAAGAATAAAATTAATTAAAATTAAAATTTAAATTACAAAACTACCTAAAGGTTTTGGATTGCTTTTTAACAAATTCCACATTTCTGTCCGGCTTTTTATTTTACAGTATAAATATATATATATATATATATACACACAAACACACACACATATATATTAAGATCTTCGTTAGGTCAGGGATTTTCTTGGCGGGCAATTAATTTTTAGCACCGTTTGCTAGTTTTTTTTGTTTTTTTTTTAAACTTGCTCAGATAATTAGCTCACCAATCTGTGAACCAGTGCTGATGAGAGATAAAATTTGGAACTCTACTCTCCTCAAACCCCACAAACAGAAAAAACATCTACAAATTTCGCACTCTCTCTTTTGTATTGCAAAACAGAAGTACAGTCAGTTTATATCCAATTTCTTCATTTTATTGTATTACAACATTTACGTCAGTGTATGAGAAACACGTTTAAATATCGGAGAGTGCAGTTTTAGTGATATTGTGAAACTATTATCGTTGGAAAGGGGGCGAGGTCCTTTTTTATTCACTTTGCTGTTGTCGGAGTCCATGAATAATTTGGACTCCGTGACTGGATGGATCTGGAGTTTATTACCCCCATTGTCCATTTATGTCTCCCCTTCTTGAATGTAATTTATTCTCGACAGAATTACACAGAAATGCAGATAGCTTGCATATAAAGGGGATCAGAGAACGCCTAGGAGGGATAATCATAATTAAAAGCACGTGCCAGCAAAGAAATGGAAGAGCTTCTCTTTTCCACTCGAATTTACTCCTTCGTTGAATGGGTGGCTTCTCCCAACACTTTTCGAAATATAATATTATTAAAAGATTAGTTTTATTAAAAGAAAGCCAGCTTTACAATGCAGATAAAGTATATGTACATAATACACACTCATATTATTTTTTTATCAATTCAATATGTAAAGAAAAGCCGATATTATTAATTTGCTCTAAAATAAATGTTTAATTAAGGACTATTTTTGAAAAGGCGGCAAATCGTGTTATACATTCTTTCAGTTTGTTAAAATTTATTTTAAGTACATGCAAATTACAGTTAAGTATTTATTTATTTATTTAAGATATATAATAGAGAGAATTACGAATATAGAATTAGAAAAATATTAATTATTTATACTGCTTAACAACTTCTAATTACTAATACTGTACATTAAGAAAAACCGTACTAAAACGTTAAAAAAATAACAAAAAAACAAATTAACATATTAGACTACACTACTGTTTTTTATTTATGGTATTTTTTTAATTCAAAGTGAAAAACATTTATAGACACAAGGAATTTTCTTGAGTCGTAATCATATAATAACGATATTACTTAGTTGTTCTTTAATTTCCACATAATTCCTCGATTTTTTTTTTTTTTTTAGTTGGCCGACATTGTTACTGTTGTACTTTTGTTACCCACAATTCTATTCCAACGAGAATTGCATTTCAATGTCGCTATTTTTATCTTGACTTAAAATTTATATAAAAACTTTTACAAACAGGAGTTATTTTTTTTTACCATTGACGTTGAATTTAATTTTCTTTTTGCGTTCGCTGAATCGAATAATCCTTCCTACTTTAGTTTCTGGCAAAGAAACACGAATCTTCCTTTTTCGAATGCGAAATCGAAGTGAGGAATTATTAATTTCCTCATTTACCGCTCGAGAAATTGCCTCCCTAATTGAAAAGGAAGAATATTAGAATATTTTTCATGGAATGATTTCGCGAACATTCATATTTCATATCCTCATAATGTTTTGATTTCCATTGACTATTTGAGAAAAGGCTTTGTTCCCTGCTCGTCCCACTCGCATGCCCCTACCTTGTTATTAAGTGCACTTGCATTAATAATAACAGTGGTTCCATTACCTATAAATTGTTTTTAATTTTAACATTCATTTATTAAGTTGATTTTTTTTTTTTATTTTCTTTTAGGAATTTTTTTTATTATCTCCGAAAAAGCAATTGATTATATTTTGACTATATAATATTTATTACTTAATAGTTATATAATGATTATTTTCATAAACAAAGGCAGTGACTTTCATTGATTTATTCTGATGTTACACAATGATTAACACACATAGGCTATGGTGTAGCCACTGTTAGATGACGTGCTCGAAATGATAGAGGAGGACCAAAAACTAGGCCTGCATGCTCCCCCGACTTAAATCCTCTGGACTTAATACTATCTGAAAACGCTAACCGTTCGGAATGTACAAACAATGTATGGTCGTATTGTGGATAGAGGTACAACGATTCAAGATACCAGTGGTATGTTTGAGCGTTTCTGGCAATCCTCATGTGTTGCTGCTGGTGGAAACTTCGAACACCTCATCTAACAGACCACAGCCTATGTGGTAACCATTCCGTTACATCTGATATGAAGCATTCATGTTCATGTGTTATTTTGCTATGTTGCATCGGGCATTTCAGGACCACTGTATAGAACTGCAGTTTTCCCTTTCTGTGTACCATTATGAGACGCTGGCAGTGACGTCTGCTTTCTTTCTGTTACGTCTCAACAATGAGTGGTGCTATTGAACATCTAACAGACAAAGCTTAGAATCAGTTGTATTGTTAGTCAGCGAACAACGATCCACAGAAACACTGTATTTCGTTTGTCTTTGAATTCAGCAACAAGATTAAGTAGCAGAACCTATTATGTAATGACGGATGAGAAACTAATTCGTGATAAGTATCGGCCACTTTCGATCAACGTTTGTTTGAAGAGATGTGACCGTACAAGATGTTTATCTGCACTTGGACTATGTGTTAGAATATAATTAAACACTCCCATTTTTTTAGGATATATATAGATTCTGATTTTACGAGTTTAATTTTCATTAGCTTGTTGATTTTCTTTTCTTTTCATTTCATGTTTTATATTAAAGTATTTTTTTTTTATATAAGATTAAACTATTAAAAGCTAGAAAGTAGCGAAAACAGTCTCGTGGACTGATATTCTGCTTGTTCTTTTGTTTCCTACATTTCTTAGCGCTGGTGAAATAAATCTGTCTTTCTGTGAAGTCCAAGTGGCTTTTAAAGTATTCCTCAGCTGCTATAACTTCGTTGAATGAATGCCAACCTCGGTTCGTTAGTGGGTCATGTGACGACAACCATGTGCCACTCATATGTATCCCACGAGGAAAAGAAAAAGAAAATTTCAATTGAAGCCGCTTGGACGCGAAGTGCAAGTGTAGAGATAGTCAAGTAGACACGATTCATTGGACTTCAAGAATAAAATGCACTTTGAAATTTATCTACCTAGTAGACCGAAATTTAAACTAATGCATCTTTGAAATGAGTATGTAATATTAATAAATTACTCATCCGAAACTTTGAAATATTATACTTATACAATAGAATAAACCTGCTCGCGTCAATGGAACATGCGCCAGCAGTGGTTATTTTGTGAACTAAAACTTAAAAGATCGTAACAATACGATTTCATTGTGAGGAGAAAATAAGTAAAATAAAATAAATATTTTAAAATATTTCCAAAATGATTGTACTTTATCCGAAATATGAACCTATACTGAAGCTTTAAGTTTCAACTTTCCCGTACTCTTTACATTTTTCAATTGACCTAAATCCGTAAAATTTTAAAACGTTGTTAAGTTCCTCAGTCTCAGGCTCTCGGCTAAAAAAAGTTTTAAATTCAGAATTCCTACGATCTTATACTGCATCATTTAAAAAGAAAAAAAAATCCCAGTGAAAGGCTAAGTCTTGTCTATCAACAATAATACGTTGATATTTAAATATGTATGCAGTTGTTTTCAATACATTGATCTCAGCGCCATCTAATGTTCAAATTAGTAACTACAATTTTTCTTTTTTTTTTTAATGTCATTTCTGTGTCTTTGAATTACAGAACTACGGAAGGAATTCATTGTGTCATCACAGAAATGAATTTTTGGATGCATAAATTGACTCTGCATTTTCTGTTAAATTACTTCATGCATAATTAATAATAACTTCTTTGGCAGCCATCGTGAATGTCTGTATTGGATTATTTTTTAAATTATTATCTCAAACTGTTCAGAAAGAAATACGGAAAATTATTATTTATTATGCTATCGATTTACTTAAGTAAATAAATAAATAAATAAATAAATAAATAAATACGTATATGTTAACCTTCTACTGGGAAATAAATGAAGCGATCTGTGCAATTTATAAAATGTTTGTTTTTAATAAGACCTTGTATAATCATACCCTTTTTTGTTTTTCACTATAATGTAAAAATTTATCTAGAAAAAAAAAAAAATTAAAAAAAAGGAATTCCACATATTGTTATTAAAAGTTGAGGAAAAAAATTATGAAGAATAGGATTTTGAAATCTATAAAGAAGAAATTAAATTAAAATTAAGTGAAAATCAATAAATATCATTAAAATGCACTTAATTATGATTATCTTATATTCTCGTCTTCTAATCGATATCACTTATCATTTCTTATCAGGATCGAGTGAAACATGCAGGTTTTCGAATTTTTTTTTTATTTACTTAATTTTTTTTTTTTGTTATCTAAGCGTTTTTTTGGTCAATGTATTTTATTTTAAATCTATAAATTATTTAATCGTGGTTTCCAGCCTGTGTGCAGATATCTCCCACGCCTTTGACGAGGGAGAAATATTTGTCCCTCGACACCGTCATCTTATTTTGTTGCCGCCTAAGGAATTTACGACCGACGAATTGGCCTGATAAGAAAGCCGTGACATTTCCCTTCTCTGCTGTGTCGTTGGTATTTTTAATTTCTACGTCTTTTTTTTTTTTCTTCTTCTTTGCTGTTTCTTTGCTAAGACAAATTGGGTTATTTGGAAATTGAATTTTCTAAACAAATTAAGGCGGTAATTTTTGTCGCTAATATTTAAGAAATGCAGTTGATTTTTTTTTTTTTTTTGCAGTCCACGGAAAAAAATTATTACTATTATTATACATTATAGAAACGTTATTCTGTCTGTCATTCTGTCATAAGACTTTGAAGGTTTTCCAGTTTTGTGACCAAACTATAAGAGATAGATTGGTCATGCAAATGGATAAAATGTAGAACTTTTTAAGACAAACAAAATGCTACGAAAATCTTTCGAAAAAAATTTTTTGATTTCCAAGATATCGCCTTTTAAAGGGTCAAATTTTGACTTTTTCTCAATTTAAACTAAAAGTTGATATGAAAGTTGGAAGAGAACATTATATTGAGAAAATGTTGGTATTTGAAAGTTCTATCGAACGATATAGCAGTCATTCACAAACGTTTCTGCGTTTGCAAGATACATTCAAAAATGTGTGTGACGCAACCCCAGGTGTTTGGCGCTAACCCGCAATACACCTGAGGTAAGCAGAGAAGGCCACAATGGGCTGGGAAGTCGTATATTCTCCTATCTCAGTATTAATTTGCTAAATAAATATATATATATTTTTTTTAATGCTGTATATGTAAGGGTTCCGGAGCGAAGCGATGATACCCGGCTAGTAATTAATAAAAAACATCTTTATTTTTGAAGCTGTTGCATTCTTTTTATATATACCGCATTTACTCCCACATAAGCCTCGCTAATAAAGATAGCCGGAAAAATACCTGTAGTCGGTTTTTTAGTAATTAAATGAAACTAAATTATGACCATCAACATTTTTAAGATTAATAACATTTATTCTTTAAAAGTTAATTTTTCCGTACTATTTTTCTAGAACTTTAAAATTAGGTTTAGAATATCAGATGAAGATTTCAGTCGATTGTACTACGATTGGACCGAAGGATAAGAATCTCTCAATTTTACATTTCCTTTACAATCACAATCAACTCGAACTTCTTATCTTTTTAAAGCTGTAATGAAACTGTAATGGTTGACGTGAATTTTTCATATTTGAGCTTTCTGTTGATCTTGATTCAAATTGGACCCTTAGATGCAAACAATTGAGAAACAAAAACTCGTTGAAAATGTTGACGTGAATGATGAAATGTCTTTGAATAACGATGGTAAACGTAATTCAGTTATCTAAGCGCTTGAGCGTAATCTCGATACCATTCTTTAAAAACCAATGGCGTGGTTAAATTATTGTTAAGTTGTGATTCCGGAAAAAATAAATGAAGAAAACGGAGTAGTAGCGATTGGATTCACGTTCCTGAAATACGATCCCTACAGGAAATGTAAAGAGACCATCGTATCCTTTGAAGAAGGACCGTGTTAATGATCGTGTCTGCGGTCGTCTTACAAAAACCAAGGTTTTCCATCCACAAGTCATTGACCCACAGACTTTAGATATTATTCACTGTGTAAATGAACTTTGATCGATGCCACGTAAAATGCACCGTGTATTAAATCACGATTAACAAATTGTGAAGTGGAATTAAGGATTGATTAATGTGATAGAATTACGGCAACCAATCATTTTTATTCCTTTGCTGCTATTAATCAGGAACTAATTTACTCTTTTGACTCCGAAAACTGAGATCACTCATGTAAACCTACCACCTACACTTTTGTTAATGGTAGTGTTTACACCAGTGCTCTCAAACTCATTTCGCACCAGAGGACACTGTGAGATGTTTCACGCTTTTCATTTCAGTCTTTGGAAGCAACTATATGAAACAAACAAAAATTAGACAACCGCATACTGACTGAAGTACTCGTAGTGAATGTTAGTAAACATTTTTAATAATAATAAATTTTGTGTGATAATTGTAAAGTTAATAAAGGTAACACAGAACTTTTTTTTTTGTATGTGACTTCAATAATAATGAACCAGAGCTACAAATGAATCTACAGGATTTTAATTATAAATAGGAAGAAGTCACACATTGCTGTTTCGTGGCCTGCGATTTTGAGATCAATGTTTTAGAGTAATTCCTTTCCGATCAATGGAACGTGAATTCTAGAGTTCGAAGGTAAAAGAAAAAACAACTTTCCATGAAGTGAAAGTTGCTACGCCAATTACAGTTTCCAAAATAGTTTTAACTAATTAAATTTTGTACAAATATGATGAATTTCATAAATTGTCGTATCGTAATACAACATTAAAATAAAACTTTTTTTTTCCAATTTTTATTTAATTGTATTTATTTATATTATTAGGTTTGTATGTTTCAAAGCTTGGGTTTCCCCAGCAAACACAACATGCCGGGTCAAGGACCAAAGCACAAATTGCCAAGTGTAAAGACGTGTGCAAGAATAGTTAGGGATGTGTGGTTGTGTCCATAAATTTCCTAACTTTCAGATTTTTCAGAATTGTCAGTCTTTTTCAGGGATTTTTACGCATATCTGGATACCACATGTAATTCCGGGAAACCGGAACTTTATTGTGTTGAGATGATTTCCGGACACCCTGTACAGACGTATTTAATCTATCTTTTTAAACCAAGACAAAAAGGAACGCGTGCTTAGAGACAAACGTATACTCATGGACAAAAAAATTAGCGCACCAAGAAATAATTGCGGGATAATTGCGGGAGCGAAACTTGCAATGAAGGTACATGTCGGGGAGATATGCAAATGATTAGAAATGCAGCGTGATTGCGCATTACGTATAGCCGGTAGAGGGCGTTGAACATCGTACTCTGTGGAGTATAAAACACGTAACCAAAGCTTGTTTGAGTGTGCTGAATCATTTACAAAGGAAGAGCTGAGGTAGACATGCCATTACGCCGTGTTCGAAAACAGTATACGCAGTTGTCGCAGTTTGAGAGAGGGAGAATCGTCGGGATGATGGAAGCTGGGTGGTCAGCTAGGCGAGTAGCTCGTCAATTAGGCCGCTCTGATTGTGTTGTGAGGAGGTGTGGGACCAGTGGACCCGAGAGATGTCATGTACACGAAGACCAGGCTCAGGACGCCCTCGACAGACCAGTCGTCGAGAAGACCGCCACATAGTCAGAAATGCACGCGTACAGCCAACTGCTTCATCGGCCGCCATCCAGGCACAGATAGCACTTTCACTAGGGGCCTCTGTGTCTTCTCGAACTGTGTCTACGAAGGCGCCTGGCTGAAGGACAGTTGGTATCGCGGCGCCCATTACGTGTGCTGCCCTTGACGCCCACTCATCGACGCCTCCGTTTGGAGTTTTGCCGCGCACGAGGAAACTGGACTGCAGCGGAATGGAACCAGGTCGGCTTTAGCGACGAATCCAGATTCAATCTCGTCAGTGATGACAATCGTGTTCGTGTGTGGAGAGCCCGTGGTGAACGTTTCAATCCTGCCTTTGCTATACAGCGACACACCGCTCCCACAGCTGGTGTGATGATATGGGGTGCCATTGCCTACAATACACGGTCACCCCTAGTATTGTTCCGTGGCACCATGACAGCCCAGCGGTATGTTCATGAAATCCTGCAACCACATGTGTTGCCACTCATGCAACGGCTCCCAGGAGCCATTTTTCAACAAGACAATGCTCGGCCTCATACGGCAAGGGTGTCACAAGACTGTCTCCGCACTGTTACTACCCTTCCTTGGCCTGCCCGATCCCCAGATTTGTCTCCAATCGAGCATATCTGGGATCATTTGGGACGACGAGTTGGGCATCCCACGAGTTTGAACGAACTAGAGGCAAGGTTACAGCAAATATGGAACGAAATGTCTCAAGAAATCATACAGAACTTGTATGACTCAATGCCCGATCAATATCGCATCGTGCATTCGCGCTAGAGGGGGTCCAACGGAGTATTAACTCCTCCGTTCTTTTGCCTTTTTCTCTGAAATAAATTATCCTTTTTCTTTGATTTTCTTATCATTTACTTATATCAAAGTAGTCATTACGTATGTAAATTTTCGTTTCATTTTGACGACTCCTTCTTGGTGCGCTAATTTTTTTGTCCATGAGTATACTTTTCATCTCCTGTATCTTCTCATCTATAGTTTTTCTTATTTTATCTCTCTCTCTCCGACCTAGTGAATAAATAATTATGGCTGCTATTCTTCTTCGCAAAGGGGGAACGAGAGAGAGAGCGAGTGTCCTTTGTTTTGGCAATGCGCAACCTCCAGTTCAAGTTCGCGTTAATAATTGTTGCACCATAAAAGCGGCCTCAGATACCCGGAACAGCATCATCATCTGTAGGCGAGGAAGGGCAAACGTGGTTCCTTGCTCATTAAGCTCATCATCGGCCTTCCTTTTTACGACAAACCGTTCTGAAACTTTTTTTTTCTTTCCTTATTATTATTGTTGTACTTTTTTTTTTCGTGCCAGTGAATTCGCGAAATGAATGCTTTTCGAGGTAAATTGCCGGCATTTATTTTTGTGACCTTCAATCACAATGTGCTATATTATTTACTTTTTATTTACAAATGCTATAAGGATTAATTACTCTTGTGGAGTTTTTCTATTCGTATAATGCTGAATGACTTTTAAATTGCAATCGTCCTTTTTATGTAACTAATAAAATTATAGCTGCATCGCTGTTATCTTTGTTTTGCAGAATTTGGAAATTTTATCTCATTCTGTATTTGTGATAAATTTCTTTCTAATTCATGTAAATTTAAAGTATCCACCTTTGAACTTAGTTTAGTATTGCATTGTTTTATATTTTTATTAAAATTTTTTTTTCTTAATTTCTAACTTCTCTCACATTATGTTTTACGTATTTAATTTGCTTTTTTGTTTTTAATTATTAATACGAATAATTTTATAGTTTTAACTTCTAACTAGCAGGTAACCCGGCGTGTAAATGACAAACCCTTAAATATAGGAGGGGATTAAAAAAAAATAATCGGAAACTGTTCCCAATTTATTAATAATATTTCAGTTTGTAATAATTATTATAATTTTGCCTGGATATCTAGAATAGGAGCTTGTATTAGAACTTTTCATAAGTTATTATCGATAAAACATAGTAAAATAATTGAAATGTGATAGATAATATTATCATTACGTTAAAAAGTTAAAGGATGCCACGACAGGCCTATACAGGCCCAAGGGCTCGCGGGAGGTAAGGCTCCCGGCGTTACTTGACCAACGGGACTAGGTTGAGGTCGGGAGGTCGACGCCCGCCCGCCTTTAACTCCCGGAAAAGAAACCCGGTACCCATTCTACAGAGGGCTGGGTAGGCCCTAGGACCCGTTTGGAGAAGAATGGAGCGTGAAAAATTCCCGCTCTCCGCCGAGACCGGGAATCGAATCCGCGACCTCCAACCCGCAGCCAAGCGCCTTACCCACTCGGCTACCGGGCCCACATTATCATTACGTAGCTGTAATATTATTTGGGCTAATTTCATTGTTTAAAAGAGCATTTAACGTTAGTTTTATCGCATGACGTTTCTATGAACTGAAATTGATGTCTTTTAATCCCCGATTTTTCAGTTCAATAAGCACGGAATCCATTTCTTTGAATCCTCTTCTATTTTAATGAATTCCAAAGCAATGTTTCGCAAAAGATTCGTAAACACTCCTTGTTTTTCATCAGTATTCAATCTGCCCTTTTAGTTTCCATTAAAATAGATTCCAATAATATCACCAAGGTTTCAATTTCCATTCATATCAGCTTATTTAAATAAAATATTTTAATATATATTAAAATAAAATAAATATAAAATAAATAAGATTAGGATGAGAATTCCGGTTAAAGCAGTAGAATTGATTTTAACTCGTTCGCTTTAAAAGATGTACTCAATTCTACTTAGAGTTTTAAATCAGTGAATAAATAATTTGACGAGATATACTTGGATTTTCATGGGTCCCTTTTTTTTTTTGGTTAAGATTTAGTGTTTGGTAATAAACGTTTCTGATTGGTTGTTGCTGTTGTGTTATTTACCTGTGACTGGTCTACTTCTCTTAGATAATTATAAAGGATGGTGAGGGATTGAAGTTGTTGGTTTTATGAGATCCTTTTCCTCCCTCCCCAATAAACTTTTATTTTTAACGCATAGTTAAAAGAAAAATAAAAGTTCCGTCATCGTTTGTAGGATGTTGTTGCCATTCGCAATTGAGATCCGTGTATTAGTAGCAAGTAAATTTGTTCCTTTGGCCATTTTTGCTCAACTTAGCAAGTTTCATGAAAATCACTCCATAGAAAGTAGGATTTTTAAATAAGTAATGACCAACAAAGACAGGATTAAAAAAAAAAAATATTACTATTTGGTGTAGTTTTTACCGAATTTTTAAAAATGACATATTGTTTTCAGTCAGAATACGTGAACAAAGAGAAGGGTTTAGCGGAAAAAGTGGATATCCCGCATCTTGCCCAAAAATTACGTAATCTCACAACCATCTATTGTCAGTTTTTTGAAGTATCATAAGCTATCCCACATTTATTTAAAAACCTCGATTCTGATTGGCCAGCTGTATTCCCAACTGTCCAATAGGAGAACAGCTTTCTTTTGTAACTTTTCCAAGCAGTATTCCTGACATTAGAGTAGATGTAATGGACGAAAATGAAGAAATTCAGATAAATAAAGACAAAAGAAGTAAAGAAATCCTGAGAACAGCAAGACGAAGGCATGTAAACAGTGAATAGATTACCATGATGTTATTTAGAATGCCTTATGAATCATTTCAGGCGTTCAAAAATGTTACAATTTTTCTTCTTTTGTAAAATATTACATATTCTAAAATTAGTGAAATTATCTAACAAGGAAAATAAACAAAATATGACCAACATTTGTAGAAACTTACTTCAATATCTAACCGAAATAGAATTCTATTAAATTCTATTAAACAGTTTAGTAACTTAATTGTTTTAATGTTCAATATTTTTGTGTTGAGATGTAGAAAATCTAAGAAAATACTAAGTACAGTCGGACCTCTATTTAACGAAGTCGCTAAATCCCGAAAAAAAGTTCGTTATATGGAAAATTCTTAAATAGAGATTCACCTTTTAAAATTACTTTAAACTACATAAAACAGATTTAAATACATAAACAATAAATATTATTAAAAAAAAAATATTTAAATGACATAAAGCATACATTATCACATGCGTACTTAAATTTTACTAATAAAGTCTGTTAATTTTGTCTGAGTTTTTTTTTTTTTTTTGGAAAAAGTGTTTTCGCTCATAGTACGTCTCGCATCTTTGCAATGCACCAAAAACCCTTCAGGAGTATTTTCTTCAAATTGTAATTTCTCGTCGGATTGTTTCAAATGATTTTAGCATTTCATCATACGAAGGTTTTTTTGATTTCTGCATCATGATCATTTCCATTTTCATCATCTTCATCGCAATTCATAGCTGTATTGTTTTTATTTTTCACACTGTCCAAAATATCCGATTCAGTTAGTGTTTCCGAAGTCTCAACTTCAAAATCAAATGAAAGATAATCATCAATCAGCACATCATCGTTAATTTCTTCTTTTACCTCAGCTGTATCCTCAAAAAGGTCGTTAAATAGAAAATGCACTTCGCTATTTGGAGGTTATTTTACGAAGAAATTAGCAAAATGTTCTTGGTTCCAAAGAAAAGTTCGCAAAATAGAGAAATTCGCAAAATAGAGGTTCGTTAAATAGAGGTCCGACTGTAGTTCAGAAATATATTTGCGAGGGATATTTGCCCTTTTTTTCCACTAAGCCCTTCAATTGTACAATATTTTTAAATTTTTCTTTGAATTTTGTTTATGCAAAGAAACTCGCTGTCTCTTAAGGACTTGTGAACGGATTTTCATGGGGTCTGACATTGTGAGCTTTAATGATGTTGTTGTTAACAGAAGATATCAGTGTATGGGTGAGTGTGTGCGTGAATCACATAAGCCTAATTGCAATTCTCATTTGAAATCATTTCCACCAACTGAAACCATTGACAAAAGCCCTAAAGAGGACAACGGAATGAAAGGGAAAGGAAATAAAGAACTACCGCGTGTAATGAATGGATAACGAAGCAAATGACGTCTGTGAAATATATAACTGGTCTGTCAGCTCTCGAATATCACCAGCTAAAGCATTCAGAAAAAGAGGTGGCTGTGGAGTAATTCATACGAAAATGATGCTGGCAGGAAGAAGTACACAGATTAAATATGTTGTTAAATTTTGAGCTTTCTAGGATAATTAGTTGTTGAAGCGCTTTTAGGGCTTCAAACTGTGGTTTTCTTGCTCCAAACTCCTAATTGTGGACTCAGTTTATAACAAAAATCGAAAGAATTCACTAAAAATTAACATTGAAATCATTATTATCAAGGAAATAGTTTTGAGTTGTCGTGGTGAAAGTACTTTCACTAACGCTTTCCTGTTGCTTAATTTACTTAAAGTACGAATAGAAATTTATAGCATAAAAAGTTTAATATATAAAAATTATTTATAAATACGTATTTCTTTGTGGGTTACCGTCGCAGTCAACTTTAATAAAACCTTAGCTTAATATCTGTCTTGTCGAACTAATCCAATTGTTTCGAATGACTTTATCGTCATGATATTGGGTTGAGCTTTCATGAATATTTTGCAACTCGTAATTACCATTTAGAATAATTTACAATTTTACCTTCAAAACAATTAGAGAATATTAAGATATTAAGACGTGAATGTTTGATGTTTACAAGATAATACTGTTGTTATCCTCATAGATATTTTGAAAATACTATTTAAGAATGTGTAACGAAAAAAATGGACTACTAATAAAATTTGATATTGTAGTTATGTTATGTAGTGAATGAGGGTGGCAGAAAAGCCAAGCACTGCGACCTGAGGTCTATTGTACTATCCCACGGAAATAAGGACAGATGGAGAGAAAGACTGAGAAAGTATGGTGGGAGAAGTGCAGGGGAAACGGGAGAACTTCGAAAAAACCTGCCCAGCGCGGATCGTCCACCATCACGAAACCCATATGAGAATTGAACCCCGGTACTTGATATTGTAGTTACTCTTCTAGAAGTATATTTCTAACTTGAATAGCGATAAAGATTTTATTTCATTGTCATTTGCAATAACAGAGGCTACTGCTTGTGTCTTCAAGTTGGTGGTGAAGTGTTTGAACGATGGAGAGGATGGAACAGTGGACGAAATCTAGGACTACATCCGGTGAACGCTTGTGTTAAAATAGTCGACAAAGACTTGAAATGCGCCATAAAAGAGTGTTTGAAGAAAGGTTGCATCAAAGGTTGTTTTGGCAAAGACTAGTCAGTAAATAGATTTAATAGTTAGCAAAGAAAGAAAAATAAATGAGTAATAATGAAAAACTGCGCTGTAATTGCTTCATGTCAGTTGACTTTTAAGTTACCATGAGGAAAACTGTAAGAAAATCTTAGTTGACAGTTTGTTAGCAATATTGTTAAAAGAAAACATTTTGCTTTA
>JAFIDM010003189.1:58344170-58365126 GCA_023159025.1 Thereuonema tuberculata | reverse complement strand
AAAAAAAAATAATGCTTAGAAAATTACATTTGAAAATTCTGAATATTAGAAATCTAAAAACCAAATGTATATCATTAAGTTACTTCAAAATCATCAGCTTTCAGTTCTAGAAATTGGAGAAGATCAAACGGCAAATCATTAGAGCTTACAAAAATTCTCCTACCAGTCTTCGTCTTGCAAGGAATTTTTTAACTTGACGTTTCTTGGAAGAATTAAGAGAAACTGGGATCATACTGTTGATAGATTAAAGAATCAAAGATTATACTCTATGACCTTCTTCTAAGTTGTATTTCTGGCAAGGAAGCAAAGAAATAAAGAAGCAAAAGTAATAATACTAATCGTTTTGTGTTTGATGTTTTAACAAGTATTATTTTTGTGTGTTTTATTATCATCTTAAATTAGGATTTGGATTGTAAAGCTTATGCATTTTTTTTGCCACATTACCGGATGATATGATGCATTTAGTTTGGTTAATGGATACTTTTAATGTTTAATTTTTGCTTTGCATTCGTCACAAGAATTCAGGTGATAGCTTTTAAGCGTAACGTGTTGTTTCTCTTAAATAATTCAGGAAATCGATTAAAAAGAAACTTACGTTTAGTTTCTGAAAGAAGAAGAGGTGATATGGTTGGCGGTTGTCTGAAGGAGATCCAGTAATATTTGATAGAGGCTTTGAATATGTAATGACGATGGAACTTAAGAAGTCTTAACGTCGATTCATCCAAAGAATGAAGGAGAACGGCGCTAGGATCAATGGCTGATGGCTAATTTATTAATGGCCTTTTTTTTTTTTTAGAAGGTATAATACGACAAGAATTAAAGTGATGTTCTCTTTTATAGTGGGTGAGAGGTTGTAAACAGCCTTTTGTTTTTTTAACAATTCAAAATTGATTTTCTGTCGTTGTTCAAACAAAGAAATGAAAGAAGAAACTTCTATTATTTTTCATTTAATAATGGATTAAATTGTGATAAGTGATATTCGTAAAACTCATGATTAAAAAAAAAGAAGAGAATGTATTAGATGTAAATGGAACATCGATTAGACTTTCCAGTGTTTGTGTAATATTGGAGGAGATAAACAAACCACTTCCTTTTGTTAAACTACGTAGGTAATTTTTTTTGTGGATCACTTCGTTGTTATCCATAAATTATTTCAGTACCTAATTAAAAGCTCTTAATGTGTTGAAGGAGCAGAGAATAAGATCCTTAAGAGTTGCCTTTAAGATCAGTTTGTCTGTGTGTAGGCGTGTGGTATTGATTTTACAAAACGATAACTTGATGGATCTTCTCGAAAATTGATAGGCTTATTTATGGATAAGGCTTTTTAAAAAAATAAAAATAAAATCCATATGGTCCTTGAGGAGAAATCTGCACATGAAAATGACTAAAATTACAACAAAAAGAATTTAAAAATTAAAAGAATAGATTTTTATATGAAGAGGATACATAATTTTTGCTTATTAGTGCTCTAATGTCTTCTTGATTCTAAAATGATTTGTAGTAGATACCACTTCCTGGATGTCAGAAGGAAGTATTGATGTACAGCAGTGAAAACAGGAACCTGCAGAATTTATTTTTTTGCCAAATCTCTACAGGAAAGCTTAGTTGCCTTTTTTCCTATAGTTTTCTTGGATTAGTGTATTTCTATCCACTATCTTTTTCTTGAAAATTCAAAAGCTGCTGTCGTTTTAGGCTGAGTTGGCCAAATAAGGCTTGGAGCAAACGGTGATACAAGGAAGCAGTGATTTTAGTTTTCACTGTGTCTCGTAAACTCGGCAGCCATTGTCCATTGGGTCGCGTTAAGTTCACAGACTTGTAAACACAGCAGAAGTGACCAAACACAACCAAAGAGACACCGACCTTCCTACAAAGCCAAGGAGTTTTGGACAACGCAGTCCACAGTTGAAATCCACTGAAATCTTCTTATCTGTTTAAAACGGTAACTTACTTTTTTTATATATATTTTCTGAATTCAAATAGTTGTACTAATCCTTTGCCTTCATTTTGAACATAATTTTTTTTTATTGATTTGAAATTTGTAATAAGTTTTTCCTGTATTATTTAGTTAGTTAGGCCTATTAGTGCAATACTTTAACTATACGGCTCTTTGGGGTAGTGAGTACTAAGTTACAAGTCCCTCCCGCCTTTAATTCCCATGAAAGAAACGTGTTAAATATTATTCAGAGGGTTACCATTTGGAGTGGGGATCTACATAAATACATTTTCTTTAATTTATAAAATATACAAATGAATAAATAGATATGTAATATAAGATGTAAAGAAGTCTTATGTAATTGATTAATTAATGACACATTAGCATTTGATTTTTTATATGTACATAAAACCAAAAGCTGATGTATTATTAATGATATTCTGTAAAACTGACAAATTTTGCTATCCTTATAGACTTTATTTAGAACTAGCTGTACCCGGCATGCGTTGCAATGCCACTCAAAGAAAGAAAGTGTTGTGTTTTAATTCTGTTTATTGAAGTGCTTTTGGATACACAATATATTTTGTTTTCCGTCTGGTGCATACACGAATAAATCAGAAGGTTTTCCGACGCGTGAGCAGGCCACATACAGCTGTCCATGTGTGAAGCATGGATTTTCCACACTAGTAGCGATTGTCCCTGTGCTTTGTTGATGGTCATCAACAACATGCAAATGCGAGTAACTGCAAACGTTGAAACCGGAAATATACTCATTTGTTGCAACGACTCGCGTACTAGATATTGTAAAATGGTTCTACTAATTCAGAAACCTTCGCGGGCGTGCGCACAACAACTCACCAAAGTTTCATCGCAATCTGAAGAATGGTATAGGAACGCATACGGGACAAACAAACAAACATTCATTTTTATACATTAAGATTTGAATCAATTGTATTGCGCTGCACAAAGGCCTAAACTTCTGAAAATGAAATTATACAAACACTTCGTCTGGTTAAAAAGGAATTTGTGAATAATATAATGTAAAAATCTTTAGATCAATTTGTAGAAGATTTGCTGGTCTGTTTGAATAGCTATTTTTTTTTGGGACTATCTCGTTCACATCCCCATTAAAGATGGAATACAGAAAGTTCCTGAAGTCACCAGACGAAATGGATGAACTTAAGGTCGAGGAAGCAATCCTACGGTTTCTGCTTTAATCCCTGGAAGACAAACGCACTCTTCACTTGACAGAAGCGTGGGTGAACCCTGTGATCCTCCTGGAGAAGAAACAGTGGAGGATCGATGCAGACAAGTTCCTTACTACTTGAGTTAGGGGCCTAACATGCGAATAAGCGATAGTACAATTTACGACATGTTGCTATCGTTGTAATTATTTCCTACAAAATACATAAATGAACTGTAGAAGTTAAAGAATAAAAAATCCTTTGTCTTCGTGTTGTAGTAGCTTACTAGAGAATCTGCTATTTTTGTAACTAACTTTTGGGAAGAATTGGAGCCAAAATAATACAATTTCTAAAAACTGAAGGAACTTCGTCCGCCGTAAGTGCACAATCATGTTTACACCATCATCCCTTTCTCATCATTCCTTCTCCTATCCCACCAAAAAAAAGAAAGAAAAAAAAACGGAAATCAATCTCCTGCTTCCTCTCATTTCTAGTCTATGCTTTTTTTTTTTTTAATTTAACATTCCATTGGCGTGATTATGTTGAAATTCTAGACCCCGAGTTTCTTTTTTATTTCTTCTTTGGAATTTGAAAGAAAAAAAACATTCTTGATTAGTGTCTTCATATTCAAAATTCATTCTTTCGATGAAGTGGAGCAGAATGGAAGGAAATTGCTTGAAATGAAAATATTCGAGATACTTCTGTTTTGAAAACATAAGAGAAAAGGCATGTTAATTACTAGGCTTACATGTCCTGTAGTTTTAATGAAAGATTGTTTTTGTAAGAAAAGTTTAATCAAACAGAGAGAATACAGTTTTATATTCAGCCTTTTAATTTTTAGTGAAAAAAGGGTATTAATGTTCAAAACAGATACATTTTGAAATATTGGTAAAAGCCAATAGCAATATACAGGGTGTCTCAGGAGGAAAGGTCAATATTTTGGATACTTAAAAGTTCATACGAAGAGTGTCCTATTCCCAACGGTTTCCCAGATAGAGCTGTGTGAATGCACAGTTTCAAAATGAAGAAAGAGATGTAAAATATTTTTATATGTTTCTAATATTTATTGACCAAGTTACACATTTCTTAGAGTTTATAATAAAGTTTCAAAAATTCCAACGCCGACATCAATGCATTTCTCAACTGTTACGGGAACGTGTTGCTTGTCTGAGTTCCTTCTTGACTTTCCTTTATGGGCGCAAAAACATCCATTACGTGTGCGAGCAATTCTTCTCGTGTATTCACTCTTGTATCTGTATACTTCTCTCTTCATCCAACCTCATAAGCAGAAATCGCAGGGGGTTAGGTCTGGAGATCTTGGCGCCGTGCGTTGGAAGAGAAGGAAAACAACGGGTAGCAGGAGCAGTGACAATTGCGCGCCTAATTTCAATTATCTCGGAAACCATTCGGAATAGGACACTCGTTCATATGAATTTTTTTACTTACCGAAACTATCACCTCCCAAAATATTGGCCTTCCTTCCTGGGACACACCGTATATGAAAAGGAAGAAAAAAAAATGTGTTCCCAGTCTTGCTCTACAGGATTTAAATTTTATGACTTTATAACGAATTAATATAGATCCAAAAAGCCATCTATCATTGTCCACAATCTCGAAATGATTTGAAACTTGCAGGTGGACGTTTTCATCCACACATTGCGACTCCGGAAGTAGCGATAAAACACCTCATTGTTGGGCAGTTAATTCCATCAATATTAATTCTTGTCGATCTGTTTGCTTTATGCGCCACATAGTGAGATAAACAAAAACTACAATAATAGCGTCATTCTTAGATACAAGTAAAAGATCTTTCAAAGCCAAATGTCTCAAGACATTTACCCAATCGGAATTAACCAATACTTGAAATCAAATCAAAGATAAAAAAGCATTACGAAATTTACGAATAAATAATTACATTTCCGAAGATGGAAATAATAGATTCTTCTTTATATTCCCCTTTTTACTGCTTGCCTATTTTTTTTTTATATTTCATTTACTTTTCTAGTGTTGAGTTTTAAGCGCCAAGGATGCACCGTCCAATATGAAACTAAGCCAACCAATAAAACTTTACCAGAGTTGCTTTTAAAAATTCTTTAGTAAACTGAAGTTATTAAACTCAGCTTTTGAAGGTTTTTACGTTGAAGTCCAGCTTATCGTAAACTGAACTTTGTAATGGTACATTTACTGATTACAAATAGTATAAATTTTTCATTTTCGAAAAAAAAAAAAGTAATTAAATCGGATTAATTTCGATGAAATCAAACCAATGGCGAAAAGATTTACTATTCATTATTTAAGACAATAAGATATTTAAGAGAAACCCATTGTTTAGAATCCAGTAGTTTTTTTGTGGGAATTTACATCGCTTTTCAAATATAAAAGTGGGAACTTCCCAGACGATCCCCTAGTTCGAGGAATGAGCATACAAAGTTTCAAGAAGAGCCATCTGGCGATTAAAAATTTATTAGAGATAGGAGAAGGCGCACACATACAGACTGACGGACTGATTACATGAGTCTCGTTTTCATATTATTGGAAATTAAGATAAAAAACAGTGCCTCCTTTGCTTCATTTACATTGATCTTTTTTGTCAGCCATCTTATTTAAATTAATTTAAATAAGATGGCTTTTACTAATTTCTTATCAGATTCTAATACTTTACCCAGTGAATGAAGACCAGTGGGTTCTGTCTTTGTTATCATTATTTTCTATGCTGATTGCGATGTTGTCGATCACTGCTTCGCAGGCGGCGTTACCATGGCAGCGCAGGAAGGACCCATAATCGCTAAAAATAGACAAAAATTTCTTTGTTGAAAGGTGGCTGCTTGCAGTTGGATTCCCGGCCTCCTTTTATGAGATTTCAATGATCAGGTAGAATTTGAAAAATATCTTCTTCTGTAAAATCAGCCAAAACAAATAATAACTTAAAAGTTTACAATTGTCTGAAAATTAATCTTTTTTTTTTATTTAATTCTACCTGTATTCGATATGAATAAAATTTCCTTTATTTGCACTATTATCAAAATCCGTTTTTCTCCTATTGAATGGTAAGGGGTACATCTTTAGACTTGGAAACATGAGTTTTAATACGCTTACGTTACGGTAACTTATTATCCCAACAGTACATCAGAATAATAACAGGAGATTGCATTTAACAAATAAAATTATTAACAAAAAAAAAAACTATGTATATGCTAAATGTAGAATATATTAGTCTTCTTTATCAGTATTATATTGAAAGAACAATATTAACATTACATCCTGTAAAATTAAAGAGAAATACAGAAGACTCACGCTTGCAAAGATATAAATGCAGAAGGTTTTGTATTACATGATGAATCAGCTTCTTATTTGAAATTTTTTTTTTGTCGATCGTGTTTTTATGTACAACGTGTATTTATTGAACGCTGATTTCGGCTAAGAAATTACGAATTTAGGAATTAAATAATTAAAATAAAGCGAAATATTTGGTTCACCTTCACTTAATACGGGGTTTCTCAAAAGTAGAATTTTTTTTGAAAGGAAATTTAACGTGCCCGAATAATTCTAAATCTGTTAGCAAAGTAAGACACAAGCTAATGATGCGAATTTCTCCTTTTGTTAGCTTGTGCCTTACTTTGCTAACTGATTTAGAATTTTTTTTCTTTGAAAACTTGCCTACATTATTTTTTCCTTTGCTATTTCATTCCTAATTCTCTTTTTTTTTTCCACTTCAAACGACTCTTTCTTATGTTCTGTGTTTTCAATTTCTTTCTTTCTTTTCCCTTTTTGATCAGTTGTTGTTTTCGGGATTTTTACTATACAATATATTCAAAATGGCACCCAAGTGCTTCTTGTCTGTCAATTTCGCTGAAAGACAGTTGTATTGTTTTGTGTTTCAAGACAGACAATACAGATAAACAAAAGAACAGCATAGTAATCAACGAAAGGAAATAGGTTCTCTTTCAACCAGCTTCTGGTTATGAATAACTCGAATGCTTCCAAGAGACAGACGATGTTTGCTATTTGATAGCTGAGACCGGAAGCGGAAGTTAGTCGCTCCCTCTCTTCGCTGAAGCTGAATAACATCGTCTTCCCTTTCAACTTTCGATATTTTTGGTTTAATGGTTTAATGGAATGGTCAGATAATCTTACCTTTGACTGGAAACAGCCAATTCTGAACCATTTTCTTTCCAATGAGTAATCCATGACCATTATAACATGTTAACCCATGTTGACGAATCCACTAATGTGAAACAAAATCTATAACTAGTAGTTTTAAAAAAAGAAGGGTTGGGCTATATATGGTCATTAAGTAGCGATCGATTTTGTCTGGAACAAACGTCACCAGTCATGACATCATCAACTTGAAATTCGAGCAGTCAGTTCAAGATGGCGTCGTTTTGTGATGGCATAAGCGTGACCACGAAAGACAAACTTTGCATAGCTAAGCAAGGGGAATAGTGTGGAACGTTTTTTAATTATTTCAAGAACTGTAACTGTAGAAATGCAACAACCAGAATGTTTTCGTAATGTTGAAAAGCGTTAGTTATGACTTTTAGCAGTAGATGGGCTGTGACGTCCTGGAAACATCAATCCATAAGGAAATTACGTCATAACAAGCTCTTCTTTTATGAACTCAATTGTAGACCCTAAACAAAAGCTGCAATTTTATTTTCCGAAAACTTTTAGTCGTATAAATTTTTTAAAAATATTTTTGAGGATTTCCCATACTATCTGATATTTTTTTTTTCCTAAATTTAGGTCTACTTTACCGATTGTTTTTATTTTTTTTATTTTTGAAATGTAAGCATAAAGTCTTTAGCACAAAGTCTTAGATTGTGTTTAGACTCTGGACTTTTCATCTGTAGCCTAATTAAAGGATATTTTTGTAAATAACTTATTAATAACTTACAAATTATTTCACCTGCTTCCTAAGACCTTAGTACTATAGTCACGAAGGAAACAAACACAGAAAAAAGAAAGAGATAAAAGCCGAAATAAAAGCCAAAACAAAACAACGACAACCATGTCCAGAAATCGAACCCCAAATCTAACCGTAACAATCAAAGTTCCCGATCGGCGGCGGAGATCACTTGACCACACCAGAGGAGGATTATAGATTTTTCATCTGTAAATTATTTTGTTTTAAGTGTGATTCAATTAATTGGCAGTTAAGTCTCACTCTAAGTTTTTAATAACAAAAGTAAAGTAAAAATCTGCTGAAACAGGTTTCTATTTACCAGTTTCAGTTGTAATTTACCAGGTAACGACAGTTAAAAGTGAACGAACTTTTGACGTTCTGCACTGACGACTACTTAAATGTATATCTTCACACTCAGTCTCAATTATATTATATAAAAAGAAGTTGCAAGAGTAAATCCTCATTACTTGCATTTTAATTGCGTTAATCCGATTGGCTTAATGATACCGAGGCATGCGCGGATGGCAATGGAATAAGGATTAAGACACATCGTTTGCCATTTGATGGAGAATCTGGTTGTTTCGTTGTAGACAGTCAAGCTCAAGTTTCTCTACAGGGACCCTCACGCGCACAGTTTTCAATATCGTAAATATGCAGTTTCAAGAAAATTAATTCACCGCTTCAGTGAAAGTTGTTTAGTTTAGATTAAATGAAAATCACCAACACACGAAATTTCGTTTAAAAATTTATTATATATTACGAAGAGCTTTCGAAGACCTTGTGCGGCTCCCCTGTCAATTGGGAACCTAAATACACCCATACAGACACTAACGATTTTATAAGCCCAAAATATGAATGTTTTTGCATTTTTAATGTATCTTAAAGAAACGATAAAATTTGAAGGAGGAAAAATTGGATTTGTTCTGTTGTTGTTTTTTCTGGTTTAAAATCTCTTGAGATATTCATTGTGCACGCTTTGTGGTTCTTAATAGAATTTTCTCCTAATTCTTTTGATTAATCGCTACGTTGGATAACTATCTAATCTTCATCTTTGCTTGAAAATTGCCTTAGGAAGAGTTTGCATTGAAATCTAGTGTGAACAATTTTTTTCTAACTATGTAGATTTTACTATTAAATAGAACCTGGATCTCCAAACTTATCAGTTTTGTTTTTGTTTTCCTGAACGTTTTTGCTGATTCAAATATAACGACTTTTTTTTTAATGTGCAGCTAAATACATATTTTGATAATTTTGTTTTTGAGGGCGTTTCACAGCCGTTTTTGAATGTGACCCTAAACCAGCAAAGGTGGGTGACCCGTGAAAAAGATTAAAAATAATAATAGCTATAATTTTTTTTTCAATGCCATTACCATGATGTAACTTTACCACCTCTGAGAACCAAGGTTCGGTTCTGATGTGGACGATCCGCGTTGGGCAGGTTTTCTCGGGGTTCTCCCGTTCCCCCTGCACTTCTCCTACCATACTTTCTCAGTCTTTCTCTCCATCTGTGGATTAGTACAATAGATCTCCGATCGCAGTGCTGCTTGACTTCCCTTCCACCCACATTCAACATATAAACATAAACTTTAGTTGCAACAGAAAACTGTCTTAAAAAAAAATGATGTCTAATGTCAGTTCCTAAATAATTGAACATTTTTCAGGATATTATGAAATATTCAAACATCAAGAAAAAAAATCTATTTAAAAATAATAGAATTTTCCAATTTATTATTGTTATTTTTTTTACATTCTTCATTATATTTTCTCACGACTCTAATTTGGGTAGCTACCCAGAAGTTGGGAACTACTGATTTACAGTACAATTAAAAAGTGCTATTGAAGAAAATAATGTCCTTAATGTCTTTAAGGAATAAAAGTTATTTTTTTTTTAATATTATAATGATTGTTAAATCTAACTCCTTACTGTAAATCTAGCATTAATTTGTTTTAATTAATTTATTCAGCTACATTGATATTATATCTTTATAATTGTGTCGCTCACTTGAGGGGTTCATTTTGTGAATAATTTAATAGATGATTTGTTAACTTCGGTTAATTAAAACAAATACTTGAAAGCTAACTCACAGTTAATAAATACATAGGCGTTAGATATAAAACGAAAATGATTGATATCAAACAGTATTAATTTAGTAAGTTTAATTATAGTTTCCCTGTAATTTCGTGATTCCTTTCAATTATCCTGTCTGGTGATACAGGGTGATTTGAAATTCCGTGTACAAACTTAAAGATAGGCCAGGAATACAAAAACAAATCATATTTATAGTGGAACGTATGTCCGCAACCTCCACCCGAATGTGCTAAGGGCGCTGTACATTAGTTGGGTAGTGCGTCATTTGAGATGGGACTTTATACCAGTAGGTTGTATCGCTTCACTAATGCAAAGAGACTAGATAGGCACCTAGCCTACGGGGCAGCGAAGATATTGTACGAACGTTTTTTGTATTTCTGATCTACCTTTAAAGTTTGTGAAGGGAATTTTGAATCATCCTGTATTTATTATATAGCCTATATACACATATATGTATATTACTCAAAAAATTCTGAAATTACTCAAAAATACATGAAATTGTTCCAATTTTTTTATTTTGTTTTCTTTTCATTATTTTGTTTCTTGTAAGATGTCACGTTGTTTACTCTATGATTCAGATAAAGAAGCAAATGAGAAATATCATCCCTTCGTCATCCTTCTCTTCTCCTTCTGTTGGAAATTTAGCGCTATCTTTAATCTATCTTCTTGTATTTTTTTTTTTGAAGGGTGTCAGGTTTTTTTCTTTTCTTTTTTGGGTAGTGATTTATGAGATGGTTTATTACGAGGTTTTCTGCAACTAATTATCGATTTGAAAATAGCTTTTTTTTTTTAAATTTTATAAATAAATTGATCAAACTATAATATATTAAGTAATTTTTGTTAAGATTTAGTTTTTGTAGCAACATTGAAATCCCCGCCTTTTTCTGTCTAAATGGCTCTTTTTCAGATTTGTAGGGGTGTGTGAAATTTATTTTAATTAAATAATTCACATTTAAAAGCATTATTATTATTATTATTCAAAATTTTTCCGAAAAGTGATTCCACTTTGACGCATAATTACGACGTGTAGATAAGTCGCGTCACCTATTGGTATCCTTTGTCCATCTTTGATCCATCTGATGAAAATGCAAGATTATCATAATTTTCGAAGGAGATCAGATGCAATTGGCAGCAACTGACTAATCCATCACCTCATTAAAATCATTCGTTTTATCGTGAATTAAAATCATTCATTTATCGAACAAATTAAATTAGAAAATAAAGTAAACATATTGTAACTTTAAAATACATACAAAAATATAAAATATCTAAAGAAATATTGACCATAAATGTAGTATAAATAATAAGTCCCTGACAAAACTTAAAAGTATATTATCCTTAAAACTTTAGTGTTTTAATTTTTTTTATATCTTTAATATCCTTAAATACAAAACAAAGTTTCCATTTTTCAATATCCGTCAAATAGGAACTGTATAAATTCAGATTTTCCATTCACTTGGAATTAATAAATCCCCAAATACCATCGTCTCCTATCCTATTAATCAAATCAAATCGCGGCCAATCAAAATAGATTATAGAACGGAATGCCATCCATTGTTGGATGTCAATAAAAATTCATTGTTTATTGTTAACGACGTTTTTGTTTGGTTTTTCTGTGAAAATTTTTATCGCTTTCATAAAATTGACAAAATCTTTCCAAGGAATCCATTCGGATTCATTTTCAATAGTAATTAAATTATCAAATCGTTCGATTTTATTTTATTTACTATATTATATTAAAAAAAATTTACTTATTACCAGAGCCAGATTTAGTTATATCGAGTAGTGTATTGGTGTCCTTGGTAGGAGTATATGTGACGTCTCTGTATTTAAAAAAAAAAATTGGATATAGTCAATATACATATATCGTTATTTAAAAAATACATTTAAATTTGATATTGTAAATTATAATTAGAGGAATTATGGAGCATTTATTGGAGAAAAGAAAGCTTGTAGGCCACAGCTGACATCCCTGGAAGATCGGCGCCCCTTGTGCGGGTACACACGTCGCACCTACATCACGACATCTCTGCTTGTAAGATTATTAACATTACAGTTCATCTTAGACATTAAAAATATCAGGAATTTTAAAAATATAAAATAAATTGACTAGAAATCTTATTCTAACTGTTATATTGTAGAAGTTATAATTATTATATAATAAGAAATTACATTGTTTATAAGCGTCTAAATTAATAAAAGAAGTTCATAGAATACTAAAATTTTTAAATCAAAAATATTATTAGTGCTTTTAACAAAACCTAACTTCACTTTCGATCTTTTTGTTGATCGATGTGTCTGTGTGTGTGTGTGATTCGTTGGTTAAAAAGTATTGGGAAATCGAAAGAAAACATAAACATACTGATATTCCGATGTCGTAAATGTTAATGATTTTACGAAAAGCAGCTGAAAATCTTAGCTTAAACTTAAACATTTATGTTTTGTAGGAGATTCCGTTTCTCCTTTTGCAGCTGTTAAAAAGAACTCTTCAAGGTCTTGCGCCGCATTTTGTCTAGTAATCGCTTTCAAAAAAAAGAAAGAAAGAAAATTGGTTGCAGTCGTCATTTAACCACGATAGATAAATGCTTTTTTCACTTTTTATTTGATAAAAATTCATCCCGATGTCTTTGAATGAATAGAAGCAGAAACTTTAAAATGTGGGTTTTTCGTGAACGGAGTTGGTTGAAAGCCATTTCCTGGTTTTGTGAATGCAGATGTCCTTGATTATGTAAGCAGTCGCCTTTTCTTTTATTCAAGTAATTTCTATGGGAAAGAGATAAGATGCCACTGAAGGAAACTCAACACCTGCAAAGAGTTAAGCGTAATTGGGAAGTAGCGTATAATCACGCGTATTGACCGCACTATCCCTTTTTACGACTTAGACTGAAAAAGGGCTTCCTTTATTTTACAAGGTCAAATTGATATCAGTTTCTTAAAGGTGGGTTTTAACAGAGTTTCGGAACATTTTTAGCATCAAAACGGATTTACAATTAGAGTTTTTTTTAGCATAACTTCAAAGAAATGAAGATCACCAGTTGTTTTGTCTGTTGCTTCTTCCTAACAGTTCTGGATCAGGGAACCAGTCTTCCTGAAACTAGTCCGTTCATGGGGAAAAGACCTTTTTATTTCTTTCTTCGTACAAATGTTTTCAGATCGATCAAAAGCAGAACGGTCCCTCTCAGCTAAACAGAATTTCGAACAGATTTTGAAATTTGGTTTGCCGTGTTTTTACAATCAATTAAAATTAAGAAATACATTACAACTTACGACGTTTCAAGTCCCCAGCGATGTTCACACGTGAGATTGGGTTCCGAATTGATGGGGGACTTGAGTTTTTTATGTATTTTTTTTGAGTTTTTGTGAGTTTTTATGTACTTCTTAATTGTAATTGTAGTGCTTTTACGGTCGGTTCCATTTTTTTGAGTTTTAACTGCACATTAAATATTTTTAATAAAAATCAAATTACTTATTCATAAATTTTTAACAGTGGACAAAAGTTAATCGCCAATAAATTTTAAAATTGTTTTTCGGTTTCTATATAATTCCAAAAGAACAAGTTCTTTTCGATAATAAATAATTAGCCAATATTCCTCTTTAAATTACGGTAGTCTACTGTTAGAGGCTAATAAAACGGCATTGGTGTATTACTTTCGAATAGATCGTTTTAGTAATAAATTTTATATACCGGTATTAGTGTTCGTTATTACAGTTAGTTATCTAATAGAGAGAAACTTAAAAGCCATCTAATAATGATCTAAAAGAAATTGAAAACGAAAAGTATATACTGTGTCTATTTTTAGCATCGTGTATAATTGAACAATGAGACTCATCAGTGTGTGTACATTGTGTCTGTTTGTGTGTAGGCCCTAATAACGTTTGAACGGCTGGATGGACTTCTTGGAACTTGGTATGCACACTTGGCGATTAGGGACGTTCTACCTTTGATATTCGAAATCTTTTGCAAACGCGTCTTTGTCGAGAAATCAGGGCGAGAAGGAGACAGAAAGAAAAGCATTGTAATCTAGACAAGGGATTTCTATCCTATTTCTATTAATACTTTAAATACTGAATATTATCTCTTAGTTAATCCATTGTGATCTGATTAATATTAATCCGATTTAAACAATTTCACTAATTAATGCGGAATTATTATTATTTTTTTCTTCAAAAACGCTCAATTTGTAAAACAGTTTATATTATGCAAATATTAGAATTGGAATAGAAATGTTTACGTTTTTTGTCATTTTTAAGACAAAAAAAAAGTAAAAACAACATGTTACGGAAAGTAGGTTTTAAGTTCTTCGAACTTGTTGTTGTTGTTTTTTAATTTTACATTGGAATCAAGATGCGGAAAAAAATTCCGAACTTCTTAAAAATAAAACCACTTTTAAAAATGAGTGCTGTTGGTTTTGAAGTTGAAGCACCTGCCCTTATGGTAAGATAAGAAATAGAAAGAAAGAAAGATATCAAAGAAATGGGTTGGGACGTGGGGGTTTCCAAAATACGACATGAATTTTATAAAAGCTTAAAGTTCAGTTTTTGCCACTTGTCTGAAGAGAGACGAACATTGATATTCTGCCGAGTGGAAATAGTTTGACTCTACTTGCGGTGAACTTCTCCCAAGAAACGAAAGAGATCTGAAATCATCCTGAATTCCCCCCCCCCCCTTTCTTTTTTATTTTTTCCTCCTGTCTCTTCATGGCGACGATCAAAACCAAATGTCGCAAGTAATCAAGTACACCTTCGCCTGTCTCTTCGCACTGACACCGCTCGAGACAGTTGTCGCGTTGATTTGCCCCCAACGCTTTCTTCTTTGTCGACTCGGGAAATTCAGTGGAGTTCTTTTTTTAGCTGTTGTTGATTCTCGAAAACTTCTTCCCCCTCCAAAAAAAATAATCAATCGATCCCTGCACATTCCTAGCCTCAAGAATCACTGCTTTTTACTCTACATAGAGCTAACGGACAAATCGAAACATTCTTCTCCAAGTGTGATTTCTGTACACGGAGATACGCATTCTACGGAACTCACGAGAATACTGTAGAATATCCTGGGGAAAGATACTGAGGTGGTTTCCGTTGCCTTCCTCAGGAAGCCGTTACGGGAAGGTGAAGAGAAAGTGAAGAAGAGGATGACAAAACAGGAAAGGAAAGGAAACAACCATGCCACTGCCGGGATTCGAACCCAAGTTCCGATATATCTTGCCTCATGGGAGGCCGCCGCCTAAACCACGAGGCCGTGCCGGAACACCAATCAAAAAATCTATTACAAACTGTAAATATAAAATTTGTATATTTGCAATTTATAAACCTTGGCGAATAGAAACAGTGCATTGTTGAACGGACGGATTTCATTTATTAGAAATTTAGACAGAATTTAAAATTGTATCTCTTCTAAATTCTATGAGGATTTTCAGTCATCTTCTCCACAAAGGTCCCACGAAGAAAACTGCGGAAGCCTCGCGTATGTAACGGAAGTCAACATTCTATTTATTCAGAATCACAAATTACATCAAGTAAATTAAAAAGTAAAATTAAATTAAACTTTAAATTCTAAAGAATGCAATACAATATTGAAACCCATTTGTAACCGTCGGAAATTTGCGCAGTTCAGTTGATCTCGCAACAATACTCCTGTTGCCTGACAACGCGCGTGCGAAATTCAATAGTTGCGGACTTACGCACATAAAAATATACGCCGCTATAGATTTATAATTATAGTACAAAATCTTTGGAGAAGAACAAAGGACCTAAATTATTGATTTCCCAATTGAATGCGAGCTTAATCCTCTTTGTGCAAATATCCAATAAATACGTAATAATCCGAATTGATCCAAATTGATTTGTCCTTTAAACATAATTGTTCGGCATGTAGTAATAATGAGTAGCAATAAACGTCATTCTTGTATGCTAATACGAGATCATGAACAAATTATGATTTAGGAAGATCAAAATCAATATCTAGTTTGAAATGTATTTGAAGGATGTATTTGGTTTCCAATTCTTTGGAACTTGAGAACAATACAGCTGAGGTTAAGAGACTGGAGGTTAGGAATGTGGTTTTCTTATTGAGTTAATCTCTTATTATATGGATTAGACATTGCCATTGTTCACATTCTTTACCCGAACTTAATTGGGGTTCCTACTTTATTCTATTATATTGATTAGGCCTTCAAAATAAATACAAGTATTTTATCGATGTAACTTTGATTAAACGAAAAAAAAAATTGCTTAGCTACATTTGTTCTTCTTACGTATTCTGTGTTCATTATACTGTGAAATAAAAAAACCGATTTACCCTCTTTTATATTTTGCAAATGTCCGAGGAATGTGTATTACGTTTTCTGTTTGCCTTTTCAATTCTGTTCAGAGAAACTTAATAAGATAAAAAAACCACACAACAATGTTGTGATGTCAAATCTTCAATTATTAAAAGCAGTTAAATATCAGCCTTCTTGATTGTTGTCTATTGTGCGTTTCTTTTTAATTACAGGAATATTAAAACACCACTTAGTAACAACGCTGACAATACAACAATTTTCAAAATTTTTCTTGTAAATTTGTTTGGCCAAGTTAAATAACAGAAAATAAAAATAAAAGGAAACATTTTAAAGTTATTATGAATATAAAATTTGAATAATTTAACGTAACTATTTAAGTGGGTCGTGTTCTTATACAGGGTGTTGCAAAATTCGTGTGTAATATTCAAACCACGTTTAGGGGCATGGCTAAGGATCAATACCCATGTCCGGAAACACTCTATTAAGGCGCTAGGTGGTCCTAAAGTGAGCCTTTCTGTGAGAACATATCCTTTGTACACTATAATATTTTGCAGGTGAGCCCACACATTGATCTGCGGGTGCTATTTTTGTTTGTTTCAATTGAAACAAAAGCTCTCGGAAAGGCTCACTTTAGGACCACCTAGCGCCTTAATGGGGCGTTTCCGGACATGGGTTCACTAGGAATATATTGATCTTCAGCCGTGTCCCTACACGTGGTTTGAATATTATACAAGAATTTTGCAACAGCCTGTTATGGAAATATGGAAATTTAAAAATCAGAATGATTAATCTAATCTCAAGTAGAAGCACCTCATCAGTGTCCATCTAAAATCGGTAGAGACACTTTGGGGAGGCAGAAGTTTGAAATACAGTCGAACCCCGCTTTTACACTTTTCAAGGAACTCTGAAAAAAATTGTGTAAATTGAGGGAAAGTGTAAATTGTAAGAAAAGGTTTCTGCATACTAAGAACATTAAGGATATAATGTTCAAAATATACAGTGTACTCTCGATATCTCGAACTTCGATATCTCGAAAACCTTGATATGTCGAAAAATTATTTTTCCCCTTGACATTACATATTCATGTAATCTCGACCTTGTTATCTCGAAAACTCGCTATCTTGAATTTTTTTTTTTTTAGCGTCCCTTCGACTTCGAGATATCGAGAGTATACTGTAGAATGATTTGTAATCAATGCTTGGAATTTTTATAACGAACAAGACTGTATTAAATGTTATAATTTTTTAAATATTTAATTTAGAAAAGGAAAATTATCATACATTTTTATCACTTTAATCACTTTAAAATCTCCAAATATAAGGCTTACATACACATTTCAAACGAAACAAGACGAGGTAACAACAATGAAGCCGAAACCGAATGAAGACATCGAATGTCGAGACAATCGCTATATCGAAGTTGCGATGATCTCGCGAGTTGCAATCACAAAGCAGCGTAATAAATAAACGTTAGATTGGGGGGGGGGGGGTCTTTATTTGGCCGGAAAAGGTGCGCATTAGTATCGAGTAAATACCGTATTTTGTCGTGATGTCATTGAATCTGCATAAATTGACCGTATTTATGGCGAAATTTTACGTTGGCAGTCGCCATTTTATGTTCAATTTTTCGCATAGACACCATCTTTTTTTTTTTTACTCCGTTTGGCGGAAACAACGTAAATTGCGGGAAGTTTGATATTGAAGTAAATACAGGGGAAAAATATATTATAATAATAGGAAAATTGAAGGGACCGAGAAAAAATATTGTAAATGACGAGAAAACGTTATTTGCGGGAATATATCTTATTTTTTTAATATTTTCTGTAATGAATTTTTAATACTTAGGAAAATCTATTAAACTTCCTATGGCAATCCCTTTTTTTTTGCCGGGTAGCCGTGGCTGAAGAGACCCTAATAAGCTCGAAACAGCTGTCCAAGGTTTCAGCTTGATTCACAAAGTCTACTTTCAACATGAATTAATTTCTTTTCTTTAGACCTATTAGGGTTTTTTTTTTAATTACCGTACTTTTATTATTATTTTTGTTCTGTTGTTGTAATCAAATGCCTTTTGTGATGAGCCCAAGGATTTGATGTTTTTTTGTTTTTTGTTTTTTTTTTCTTACTTGTTTTTGTGAGATCACTTGTGTTTCTATATTAAGTTAAAAAAAAATTAAATTCTATATTGAATTAAAAAAAAATCAAACGTGTTTATTTACTTTAATTCCATGAAATTATTCTTATGTCGTTAAGAAATTATCAATTTTTAGAACCTTTGACGAAATTTGAAAGGAATTTTTTTTTTTCTGTTTTCTGAATTGCTCATTCCTGTGTAATTAAAAATTTCCTTAAAAAAACAAAAACAAAACCCTTTTAGATAAGATGAATAATTTTGTTACGTCAGAATTGGATGATAGGATGGAATGAATTTTTCTATTTACAGAAATTATTAACAAACTAAGCCTTATCTCACAGCAAGAAATTTGGATAAGGGGCGCCATCTGTTGAGTAAAAGAATAACTATGTATATTATATACTTGTTTTTGGTAAATTCCGGTAATGACTTAATTAGGAGATATACTTACCTTAGTTTGAGATAGATCTTTTATCCTGTTACAACTAACTTATTAATTTGTTTCTACGTCGTCATTTAAAAAAAATTACCTACTGTTTACTTATTCATTGTTTATTATAGAAAAAGTGGAACAAAAATATGGCTGCCATTATCGTAAAGCATTATTTATATTTTTGGATGAGTTAATTAATGTAACTTTTGGTGGATTGTTCTGTACCTATAAGCACTTAAAATTAATTTTAATAATTCTGTTTAAATTCTTATTTGATTTGATTAGTAACAGAATTATGCGATCGTTCGCTTAATGCAGTGTTTCGTCGTCTGTACGAATTGAAGTAAATCAACTTACAGAGGAAGAGATTTTACATAGCATCATAGAAAAATATAAATATTACATAACATATTACTGCTCCATCTGACAGGCAGAATTAATGTGAATTCAACTCGCAATAAACTGGATAAATGGAATTATGGACATAAAACAGTATAAAATATGTTCAGATTCTTAACATTGTTAAATAGTTACACATGTGGAAATAAGTTAGTATTTGCATTTACAAAAAGATGTTTATAAATTATATAGTAATATAGGAATAAATGTTGATCTTTTTTGGGGGAGGGGGTCACAGTAGCATTTTTGAAAATGAAATGACAGATTATTGCCATAAATTGGCTGCTAAAAAAAAAAAAAATAGAGCTACTAATTTTATAACCTTCATTTCATGTAATTAAAATAAGAAAAAAGTGTATTAAGTTTTGGAACTGCTGATACACGCTGGTGTTACAAAGTTGTATTTGGATGATGTTTATAAAAGACTTAAAATGTGTACATTTTGCTACCAATTACAGCATTACTCAGTTTTTAATTGGATATGGGATATTCAATGAATCTTTATATCTTTTTAAAATTCAGAATTACAGTAATTGTAAATCTAATAATGAAATACGTATTCACTTATTATTTAAATGTAAACTTTACGATCACGAAATCTTTATGTAAATCTTTGTTATTCTAAACTTTTTTAATAATTTTTTTCTCAGTAGGTTGTAAAGACTTACTTTTGAATTGATTGCTAATCTTAAAAACTTCGATATTTAAAAAAAATACGTTTAATATTTATTGCAAATTATAATATATATTAAAGTATTGTTATTTTATTATTAATTAGCTTGATTTTATTTAACATAATGTAAAAATTAGTAAATAATTTTCATGTACTATTGTGGAGCACGAGTTATGTGAATTCTTTACATAATTTGTATTATTAAAAAAACTGTTTATATATGTGCCCGTGGGTACGTCCGCAGAACAGTGAAATTTCTTAACAATATGCATTGCTAGGCAACAGGAGTATTGTTGCGTGATCAACACAACTGCGCAAATTTCCGACTGTTACAAATAGATTTCAACATTGTATTGCATGTATTTTATAGAATTTAAACTTTTTTTTGTTTTAAGTTTTAGTGTTTAGTTTCCTCGATATAATTTGAATAAATAAAATGCTTTTTCAGCTACAATTGCGGGGCTTCCGGAGCGAAGCGACGGGCAGCCATCTAGTAATAATAATAAAAAGTACAGCATTATAATAACGTAATTATTAAATGAACATAATCCAGTCGATTCTTTTATAAGCATATATGTTTTGTTTGGAAGCTGCTGTACTGAAAAACGGGATTTACTTGGACTGCGAATTTTGTTAAAAAAATGAATAAGTGGTTAAGTTTAGTTTACGATAACACCTGTATCTAATTTAGTTATTACGATTCCGTGAAATCACTTGAAAAAGATCATTCGATTCTACAAGAGAAATAATGTAATAATTTATCTACTTTAACTGCTTGAGATGGGAAGTGTTATTATGCGATTATTTCAGGAGTATTTGGAAAACTAAAAGTATTGGTTTATCTTTGAACAGGAGATAAAACTGATGCCAACAATTATAGGGGAATTTCACTCCTTTCGGTTACATACAAAATCCTTTCCAAAGCTTTACAAAA
>JAFIDM010003189.1:58321497-58343770 GCA_023159025.1 Thereuonema tuberculata | reverse complement strand
TGTGAATTTTTAATTCTTATTTTAATTTATTTCTTTTTTATTTAATGTTTGGCAGTCCTATTAGCTGTAATTAAAAAATTACTTCTGTATTATGGTATTTAATTTGTAGAATGAGAAAACTGTTAACTAAACACACGATAATGTTGTTTTAAGAGAAATTTTAAATACCGGTATTATACTGTTTCGTACGAACTTCATCAGTCAATCAGAACATGCATAACTTTAAGGCAGCAGTTCCAAGTCGAGGCCCCCTTAACACTCTTGTTAAGCTATAGAAGCCCCCCCCCCCCCCCCCCAAAAAAAAAATTAAACAAATAAAATGTTTTATTACAACTAGGCCATCCCCCGTGTACATGCGCTTTTTTTCTATATCAAATAGAATTTGGTTAAGTAAGAATATTGTATTTAAAATATTGCAATGTTTCGGTAATTGCAATGTTTCGGTAGTTCTAATTGTCATTTTCGAATTACAAATAATATTCGGATCGGAAATAAATAAACAATCTTGAGATTATAAAAAAAGGTTGAATACATTCATTATTGATAGGGGGAAGGGGAAGGAAACACAAGGGGAAGGAAACATATTGTCAAAAAACAATATTAAGTGAATTGTAGTTCCCGTGACCTAACGGATAAAACTTCGGACTTCGAATCAGAAGATTGCAGGGTTCGATTGCGACGTTTCATTGTTAAAATTATTTCTATTTTCCATTCTCACAGGAAATTGCGACGGATAGACAGACAGAGAAATTTTAGTAATATAGATTACCTATATTTTATAGGAAGTTTAAAAATATAAACGAGTAATGTAAAATACAAATAGAAAACAAGTACAATTATTATAAAAATTTGAAATTTTAGTTATTTTAATTGTAAGTAAATTTATTAACTTAAGATTCACTGATTTTTTGGTTCATTTATCGTTAAGACACGTGACTTGGATTGGAATACAACCAGCCTGAAGAGTACATCACCCGTCCGCTTTTTGTGTACTACAGAGTATATAGGAAACTCCCCTTCCTTTCCGTGGTAAGTTACAGTATATGGGGACATGCGTAAGGGGTGGTAACTGATGCTATTGGGAAGATCCGAGTGAGTCACTCGTTGCCACTTCTTGAGGTCGCTGTGTTCATCTCCTTTCGATCGTTGATATGTTCGTCGATGTGCTACTCTTTGCTAAATCACAGCCCAGTGTTAATCTGTACTCACTGTAAACGTACGCTTACAGAAAATTAAAAATAAGGAGTACATTGGAAGAGTGGTAATACCGAATTGGTAACAGACCTGATCCAGAAAAGAGAAAAGGAATGCGAGATTGTCACAAAACCGAAGATTTAATAGGGAAAAAAAAAAAAGAATTTTGTAGTTACAAAAAGGATGATATCAAATCCTGAATCTTTGCTGCAGTCTTTTCCACAAACCATTTTCATTGTTAGATGGCTAACATTTGACGTATTCTTTCTTTCTGTTAGGTCACCGCTACAATGAGTTGTCATAATTAACATTTACTGTTACTGTGATCCAATAAAAAGCATCAACCTTTTGCTGATGATTGTTAGAAAGAAATCTAACGCTGGTCTACGAAAATCTGAGACTTGACTGCAGGGTTTTAAACTCACTCTGATTGCAATAGAATGTTTTCAGAACACTTAAATGTCATTTCGAACTCGACGCTTACAGCAATCGCAGCTAAATTCTAACTAATCCAGCGAAGACACTAATACTAGCGGGGAAACCTAATGTCTCAGCGGCAGCAGCGTGAATTAATAATACACGACGCGAATCCACTTGAGCCAGGACTTCCTCTGAGCGGATATGAAAGCGCCGCAAATAGAAGGCGAATTAAGGTTAGGCATATTGATAATCGATGACAAATGAAACCCACGGTGGCCAATCATATTTTCATTAACGACACTTAGGCCGTCAATTCCAGTACAGATTAAGTTTTTTTGGGTACAAATTAACGCTCGGTTCATTACCTACTCAGCCGGCTTAAGGCTTTCAATTTAGAACACGACGAATTACGACGTTTCTTTAATCAGTGGAACAAAGGGGAAAAGAGGTTTTACATTTTCACAGACGAAAAAAAAAGGGCTTTCATGGAAGTGATTCCAAGGAAATCCTAAGAGCAGGTTTTAACTAACATTAAAGGGAGAATGAGATGTAAAGAAACATTTACAGACATTGTACTTTCGTCTTTTATCTCGGAAACCTTTTATCTCGAAATCTCAGATGGGTTCCGTAAGCAAGCAGGCGGTCTTTAGACATTGTGCGGCCTTCTAATAAGGTTTTACTAAACAATTCTTAAAAAGTGATACGTTATTTAAAGGTGAAAGTAATATTTTTCGGCATTCGTTTGTGGTAGTACGGAAGGTAAAATCGCTGTAGCGTCGTGAGGAATTGTGCACAGCCTTATTATGAAACATCAGATATTCTGAGATGGGTAAAAGAAGTTTTGAGGGTAAAAAAACACAACAAACAAACAAGAACATTTAGCAGGCATCAAATGGAAAATAAAAAAAAAAGATCATTTTCAACCATTTTCAGTCCACTGCCGGATGAAATTCTCTCCCTTGTTTTTTTTTTCTCAGATCTTTCGAGCTGTTCTCTTCCAATCGAATTCAACAAAACTTTTAATTCCATCTGTCTTGTGAACGCTTTCTCGGCCTCCTTCCATTGCTCGGAGTGCAGTTTAGAATTTATTATTCCATGCTATACTGGCAGCCCCATTCCATTTGAGCTTCTTTATAACGAAATATGTCTTTAATAATGATAATAATAATGCATTTTCCACTAATACCATGGAATTATTATTATTGGTAATTTATTACGGCTGTTTCTAGTACTCCTATGATTAAAGATATGGAACTTTTTTTATTAATATTCTAACACCAGCAGTTTTAATATTTAGAGTTTATAATGGAAACTTTTTAAAAGATTGGATGTTAGAGTGCTTTCATTTAGGATACTTCGTAACTCCTATAATATTCTTAATAATATATTTATATATAGATATTTTACTCGACACTACTTCATTTACTATCTTCTTTAATAGACATTTCTTTTTCTTATATAGGAAACTTCTTCAGGACAGAAAAAAAATCCTCTTCCTATCCAGAATTCGTAAGTAATGTATACAGTCAAATAAAAATTTAATAACAAATAATATATATCTCACATTAACAACAATTCATTAATGTGACATAAATCTTTACTAACAATCCAATGTTAGTAATAATTAAATTTAATTAATGAATTGTTGTTCATTGCTAAATTAAATATTTTGTAAAAAAAAAAGTTGTTAGTGTAAGATATATTATTACTTGTATTTTGTTAAATTTAAATTTGACTGCATAGATTATTTACGAATCCTAGAGGGGAAGAGGAAAAGTTTTTTTCCCTGTCCTCACTAAACCTGAAGAAGTTTCCTGTATAAAGAAAAGAAATATCGTATTAAAGAAAATATTAACTGAAGTAGTGTCAACTGAAATGCTGTCATTTAATTTGAATTGTACGCAGTTTACGAATGGAATATATGAAATCTGCGCGATATCTTGACCTGGATTCAATAACAGCTTCGTGAGTGTCTAACGCTGCGCTGTTTCGATCCTTAATACGTATAATGCATTGAAAGTGTTCTTGTTGTTCTGTAGTCTAACGAAGAGAGCCATTTACTTCGGGCTTCTCGAAACATGTCATTTTTAAAATATTTGTTTTATATGAATTGTGCAGTATTGATCGCATTATCATTATTATTTCCCGCACGTGAATTATCTTCAAGTATATTGCGTATAAAAGTGCTCTGTAATTCCCATCTACTCCAATTGTAAAACAAAGCAAACCAACTTAAAGGCTAGTACACACCTAGGGACAAAGTCGCGGAACAAGTGTCTCGGGACAAGTCTCAGGCCTGTTCCGAGACTGTCGCGATACAAAAGTCTCAAGTCTCATATAATCGAAACGGGGAACATGATACAATGTTGCGCGACATTTCGTAGTCTGTACGTGTTCCGAGACTTCTGAGTCAGTTTCTACTTGTCCGCCATGGAAACAACATTAAATATAATCGAAGATTTTCAGACCCTCCCATGTCTTTGGGATATTACAAGTCTGGATTATAAAAACAGAAATTAAAGGAGGGATGCTACGGAGCCTATGACCCAAAAATTTCTGAAACCATGCCATCTTCCAGTTTTAATTTTTCGAGAAGATTCACAGCAACAGTAATGCCTCCCGAAAATAGAGTTCTTCTCGAGTAACGTTTAAGATTTTTCCTTTTTAACAACATTAAATTATTTAAGCACAAATTAAACGCACAGAGCAATCTGTTAGGACATCGCGTTCTGATATCTACAATAATAATTAAATGTAATAATTTTTATTACGCGAAAGCATCTACCAATATACAGCTTTCTGTTGCTCCTGACACATGTTTATGTTAACCAAATTTAATTTTAAACAAGTTTAACTATATTATTATAATTTATCAGCTAATTATTGTTATTACTACTAATGAACTGTTTGCAGAATAAATGAGTAACATCCAAAAACTAAGGAAGAAAATTAAAGAAAAAAGAAAAGAAAGATTAAACATTGTGAACTGAAATAATAAGTAAATTAAAAATTTAAATTAGATTTATTTTTCTCACTAATTATTTTCTTCTACTGTTATTCGTATTTGTTGTATCTTTTTAAAACGTTATTTAACACATTCTTGTTACCTTTTTCTTTTCATTTACATGTGCTAATGGTTGTTCTGTGTTTCTTGTAGATTCTTCATCACGGGGTTCCATGGAGTCTCATCAGTCGGTGTGAATTGTTCTGGTGCGTCTAATTAAAGCCGTCTTCCCCCATTCCCTCCCCCGACTGACCCGTTCCAGAGCCATGGAAGAAGGTGGAAAGCGACAAGGAACAAGGTAAGAAAGAATTCCTCTCCTTAACTAAGTATAATTGATAGACGCCTTTTCTGTTTCTTTTTCCCCGTTCACGTGACTGGGGCGGGACGCATTACACCTTCTTGAAGCTGATGGCGTTGTTCTCACTGTGTGGATTGTTCTCCTACAATCTGGCAAACGCGTTTATTTAGAAGTTTCGTGGATCCTCTGGAAATTAGAGCGCATTTCAAACCAAGTAAAGACATTTGTTCTCGTTATAGAGGCCGTCCCCGACTTGCGTAGATCCAGAGTTACGTAATAAAATAACATTACGCAAAGTGGTAATATGAAGCATTCGAGGCATGTCATGAGTGTACGCTATATCTTCCGCTTGCGCTAGAGAGAATCCGGGCAGTTATCGCGTTTATCTCCTTGTGTAAATACGGTTTCTATGATGTTTCAATTTCTTCAATTATTAATAATTAAACCGTACTTCTTCTTAATCTCCTCTCTTTTAGAGTGCCTAACATTAAATATCATCAACAGCACAAATAAATATAATAACATATAGTATATTTATTAACGGAAATTTTCGAAGAGAATAAAATACGTCTCTTCTTTTTCAAACCTACATAGCCAACACAAGTTACGAAAATTTTACAATCTTAGAAGATAACCAGTTAAAAATGACAATAATGGATTGTTAAAAAACAAATAAGTTATATACAAGATTTAAAACAATCTTACAACAAATCAATGTAATTAACAATCTAATTCATCAACTTTAACAGTGTTATTACAACGTGGATATAACTTATTTACCAAATCATTAGTCAATCTTACTAAACAGTTATTAACTTCTAATCCATCATTTCTATTTAAATTTTTATTTTTGATATTTCTAATATAGATACTTTCAATTATTTTTCTTGTTTTAGAATCTTTTTCAATACACAAAATCAATGTCTTTTTCAATTATTTCTGCCAGAAATTAAATGCCTTGTCACAAGCGTCCAAATAGAGAAAAAAGTGACTGTTATTCGAAATAGCTTTTCCATTTCTTTTCCATATGTTTGTTTCTTTGTACTTTGTTTATTACCGGCACTATACATTTTGCCTGAATATTTTTTTTTAATCTGAAAGCAATGTTGTAAGTTATGTCGACATAAGAATCAAGTTACGTAGGATCTGAGAAACGGATCCCTTACATGTGTCGGGACTGTCTGCAATACCTTTATGCAGACAGATAAATGTTTTGTAAATCTTATATGTATTTATTAAGTATTTATGTTTTTAATGCAAATCAAATAAGTGTAGGTTATGGTAAGCTTCTTTTGGAATAGCAATGTCTTATTTACCCGCCTGGTCTGAGAAAGTAAGCTTCCCAGCAATGCTTGCTTGTCATACAGTGAAAACAACCCAAGCGAACCATTGAGAAATTCGTTTTATTTTACTGTGTATAAAATATCAACAACAATTATTGCATCAAACTAAATAAAAACAAACTATTGCTACAAAGAAATGCCTCTCTTTTAATTATAATTAAAATACCCAATGTCCTAAATTCAAAGTTCGTCACCCGATTACGTAAAAAAACCCAAAAGCCGTTTTGAGCCGGAAGTTCCAAGTAACAATTCGAATAAGCTGATAGATTTAATGGCGCAATTTTTGTATCTAAACTATTCACGACTCGAGGGTACATAACTATGACGACGAGTTGTGGTGTCATCACTGTCCGATTCAAGTTTCATTAAAAATTATTGGATTTCATATAAAATTAACGGGAAAAAAATTGCTTATTTAATATTCTGAACAGACAAACGAAATGTATGATGTAGTGATAATCTTTTGTTCGTACTAAGAAATTAATTACGTTTTATTTGTGTTTTGGTAATTGAATAAATTTATCTACTGTATTTTGAGAGCGGGATATGTTTGGAATGAGCCTCATCCTTAAATATTCCATTTCAGTTTAATTAAAATGCAGTTCAATTAAAGTATGTGGATTTCCTTGAGAACCACGCATCCGATTTTCATGAAATTGGCGGGTTATTAAAGTTCACTGCAATGATAAGTCATCTTAAATTTTCTAGATTTCTCCAAAAGAAAAAAGAAACTTTTTAAAAATTTTCACAAAAAAAATAATTATCCATTCTGTTTTGCGAAATCATAAACTGGTCTTAATATCTATTCGCTCCTGAAATGTTTCATTATTTGATTAGATAGGGATTGTAAAAGATTTAGTTCAGTAACATCGAAAATCGATTTAATCTTTAATCAACAACTGAAAACAAAAACAAAAAAGAAAATCGCTATCTCTGCTCTAAGTTGCCAGCGTAACTTTAGTAACTATTAATTTATTTTTTCCTTAAAAAAAATAATAATAGAAAACGCTTTCTCTACATCAGAGGTCTTGAAGGCTTTTTGAAACGCAAGTTTTGATGCATTGTATATTTTAGTAGTAGATCTCGTAGTCCCTGGGTTGGTGGAAGAAGAGGAAAGATGGATTTTTGTTGATGTTTTTGAAATGTTTCTCGAAAAACTCGTCGTCGGCAAAGAAAGAGATCTACGATCATTTGCAAACAAATTGACCTCCTCCCTCGCTGTTTTGTTTAGAACTCGGTGTTCGTACTCTCGTAAAAACCAGTTTGCAGATCCACAGCTTAAAGGTCTTCCACAACAAAGATAAAAATGTTCCATGTCTGTACATGCGTTGAAGAAGAAAAAAAATGTGAAAAGTTTTATATTTCTTTCATTTGCAAGAATTGTTTTAGAAAAGAAATTTCAATCCACACTAGGCAGGGCAAACTAGAAGAAGCTATCGATCTCAGGTGACGTCATATTGGTCACATGACACAGTGATCTGTGCTTTGATGTCATTCCTAATCTACCCTCAAATTGTTGAGGAAGTGTGTAACCGTTTTGTCTGTGATTGATCATTCAAATTATTTGTTCAATTCGTAAGAACTTCACCACACAGCGCTACCCTGCGCGCATTGTCACGTTATTGGGAACGGTCGTCAAGGAAAAAGACTGCGGGAAGATCAGTAAATTCCTTTTGAATGGTTTTTCAAGCGGAAAGATCGACTGCGTAAAGTCAAAGTCAATCAGTCCCCAATAGAACCGTCTTCAGAAATTGATCAATTTTGACGTCGTCGATGGAAATTGTTGGTAGCATTTCAAGAACAGTTTGCTTCCATCACGGCATCAAGTAAATCCAGATGGCAATGGAATGAGGAAAATAATACCATCAGTGACGTAACGTAAAGGATAAATTTCTAATTAGAACTAAATTAAAATTTTAATAACATACCTTCTTCTTAGTTCACTCCTCTTGATTTTATAGATTAGAATCCATCAAAAAACTTCTTCAAATTATTTATTAAAGCAATAAATAATATCTAAACTAATAAATAAATAAAAAAATATCGCAAATTTTCGGGAAATCCCCTTATTCCTTTTTGAAGCTATTTATAAAATAAATATATATTTAAAATGGTTAAATGGTGTTTACCGATGTGATTTAATATTATTAAAATACAAAGAGGTTATTCCATTGTTGAGATGTGAGTTTATTTGTTTTAATTGATAATATATCATATCATGTTTATTTTTTGTTATCTTAGTCTTTATTTATAAATTGCTTGAAAAAGGACATTTTCCGAAAATTTGCGATATATATTATTTAATAAATTCGAAGAAATTTGCGTGATGGATTCTAATACATTAAAATTTTAGATTGAATAGTTTTTAAGCATTCCGAATATCCTGAAATGGAGGTGAACTACATAGGAGGTAGAGTCTCATGTGATCATCAGCCTAACAAACAGGAGGGTTAATCTTACACTCGCAATGTAAGATTAACACTCATACTTTTAATTTAAATATGAATTGAAATCTTCTATTCATTTGATAGAAGGCTAGGTGAATCCTGGAGTAGAAATAACCCTCTTGATTTCTCCAGTTCAAACACCTTCACTTGATTTATTCTCTCTTTCTTGACTGATGGCAAATGCCGAAATATATTTTACATTTATATTTTTTCATTAGTAAATATAATTCATTATAATAAATTCAGATAGTTGTGTTATATTTTAATTTTGTGATTCAGACTTAGTATTTTATTAAGGGCTCTTTCACTCAAGGAGAGACACCTTTTAGATACGGAGCCTCAGTTGACCCCGGAGACCTGATTGGTCAAAAAAATACACTATTACGACTTTACTAATGTTCTAAATCTGTTTCAAATGATAGTTATCTCAGTAACCTTTTCTGTAAAGATAAAAACAGTATAACGACACAATAATGTATGCGCATTTATTCATGTATTGTTAATGTTGCACTTGAATTTTGACACATATTTGTCTAGTGTTGGGTAAAACGTGAAAAAAAGTAAAAAAAGAAAAAAAAATATCTACTCACTTACCAAGATGTCAGTGAATCTGGAATAAATTGCTTTATCCTTTTCACGACAGATCAGCCAGATTTACTTAACTGAAGGACAACTTAGGGGATGTAGACGATTGTAAATCCCAATCTCGCTTCAGCCCGTGGACCCCAAAAACAAACGATATATACTGGGTGTTAGAGAGCTTGGAGTCAGAGCATTTAGCCTCCCTTTAAGCTGCAATAAAGAAATTTCTTTCCATTGGTAAAATGCAGAAAAAAAAAATCGATTGAAATGTTTGATAATTACTTTCTCTTGCACCTGCTTTTTAATGCTTTCGAACCATTCGTCTTTTATGGTTTTCCAATCATTGCTTCTTTTCGTCTTATTGAAATCTGTTCGGCATCAGAATAAATGAAGAAAGAATCTTTTCTATTCCCAAAGTGATTTTCTTGGAAAAATACGGCGCTGCTGCTTTTGCAGTAACTGTCTTTTCTTATATACAGGGACGATGACACTGCACTTTTTCGGGAGATCTGCGTGGGTGGAACCGAGCTACGCTTTTGTTCTCCCTCCCCCCCTTTCGTACGGAGCTTTGGGCGTCGCCACAGCAACAGAGCAGGAAGTGGGTGGATTTATTGTAGTGCTTTGGCGGACGCTAACTTTTAAAGTCGTTGGGGGTCGTTGAGGTTAGGACGCAGCCGAAATACAGACACAAGAAGTTAATCGCCCTGACAGCAAAACAAAGCGACAGTTAATAAGAGAACGAAAAAATAAACGCTTTGCTCTTCTAAAAACCTTTTGTCGTTTTCAAACGTTGCAACCCTCGCTCTACATGTTTCCGTCTTCGTGAGAATTCATGACAGGAAGAAGCGAAGTATGAAAAATACGCAAACATGAAATGTATTAATTTGAAACTCAATCTTAGACCTTCTCTGTTCGACTTCTGTGTTCGTAAACAACAGAATTGCAATCGACTTTGCCCAAATTACATTTTCAAAAAAAAAAATTTCTCTAATATCATTAGTCTCCTGAAGCAGAATACTAGATCTCCGATGCTATTCAGGAAGGTCACGACTTGTCCTATTCAAAGAAAACAATAACATATGCATAAAGGATGAGACAGATGTTGCAGTTTGTTGCATGTTTTAAGATATTTTAAGAAATTTTGTAGAAACAAAATCAGTACAACGAATGTACGAAACTGTACGATATTACGATACACTGAAAAAAAGTATCCGTCTACCTCTATGTTATTTACGATGCTGATCATTGTATTGACTTCTTGGAAGAGCTTCAAAACTTTCTTTAGATAACAAACTTTTTGTGTTCAAAATAGAAATTAAGCCAGTTTGGACAAATGGAATTAACTATAAGAAGTGCAGGTGACTCCAACTACAGCCATTGCAAAATGCAAACAACAAAAGCATCACTAACAAAAGAGATTGGTGAATTTCGTATTAATACTGTTACGGAAGACATTCTATGCTACAGTACAAAATATAAAAGGCGTTTGGCAAAACACCCTAAGCAGTTAGCAGTTCAACTGACACGTCCACATTATGCTAAACGTCTCAAAAGGAATGGTATTTTTGAACTCGTTGCGCCAATAGCATCTGTTGAAATGAAGGTTGATTGTCGATGGAGGATGTGTCTTATCTGTTATTTGTCAAACAACTCATCTGCTTATAGTTTACAACTGATCGTAGATTCAAATCCTCGAACACACACATACAGATATGCTTTTTTTTTTACCTTCAACCAATAAGAGGCACGATAAAGAATTTTGATGAAATATTGGACATTGGTAGATTCTACTCATTTATTTTTTTTTTCCCTGTTTGAAGGCTTTGGTAGTTTTGAATGTATCAAATATCCAAATTTATTGTGATTGTAATATTTGTCTTCGCAATCAGAATTGATGAAATAATAAAAAATTTCAGACTTTGTGAGATTATACACATCCTCCATCGACTATATTGTTTTTTATCTTTTTATATTTTTTCTGTGTTTTGAAGTCATTGTTTTCTGTATCTGCAACTGAAAAGACTTGGATAAATCCTTGTCTGAAGGATTCTCCCGCTCTGGAATGAGCTCTACTCAAAGGTTCGGTCCGGTGCCTCGTGCCTTCGTCAGGAAATGTGTACATTTAGAATTGCACACATCTAACAACTTCAGTTTTTAGTTTTCGGAAAGACTGTATATAGAATGAATTCTTTTTCAAAGCAAAGATTGTACCAGTCATGTTCTAAATTGCACGTGAATGTCTAAGCATTTTACTAAAGGTTAATGGAGTCATAGGTGATTAAGCAGATCCATCAATAACATGATTAATTCCCCCATCTCACTTAACCAAAAATGATTAAGTCAATTTGTTGAAGCATTGTGGAGTAAAGGGCACGATTCGACAAAGTCCTCGCACTTTAATAACATTTTAAAAATTATTGAAAGTTGCGTTCCCCCCCCCCCCCCCACAACAGTTTTTAATGTCGTGTATGAAATAAACTGACTGTTAACTCTTCGTAACGAGAAACTTATTTCATACTTACTTAACTTATCATATTAACTTTCTAGAACTTAGAATAAACTGTTTAGCCTATTAAATATATTAATATTTTTTTGTGTATTCGCTGTTCATTTATTCACTAAATTTATTATACAAATTTTTCTTAAAATAATAGAGTATATGACTTCGAATAAATAATACAGCATTAAGGATAAATATGATTCATTTTGGTTAAAACTATATAATTATACATTAAATAGTAAAGAAACGACAAGAAATCTACTGATTTCCGAAATTTCTCATTTTCGTTTTAAAAGTGATTTAAAAGTAATTAATAAAACAATTCTTTTAATTTTAATTTATTAGAATCGGTATTTAATATTTTTATGTTTGCCAGTCACGAATAATATTGTCAAATCTAACCTAAATAGTTCAGGTTATTGACTAGATGCTCAGCATTGTTTTGTTCGAAGTCAGATTCGATTAAGAAAATTTGTATTAAAATTAAACGTATAGAGCAAATGTACGAAACATGTCAGATATTACGGTATTGTTAAATACCGCATAAAATCTTAAATATTTCGTACATTTGTTCTACACGTTCACTGATTTTTTTTAATACAAATTTTGTTAACCGAATCTGACTTCGAACAAAACAGTGCTGAGTATCTGTATTTTATTTCTAAGTACCACAATTCTTTGTTTATTACCAGTCAGTCTACGAACTGGTTATTTAATAGTTGTAGTATTAAACAGAAAGAATTGGGTTTGAGTAGTTAAATTCACGGCAACAATTACAAAGGATCAGCATCACTAATAACCAATTTGTAAGTTACGAAAACCAATCACAGTGCAGGAGGGTTTGTATCGAATTAATTCCCAATTACTTTCACTAATTAACTCCCTTATTTGATCTCTTTTACTAACTAAGAATGCTTACGCTTTCTCAATCCAACCTCATCTTTACTTTCAAAGCATCCTCGGAGTAATCTGTTTCGAGGTAGGAGCCATTGGAGGAATGCAAACGACAAAAGCGGATTCGAGTGAAGACATAAAACTGGTTTCATAAATATGATACTTCAGCGTTTCAAACCATATGTTTCATTTTCAAAGTGACCGCAGACCGGAACTCCCTGTGAGATACAAAGTGACAGCAGACCGGAACTCATATTTTCCTCATCTCACAAGTCGTAAGGGTTCCAATAAGCTCTGCCCGATTTCGTAGTTCGCGCTGTAAAGATGGTCATAAACAGATAGAACTAATGTAAGACCCTTTCCCCCTCCCATCCCAGCTTTATACTTTCGTATACGAAGTTGCTAGAAACTTGAGAGTCAGAAACACACACACACACACACACACACATTGAATTCCTTGTGGTTTAATATTTTTTTCCCTTACCTGCTTCATTCTAAAGTCTTTGTATACATTTGTCGAATGTAGGCATTTATCTAATTGACAAACGCTATTAAGGTAATTCCGGGAGATATGAACCCCTCTGTCCAGACGGACCAGTTAAGTGGTTCGCAAACGCTTCTGTAGCTGTCTTCATTCAAACGGTGCGGAGTGTTCAGTGTGTGCTAGTTTGTTCTTTACAGAAAACATCATAGTTTTGGAGATAAACTGCAATTAGTTCTTTTGATAGGTCGAAAAATTGCTTAATGTACTCATTGTTAATCAGTTGTAAATTTTGCACAGTGAGATACGAAGTAGATTTGATGGCTCGGGAAACATGAATAGGCCTAAAACAAACCTAAAATGGCCGCGTAATATTTTCGTACGATGGAGACAGATTGATTGTACATTAACTAAGTAAGGTCTACGGCTTACGAACTAGCTGAAAAACTTAAAGTAACTCATACTGAAACAAAAAAGCTGGTTATTGACTGATTGGATTCATTCCTTGCTCGAATTCCTTACGGAATGTAAAATTTTCAATTTTCATTTGCAATTCTTTAATCTTTTGTAAGGTAATCTTATAATGCGAAGAATGAAAGGAAACCCTTGTAAATACAACGTAACGTTAATGTAATTGACAAAAAAAGCTCTTTTTAATTTAATGTGTGTAATTATTTTAAGTATTTAAATATGGTCTATATCACCCGACTACTCCGGGTGGACTGCACCACACAGCAACATTTTCAAAAATTTAAAACACTTTTCCCTTTAAAGATATGATGTAGTGCATCTAGAATATTGTACTATATGTTAATTACTGTGTGTCCATACTGTGAAAAGTAAAATAATTGTCAATAGAAAGTTTTCAGAGAAAGCAGAACAAAACGTGGCCCATCTCTTACGTTTCTTTTCTACAACTGGTGTCTATTTAATCATCTGACCAACAACTTTTCTTGAATACAGCAGTGAATTTGTTTGGTCTTTTAAGTGACATTTCAATGTTTCATTAGGACTTGCGCATTGATTTGCTGCTGTATTTAGTGATAAGTCCCTTTTACCTGAGAGTGTATTCGATATTTTGTATTTCCTACGGTTTGTATTTTGTCCTCTTTAGGTATCATCAAAAAAATTTACACATAAAACGCTAAGGTAATAATTTTATTTTGCCACGAATTGTCCATTCAAATGGAAAAAATAAACAAAAAGAAAACTAAGAATTTAGCTTGTAAACTTATCTGTAATTCACATATTTTGTAAATAAGCCTTCAGCATAATTTGTAATAACATTTCTGAAGCTGTCTTTTAGAAGCGGCTTTTTTCTTTGTATCGTTAACTCACGATTTTAAGAAAAAAGACATTTTAAAGAAATAGCCTTTCTTTAAGTTCTTTTAGGAACTTATCATCTACTTTCTCGAAATTCTGTACAGCTTTCATTGATAAGTTTATTATTTTTTTTATTAATCCCTTTATTTGACGTGACTTTCAAATTTTACTTTTTATTTTGGGATTTTAAATGTTAAATATGCTAATATCTACATATTAAGAACTAATATGTTAATCTCGAGGGAATGTAATAGCCAGGTGTTACAATCTCTGACGTAATCCTTTCACCAAATCCATTGGAATTGTTTGTCGATAGAGATGACCTCTCTTCGACCTACGAACCACATCGAGGCTCCAAACGCCAAGAATGGAGAATTTAAAGGCTGTTGTAGATTGCTTTTGTTAATTTTTGATCGTGGTGGCTGAAATAAGTTCTGCCTCTTTGTTTTTTGTTTCTTAATTGCTAAACCTTCCTTTATGAATAATTAAGTTTTGAGAATCGGTCTCTACTTGTAGATTTTTTCCTTTTGGCACGATGTCCTGTTTTCTCATCTCCAACAGTTTCGCCTAAATAATCGCTAATGACGTATTGTTTCGTTTTTTGTTGACTTGCATGGAAACCAAAAAAAAAGGAACCCATTCTTTCTTGGAAGCTCTCTCCATTTTATTGGAGTCGGTCAAAAAAAAAAGGGATGGGGTGGGAGGCGTGTTGGCGTAGGGGTAATTTGTCTTGTGTCGCTTTGAAGTCGAAACAAAACAAGAAAAAAGGCCCTTCAATTAGATGATCCCGCCTCTTAGACTTGCTCCTCTTAATGTAGAAAAAAAAGCAAATCCAATGAAAAAAAAAACAAAACAAAAAACAAACCCAACAACATTTAAGGTAAATGTTGTGTTTACAATTGTCGTTTTGACTTTTTCATAAGCGTGTTGTCCATGTCTACTTAATCAAGGAACACTTCTCCGTTGTTAGGATCGACGTGTATTTGCTTTTTTTTTTTTGTTTTTTTTTTCGCTTCCATTATTAATCATGCCCCCCGCCCTCTTCTTACGGTTTAATGAAAATGTTGTCATATTATCAAATACAAGTCGTTTCAAATAAATAAATGTCAATTAAGATTAAGTTTGTTTTTTTTTGTTTTCATTTGTAGAAAATGAAAATATGTAGATGTTTTCTCCGTGCTTTATTGGTAATAACGTAGTTGAAAAGATGAAAGCAAATAAACAAAGAAATTGCAGTAGTAATTTGACGCAGATACTGGTCAGCTTTGGAGAGTAGGGATAAAACTCGATGCCGCACAATAAATCCCTGTTGAAGTTCTGTGCTTTTTTTTTTTTTTCCCTTGAAGTGTTTATTATTTGATCATTATTGTTTTTCCAACTTCGAATTCAAAACTTCGTCAGTGCTCGTGTCACCTTCAGTAATTGTACATTGTCAGAAAGTGGATAATATCAATGGTGTCTCCTCATTGTTCTAATTCTACAAATAACTGACAGACTTTTAGTTCTTAAATAATTCCATTGACATTATTTCAAATTCTTACTGGGATTCTTTCTCGAGAGGAATTTCCAAATTATAATAAAAATTCATAAAATTATTTGAGAATTATTTAGTTATAAATAGTTTGCAGATTATAAATACTGCCAGTCGTTATATCAACACAATATAACGAATTTTTCTTTATTACATTGAAAAAAAAATTATACAAAATACTAAATACCAATTTTAAATTCTATTTTTAATAATTTTGTTATTTTTTATTTTTTTAATTCGTGGAAAACTCATTGAAGCCAATTCATTGATTCTGTTTATTTATTATCTTTTGTTTTTATTATTTTTATTTAAATTTGCTAAAATAACTTAACACTCTGTTTCAAATATAGAAAATGTCAAAAAAACATTCACCGTAAACTTTATAAATGTTTATCTCATTAATAAAGATTTAAGAAGATATTCTTTTGTAACATTATAATTATTATTTTCTGATTCGCCAAATTACATCTCTTAGCTTTTAAAGTTGCAAATACATTTATCACATATACCTCTCAGTGTGTAACGATTCAGTGACGCGAACTTCGTTACATAGTTATTACGAAGTTTTCAAATTTGCTGGACTGATCAGACCGCACATTTAAGGGTACTTGAGTGAAAAATTATGGAACTAACTTTAAACGCCTTCACTCTCCTTGGACGTGTCACACGAGTGTACTTAATTAAATGTTTGCCCGTTGAAAGGCGCTGTTATCATTTGCTCCCATGATCCTTTGCGAAATGCGTAATCTTCTCCTCAAATTCTTTCTTTAAAAAGTAAAAACCGATCTGTTCTTATGCATTGAATAAACTTATTTTAGAATAAGTACTCTTTTCCTTCGAAAGATGAGTGTCTGAAAGTGTCCGCGAATTTATTTTGGCTTTCCGTTTAGTTGAAGCGTTAAAACAAAAAGAAATGGCGCCTGCTGCTTCTCTTCGATTCGCTTTGCTTCGTATTACGTCACAAGTTTGCAAACGTCTGATTGGCCAAAGATCTTCAAAATCCATTAAAGGCATAGGAGAACTCTTTTCAAAATCGGAAAGCTTTGGCAGTGAAACATACTTTAAGAATCGTCTGCCAGGATCGTCGTGTCTCTTTTAACCCAAAAGTTTTTCACTCAAAAATATTTATCTTACATGTTACTATTATTCATGCCTCAAAGTTAGGTCCAGATTTTCTGGACTAAAATTTTGCAATGGCGAATCGATCAAAATACTTACAAACAACATAATGAGATAAAAGCTCACTAGTTTGAAAGAAGGAAAAATACATCTGCCGCACATCCACCGCGTTAAGTGTGTTTCTCAAAGATGAACCATCTTGAGATTTGTGAATACCGATTGATAATACCATCAGAGGGCTTAAGGGTATCCAACACCCATAAAAGTTTTAGCTGAAAAGCTCAAAATTTACGGCAGTTATCCATGTGAGAACTTTGAAGTCACTCCCGACTTCTAAGCCACGCCCTCCTAAAACTCGTGAACAGATGTCGACTTTTTTGTTACTTATTTGTAGTTAAACCAATGCTCCAAAAGCTCTAAAAACAACATCAGGATAAGATTTTGAAGATAGGAAAAACGTCAAAAATTGGAAATTTCTTTCGGTCGCCATTATGAAAAGGGTGATCCGATTTGGTTGAAAATCTAGCATTCATAGAAGTTTTAGCTGAAAAGCTCAAAATTGACAGCAGTTATCCACGTCACAATTTTGAGGTCATGCCCCCTACTAAGTTCCGCCCTCAAAAAATTCGTGAACAGATTTCGACTTTCTTTTAACTTTTTTATAGATAAACCAATGCCCTAAAAGCTCTAAAAAACTACTTGAATTATAAGGATTTAATTCGTAATTTTTGTAAGGGTTTGAAGATAAAAAAAAATTCGTCTTAAAGTGGAAATATATATATATTATATAGATATGTATAGAAGATTTTGAATGTGAAAGAAGAATTTGAATGGCATATATATTCGTGATCTAGGACCGTTGTTTGACGCTTATCTCCCGGGCTCATCTGTTCAGTAGGGAAGAACGCAGTCGTGTATTTTTCAAAGGAAAAATATTCTTTTCGAATCAGGAAATCCATTTTCAATTAATAAAGCATTATAATTAAAATGACTTGAGAACAAATAAGTTTCATTGTTTGTAGTTCATTCTGAATGAAGTTATGGCGTTTAATTAGCTATTCTTCCATTTAATAATTATGCTAATTAAGAAGCAAATTACTTAAATTAACTGAACGAGTAGTACTTAAAATAGAAATATAAAAAAAAAAATTAATAATCTGAATTTGCTTTGAAAGTTGCCTTTTTGCAGGGTTTTTTTTTTGTTATTATAATGAATGCGATAATTATTATTAACTTATCTTGACGACATCAAAAGAGAAAATATCTTTTAATTTTTTTTTACGCTTTGTCTTGTTTGTTTCGAAATGAAATGACATTTTTTTTTTTCCTTTTTGGAAGAACTTGTACAACTTCAAAACGCAATTTAATTTTCTTTTTGATTTTCCGGCGGAACTTTGATGTTCAAAATAGGCGAGGAATTGTACAAGGTAATCTGAACTAATGGAACTTCTACATACGTCGCGTCGGCAGAAAGACGCCTAAGTTGCCTAAGCGGTTTTGGAAGAAAATTATTATTATACATTTTATTATACTAAGGCTGAGAATACAACTCACTGTTAATTCGACCTTAGGGTGTAATTTCAGAATATCAATTGACGGCGGAAGGAAAGAGGGAGAAGCAGACAAAACAGGAAGGAAAGGAAACGTCCATGCCTGCTCCGGAGTTCGAACTAGACATATCAGCCTCTTGATAGGCCGCCGCCTTGATCTGCAGGGTGATGAAGAAAGTTAATGCAATATTTATTTTCTTATGGATTGCGTCAAGTGCTTGACTTATTTTACCAATCGTGGCTGCTTTTCTCCGTCCGTTTTTCTTTTTTCTAAATTTTGAAAATTACAAGAGATTTCGTGGAATCTCTGTCCTGAATTAAAGTTACCTACAGTTGGCCAAACCAGAGGATGACTTTGACCTTGAACGAGACCCATGATCTCTTAATCATTCCAGGACTAAGAGAGAGAAGATTAAAAATGGCAACTCTCCGACACAGAAGCAAAACAACGGAAGTTATTGCTAACGTTACTTCTTATTTCGAAAAGGGCTTATGACATGCTTACTTATGGCACATCAGAGAAATTGTTTTCGATCCCAGTGCCGTGAGTAAAAGAATCCCATCTTCGTCTTCGTGTTGTCGATCTCAGGGATGCAATTTCATCAAAAAACCAATTGGGAAAGGTAGGAGACTGATTTTGAACGATTGAAACGAACGAATGAATAAAAATAAATTTTTGAAATTATATTAGATGAGAAATCAGAATAGTTCAAGAAAATAAATATCGTCTTTTTTCCGTAAACTTCAAACTCCCTAAATGTTCACTTTCCCGCCATAAACACAGACATATACAATCGATTCAAATTCTACTATTGCGACATCTGGTGGCCACGGTCATTCTCTGGTTTAGCGGACTGTAGGTTGTTGGAGAAGCATTTATAAAATCTACTACAGAAGTAATTTCATTAATCTTTAATATGCATCTAAATTTGTCTTAATCCGTCGATGCGGGATTACAAAATTATCCCACAATCCTCATTTCCGGAAATCACAAATACATTTTTAAAAATTGATCTAGAGTAGTGTCGATTACATTTTAGAAACAAAATAAGTAATAAAAAATAGAAATCAAGACAAGAGCAGACATATTTGGAAGAAATTTCTTCGATGATTTTTTTTTCTTTTCCCCCCAGACGAAAAAGCAATTCGAGACATATTTTGTAGATCCATAGAGAAATCAAACGTTTGTCGCTGGGGGCGGATGGTTTGTTGGGTTCATCTGTTTGTGAGAAGCTCCTTCGGGAAACCTGGTCTTGTTCTGTAGCTCCCACCGGATCCCCGTAGATCGCTTGGCAACCGGCAACTTAATTTGATTTGCACTGTCTGAGTTCTGCCTTAGGTGATACCGCATCTTCTCCCGAACGTTTTTTCCGGGAACGTTGTGTGCGGGGATGGTATTTACCGTTTGCACCGCAACGCACTCTGTGTCTCGCCCATTGCAGGGTCTTCTGTCTGGAGATTCGTGCACTAAGTACAGCTGTCTCGTTCTTTGTTAGTCACCTTCATAGGGAAGTGGAGGCTTATTACGTCATTCAGTTCATCCCCAATCCAACCTTGTAAGCCTTTTAAATCAGTGAACGGATCTTCTTGAACCTTGATATGCAAATTTTAGTACAAGACGCGATCTACCTTTTCTTTATGAAATCTTCCAACTGGGTCTCAACCTTTTAATACGGTTAATATCTGTTTTTAGGGGCTTTATTTAATTGCGCTTGAAAACTTCATTGAGGCTAGCGGAGGCTGGCACAGGAGTTTTCTACGTTTTATTTGTAATGTGTATTTTTGTTTTTAGTTTAAATTTTGGAGATATCCTATTCCTTTCGACTATTGTGCTCACGCCGAAAGATGAAACTCCCAGAATGCAACGCAGATTATAGATTTTCCTTTCCTGGCCGTTCGCTAACATTCAAGTAGAAGAGAAGCGACCGCTTCTATTTGAATGTTAGCAAACGGCCAGGAAAGGACAATCTATAATGTGCTTTGCATTCTGGGAGTTTCATCTTTCGGCGTGAGCACAATAAACAGTATTTCCATTTGACAAACATATTTTCACGAGGTTTTTTAGAAAATTAATATCCAGAGTAGCGCTGGGAGTTCATTGAGACGGGGTGTGGGAGGATGGGGAAAGGTGGAGACAATAATCGTAGTTGATTTTTCGTTGGACCACAAACAAGAATAACACTGAATTTTAACGAAATCGTTTTAGAGAGGGATTTGGGCGTGGGGAAGCGAAGGAGGAGATTAAAATAAATGTGCCTTTATTTTCAGCTTAATCGTAAATAAATCAAATGTTATAGAAATCCATCCAACCGTTTTTAGCGTGGTACAAATAGAAGAAAGAAAAGAGAAAAAAATAGTTAAAGGCCCTGACTCAAGCAAACGCAGGCGACCGCAGCCTTTTATTTCTTTTATATATTTCATTTTCCAATGCATCTAAAATTTTGAAAATTTAAAAATGAACTTGTGAAGCATGTGGGATTTATATTTTCTTGTTTTTAATTTTCAAAATATTTTGTAATTAATGAATTAAATTAAAATTCATTAAACAGTCATTTTTTTTAAAGTAATTTAATCTCACATAATTTAATTTTTTTTTTTTTTTAAATTACTGTTGCACTAATAATAAATATTTGAAATACAAAACATTATTTTTCAATTTTTTTTTATCATTTCAGGTTTTCATTAAATTTTTTTTTGAGTTGAAAATATCTCGAAAACACCAAAAAAAATGACTGTTTTTGAATTTTAATTTAATTAATTTGTAGAATATTTTTGAAAATTAAAATCAAGAAAATAGAAATCCCAGACGCATCACAAGTTTCTTTTAAAATTTTCAGAATTTTAGATGCATTGGTAAAAGAAAAATATATAAAAGAAATAAAAGATTTGCAGTCGCCAGCATTTGATTGAGTCAGGACCTTAACGTGCATAGAATAACTTAAAAAACATAAATCAAAACTCACCAAAATAACATTGGCACTGTGAGCCATCATCGACGGGAAATCTAGGACGGCCGTTTCTGGCTTATTAGGCGTCATCAGCCAGATTTACCTTCGATGATAAGCTCAAAGTGCGCGTAAAGATTAAGGATTCCACTCGGTTTTCCTAAAATGGTTTCCCAATAAAAAAAAATACAATGACATTAATAACTGTGTTACATTGTAGGTTGATGATAGGTCATATCTTGCTTTGATTAATTTTGATTTGTGTTTTTTTAGAAAGAGGAAAATGTTCACGTGAATGTTACGTAAGACTTTCCCGCTCACCAACAGTTAAGAAGCACCAACTGTATTAGAAGCGAAGAACGGTAAAGACGTTATTTCTAAGAAATGTAAGCGTAGAAATGTGATTAAATCTATCCTCCTCTTTTTCTTCTCTGCTCCCCTGCTAATTTTTTTTCCTCGAAATTTTCGCAGTCTTTATGTTCGCATCCAATTAAAATTAATGAAGACCGCTTTCGTAGGCGGAGATAAAACGGGAGTGACTAAAAAAAATACCCCTCAATTACATCCGTCCCAAAGGACAATAGATCTCCCTAGGATCCACCAAATGGGAGATTACTAAGCTAATTGGTTGGAAATCACAAA
>JAFIDM010003189.1:58292472-58309048 GCA_023159025.1 Thereuonema tuberculata | reverse complement strand
TAAAAGTTAATAAACTAAAAGTTAATAAACTAAAAGTTAATAAACTAAAAGTTAATACAATTAAATAAATTTTAAAAATTAAATCGAGAATCCGGAGCTGTACCCTCCCTTTCGACAAGGCTTCATCGGTGGTTGTGATCTGAGAAGCCGTCGACTCCCTTATTTAAGAAGCCAGGAACCAATGACAACGCTCGGAATTTTCATTGGTCGGCTGCCGCCTTCAATCAGAAAACGTAGGGAAAACGCTTGTGAGGACATCTGCAGGCGATCGTCCGAACTTCGGGCACATGGCAATGTTGACAAACAAATCTTAGTTGACTTGAAGCTGAAACGAAAACGAATTAAGGAAAGGAAAGGGACAATGAAAACCTGAACAACGGAAGTGAAAAAAGGAAAGATTAAAACGGGTGAAATGAAAGGGAAATATAAAATTGTAACAAGTAAAATTATAATAAAAAAGTAAAAAGATGAAAAAATAAATAAAATATAAAAATAAAAAGGCCTCAGGAGATAAACTCACCAAATCAAAAAGGGAGGGTTTTTTTGAAAAAAGAAAGGAAGGAGGGGGGGGAAACAATGTTGGAAATTAACCAGGGGAAAGGAAACAAATTAAGGGGGGAGGGGAGGAGAGTTAGAACATGTTCCATTTCTATCCTCTTTTTTCTGTTTTTTCTTCTTTTATCTTTTTTTAAGGAATATTGATTGATGTTAAAAATGAAAACCCCTTCGTTGTAGCACTCATTTGAAATGAGGACCGACTCCTTATATTTCCTTAAAAAGTGATCTTCACAAGAGTCCAAAACAGCAGCATTAGGGAAGTCAATACAATGTCCTGTTTTATTCGTATGGCGAACGTCGTTGCAGGACCTAGCTCTATAGTGCTCATCATCGGTCCCCCAAGGCACGACGGGTTTCCCCAATATAAATATAATCTGAGTTCTTACACTGGAGAGAGTAAACGGCACCCTTTAAATCCATCTTTTTACATTTGGGCCTAAAGACATTAAACATTGTGCCGGCAATGCATCGACTGGCAGACGTAGGGACAATACCAAATGGTCTCAGTAACTTAGATATGGTCGGAAACCATGCTGGATAGTAGTGTATAGATATGTATCTCACATGTTGCGCACAACTGTCTGAAACAACATTATTATAAAAAGCAAATATTTTTTTCTTTACAACCGCATTGATAAATGCGTGCGGATAATCATTTCCAATTAATATCTCACGAATGTTGGTAAGTTCTAAATCGAACAAAGCAACAGAACTGGATACATAGAACGCACGTTAAACGGCCATTCTGATGACGTTTCTTTTGAAAGCAATCGGACAATGTGACAAGAAGTTAAGGGTAATGGCCGATGATGTTGACTTCCTATAAACCTGGGTTTGAAACGCATCATCAGAGATGGTGATACATACATCTAAGAAAGGAATGGAATGATTGTCTTCACATTCCATTTCAAATTGGATAGCAGGGTGTATGCTGTTGAAAACAGCCAATAACTCCTGGTGCGAGATGATGGAAGTATAAATAAGGAGGTCGTCGACATATCTAAAATACATAAGTGTCCGCAACAGTCTTAGCCTCAGCCAAGTTAAGAGCAGAGTCCTCAATATAAATCATGACCCACTCGGCTAAGGAAGCCTAGAGGCCCATGAAAAGACCAGCATATTGTCGGTAAAAACATTGGTTATAACCGAATATCTGCATTTTAAATAACGCAGTAACGATAGGAAGCAGGTCCTGGAATTTAGGAGCATCAGAAAAGTGACGAAGGTATTTACCTGAAATGTGAAGAATGGCTAATCGAACAAGATTTGGTGTAATGGAGGTGCACAACATCAAAGGAACAAAATTCATGTTGAGGCTCCGGACTCATCTCTCGAATTTTCTTGGTCAAATCTCTTCCGTTGGGTACATTATGACACTTTTAAGAAAAGGAGGGTGGCCAACTTTTTCAAAGCAGAATTGTAGCAGACAACTATTGGTCTAACCGGGTAAAAGGAATCCCCATCTGGAGGCTTATGGTAACACTTTTAGATATGGAACAGCCGAAGTTGAATCCTTCTTAGTCTGAGCCTGGATATCAAGAATGGAACCAGATCTTTTTTACATCACTAATAATACTGCGAATATGATTGAGGACTATCTTCGCAGAAAAAAAGAAGAAATCAATGCCGGGTTGGGAGGCCAGGAATTTTTGCGCCATACGATTGTAGATAACGGCACCACAGGATTATTACCTTTGTCCGAGGGCACAACAATAAGATCGGGGTTGGAACGAAGTTCTTTTAGACCCAGGAAGAGCAAAGGATTAATTGAGGGGGTCCGATATCTATCCACTGCTCTAGTTATCACTCCAATCTTGCTTCGTATGGAACTGGCAACATCCTTGTCTGCGATACCACTGATAGCCGTTTTCAATTGGGGCTACAACATTCTGCAGTTTTGGAAGTAATCTTTTTACTTTTTTATTATAATTTTACTTGTTACAATTTTATATTTCCCCTTCATTTCACTCCTTTCCATTTCACCCGTTTTAATCTTTCCTTTTTTTCACTTCCGTTGTTGAGGTTTTCGTTGTCCCTTTCCTTTCCTTAATTCGTTTACGTTTCAGCTTCAAGTCAACTAAGATGTGTTTGTCAACATTGCCATGTGTTCCCGGCCCGAAGTTCGGACGATCGCTTGCAGATGTCCTCACAAGCGTTTTCCCGACGTTTTCTGATTGAAGGCGGCACCCGACCAATGAAAATTCCGAGCGTTCCCATTGGTTCCTGGCCTCTTAAATAAGGGAGTCGACGGCTTCTCAGATCACAACCACCGATGAAGCCTCGTCCAAAGGGAGGTGAAGCTCTGGATTCTCGTTTTAACTTTTAAATGTATTAACTTTTAGTTTTCAGTTTTTAAAAGCTTGTGTGTAAGCCGATCTATTAATTACATATTAGACTCATATATTAATACAGATTTTGAGAAAGAATCGTACTAGATACCGATGGTTTACGAAAGGACATACGGTAAACTCAATCCCAGGAAACTTACGACCTTCAGCGGGTTCACATTACCGTCAAGACAGTGCTCACACAACAGCAGAAGATCTTTGAGTTCATCATTCATTGTGAATGTAAGCATTTCTTTTTTAGTGACGGTAAACATGTTTTTGTTTTTAAATAAATAATTGCCAATCTAAATTTTGTAAAGATATATAAGCTCATGTTTGAAAATATTAAAATGCAGAATTAAGTGAATTCTATTGTAAATGGCTTCCAATATTTTAGTTCAGTAATCCTCGAGCCTTTTTTTTCAGTTCGGTGTCAAGTCGTTAAATTAATACGAAATAGTAAATAATAAGAGTAAATCGGCATCTAAATCGAAATCCTTTTTAAATGTTTAACTGAAACAATTCAGTTTATTTTAGGGAAATTTTAAAGTAAGCGAAGCGACCATCAACGCACAGGCCTAAGAACAGTCGCTCATAGATGTAGATGTACGGTCGATTATTCCAAAGGTTGTCGTAGAACAGCAGCTGCAGAAAGGAATCTTTGTCTGGTACAAAAGGAACTATTCGCATTCCTCTGCCATCGATCTGCTAAAATCTGTTGAAGGAAGTTTTGACTGAAACAAAAAAAAAAATCTAATTACAGAATATTTTCTGTGCTAGGAATTGGTACAGATCACGAAAGAGGTGATAATCTGTTCGGTATCTAGAATATTGAAGGGAAATGTTTTATAAATTCCAATTCGTGTATCTGCAGTCTTTTGCGAGACATGAGGCAGAACGTTATTGTACAAGAAACCAACATGTCTTGATCAACGCTCGTTTTGAAGTCTTTGACTCATTTCCTGTCTAAGACGTTCGCATTGATCGAATGCAAGAAGGCATCAGAAATGACTTCTTCCTTGGATGTAAGACAACACCTTAGAGGCTCATTATACAACTACGCGCGATTTTCATCGCTTACGGAATGAGATGTTTATTTTCCTTCCAAGAAAACCAGACTTTCAAAACTCATACCTTTATTGGCTAGTGACTGTAAGCATTTATTTTTGTTAGTGTTATAGTTAGCCTTGTAATAGTTAAAACGGGAAGAATTGATTTGTTTATTGATTTATGAATTGTTCCTTTAAGTTTATTTCAGGGCTCATTACGGAAGATGAATCTTTGTTCAAGACACGTGCGTTTGTTAGGATGGATTGTTCCAAGAAGAATCGCCAGATGGAGATGGTAGCAGCCGCATGGGTGTCCTTTACATATCACATGACCTCCAAAGTGATGACTGAAGGAGTTGCTCCTATCTAATATCTATATATATAGTAAACTCCGGAGTATCCGCTGACCTCCTGTTTCCATTTTTTTAACTGTACAATAAATTAAGGAATTAAAAAAAATTACCTTATTCTAGATTTAAAGTTAACAACAAAAGAGGCTAACAAAGGTGAAGAAAATTATAGACAAACAATTTAAAGAACGACCTTGTGGGCGGAGCTTAGGCCGGCAGATTACACTAAATTACAGGAGAGCCTTGCCATAATTTAAAATAATTGTTTAGAATATGTACTGTAACTGTATGTTTTGCCATTTTAATGTAAATAAAACATGTTAAAAGCATTTTTGTTGATTTTTTTTTTTTTTTTTTCTCTAAGTGTTTAGATACAATGGTAGAAGGATTGTTACTTACGTAAATTTCACAAATCATTATTAATTAAATCTAAACACTGTTACAATACTGAACTATCAATTAAGAACGCGCTACAATATAATTTACGATAGATTATTTGTTACATTTGCAAGTTATTGTTATCCAAAATTATTGTTACATTTAAATTTTAATTCCGAGCCTTGTTTTCCTTTTCATGTTTATTTAAGATCATCTGACTAAGGATAGTACCTTCGCAACATGTAATGAAATTATTTATTTATTGTTTGTATTTGGTCCTTTGTATTAATATTAATTTATTTTTTTTTTTTTTTATTTAAAAGATAACTAAAAATAAAAGCATGGGGTGCTCACAGCAAATATGTAAATAATGAGTGCTAACATTACTTCTATTGATCGTAACATAATTCATTGATTGAAATGTCAATTTAGAAAAACTAGTATTAGTTTAATTTAATTACTACTACATTTCTTAAGTCTAAATAACATTTTGATCCTAAGAATTGGTTTTGTGTACATAAACCAATGTATTGTTAGTAAGTATTAGTAATTTTACGTTAGTGCAAAGTAAAATACATCTACTAGTAGCATTTATTTACAGGATCATTGAAATATTTGCTATGAGCGCCCCATGCTTTTTTTTAGTTCAGTCTTAATTTTTCTACATAGCATAAAAATTATATTCACTTTTCTTCATTTTAGATAATGGTTTAAATGTGATGTTTTCGTTTTATTAAACTCTTGTCTTTGTAATCTATTTTTCGTAACACTTCTTATAAAACTTCTTTTTTTTTATTTTCAATATTTGTTCTCATTGTCCATTATGCTGTTAGAATTTTTTCATTTCGTCATGTTTTGAATTTTAATCGGATAAAACAACTATCCCCCAAAAGAGGAACAAGGCCCTGAAACCTGAGTTTCCACAAGTACTTGAACAAAACCTCCTTTGAATTGCGTAGTATGCAAAAATGAACTTACCGTGTTCTTGCTGTTTGACCCAGTGATCCACATCGCCGCCGCCTAGCGCCTGGTCTCTGTACTAACTATGCACGGAGTTGATAAATGTTAATATATCGGTGTATTATTGTATTGTCATCAGAGATAAGCAAGTGTGGAAAATTTCAAGATGACCGATGGGAAGTGACAAATATGATTCTGGTTTTCGCGTCAAATCTTGTAAAGTGAGTTAATAAGAGCGTGATAAAAAAAAATAGAAACTTTATGCAAGTTAAACTACTAAATTACTGAAATATTTTTTTTTTTAAATTAATGTACATAATTGTAATATCAAATGAATTAAATTTAAAACAAACTTGTATATATGCAAATGATTAGCTTTGTGGACCGATCCAAACGATTGGACAGGTGCAAGAGCTGACGTCACAGGTGCAGTCTTTTAAGATCTCTGGTTCATCAAACATTGTGACATTTTTCTTAAACGCTACAGCTACTCTTTCGCAGATGTCGACTTTGGGCGTCGAAGAATCATCGGTTTTAGAAGTTCGTTTGTTTTAAAGCGATGATGGCCGCAATCCCAGCATCTATGCATTTGATAAGACGGCTATTAGTGACGCATGGCATTACTTGACAGATTTGAGATTGCTATGGTAATGCATCGAAGCCCTACCACGAGTTCCCCCCCCCCCCCATTTCTGCCCATAGGCAAGTTCCAGTCTTCAGTGGTGTGCCTTACACAGCTACTCTCCACCTGATGTCCTGGTGTAGGGGGATACCTTTACTCCGATATGTCATCATTAAGGAATCTAATTGCCCAACCATTCATTACTGTCGTTTTGCAGCCAGTGACTGTCCCATTTTTTCACCAGCTGGATCCTTTTCAGTACAATAATGCTCATTCCAACACATTAATCTGCAGTAAACGAGCAACATATTCGGGTAATGCCATGGCCACCACACTCCGACCTTTCACCTATTGAACAAGTCTGGGATATAATGGGTCCTTTTAGCTTCAATACCCAGGAGGTGCGTCAACCACTATTAACTGTTTAATTCATTCAAATACAGAAATGGTCCAATAAGAATCAAAAGTATTTCCCAATCAAAAGGTAAGTCGTAAATTGAAATTTTATCACCAGGGTGCGTCCTAAACAAATGACCAGCAAATAGAACTTGGTCTAATTTGACGAACGTATTAATAAAAAGAGAACTCTGTTACTGTCTTCAAATATGCTGTAAAAATATTTCGAGCAACTCTTACAATACAATGACACTGCAATAAACAAACTGAGTATATAAATATACTTTAAGTAACTTATTCTAGTGTAAAGATTATTTATAATTTTTATCTAAACATGGTTAAACCAGTGTTCTCTAGTGTAGATTTCGAAATGGATGTCCGGAAAATGTAGGATCTTTTTCTTAAGAATGTTTAGAATAAAAATTGTCTTTGCTTCTATTGTGAAGTGATTTTACGAGTAATTTCTAGTTGAGAAATTAACGCTTGACAAAATTCCTATAGAAAAACATTTATTGTTTAGAAACAACTGTTTTAATTAACAACACGTATTAATCCTTTTTGTAATCCATTAATTTGTGCGTGTTTTGATATAAATAAAACTTAAACTGATTTAGACTGCACTGTCGAATTAAAATTACTTTTGAGAAAATCGGAAAATATCTACTTTTTTATATTGTTCCTAAAAATAAACTGAAACAGTCTATTAAATAAAATAAACTTTGTTTTGTTTTGGATGATTTCAAAATGTTGCAATACGTTTCTTTTTTTAAAAAAAAGCAGTATGAGACTGTTCTTTCTGGAATGTATTCAAACTTGGGCTTCCCACTAAGTTGTTCAAAATGTTTACTAAACATACCGTAAAAACCTCGTGTTTGTATATTTGAGTCCATCATCACTTCAACAGAATCGAGTTTAAACAAAGTTTACACCAACGCAAGTCTCTTCAAATCCAAAATAACTAAAATGACCTCCTTCAAATCATTTAAGATGTGATGAAAAACACTAATTTAATTTTTTTTTTTGTTTTATGAAATGAGTAAAACACTAACACACCTGTAGGAATCAATGAAATATATTAAAATATACATTTCATAATTGGCTGCAATGCCGGACTACGCTATTTTTGCCGTTGAAAATGATTAATGTACATTTTTTTTAAACTTTTAATATCATTGATTCCTACAGGTGTCGGTGTTTAGTCATTTCATAAGTAGTTTACACACATTAAACTCTTTCCTCCCCCTCCACTCCCTCTTTTTCACGTACAACACAAATAAAATAAAGTTTTTCGTACAATTAACAAAAGATTAGTGTCAATGTTTTCGTGCTTTATAACACGAAAAAAATAAAAAAATCCATAAACACAACTGCCACTACTAGGAATTTGAAACCGACAATAATAATAATCGCGCACCAATAAAAAGCCTTCTCAAACGAAACCGAAACTGGAGTTTAACTACTAGCGCCATATATATATTTTTAAAATTGAAACACTGATTCTTGCCTTAGAATAAATTTACATTGTCTATTATTGAGATTGAAACTAAAAAAATGCGCTGTCCATTGGCAACGAGGAATACAATTCATTAGTGATGAAGAAACCAATGTTCAAATATATAAACAGCAATATGTTGTACAATTTTAACTTAAAAAGATAAAAATTGATTTATAAACTACAATTAATATCAGACAACATATAAATTTCGATTTTAATACTTTCTAATTTAATGTTTCTGATAGATATCTATGGAGAGCCTGCTAGATCATAAAGGTTATGCCATAACAGATTTGAATGAATTTAGAACGAAGAGTATTTGCTCTAAAGAAAGTTTCCTAAGATGCCCAAATTTTTGAAACTTTGTAAACGATTTTAAGTGTATCCAGTACACATCATGTGAAAGAATAACAACAAAATATTTGAAGGATTGAACTTCTTGTAATAAGGAATTTGTTACATGTCATAGAGAAATTATAGCAGAGAATTTTATTTTTATGATAGAAAAACATATAAACCGTTTTTGCTGCACTTAAAACACTCCGTCGGGCGCAACCAATCTCCTAGGCACACCTCGAACTCTTTTGTTTGCCTCTCCCCCGCTAAATTTTTTCGCGAGATCTCCATCCTAGTAGCTTCCGCTTTTCCAGTGCTAATAACAATGGCAAGATCAATTAGTGATTTTCGTTCTTCATTTCCGGTTGACAGACGAAACGATCTCATAGGCTCATTGCGCCCAATTACGTCTTCGACCTTAAATAAAGGGAAAAAAATGGCTAACTGACTTTACCACTGTTAGTGGTACAAGAAAAAAGGAAGCCACTAGGATGGAGAAGTTGGGACGACGTTTAGAGGGGCCGCCGGGCAAACGAAATGTGCCTAGCAGATCAGTTGCGCCCAACGGAGTTTTTTCAATTTCCAATTTCCATTAACTATTCCAAATTCTATCAATAACGGCAACAGCCTTTTTATAATGTGTTGGTGTTTAATAATAAGAGTTAATAATTGTTTTTGGTAAGAAGGAAAGTTTATATATGTAGAAAAGAATAGTAAATCAAGCAGTGCCACTAAGGCTCAATGCACCCGACCGTGTTCCGAACCATATTGCACCCGATGGAGTGTTAAAATGAAGTCATTTGTGAGGATAGCCAAGATAGAGAAATGGGAACTGAACCTCATTTTTTTCTACATTTTTGTTATCAAATGGAAGGATAAAATCATCAGCATAGAAAATGTTCCAAATATCTGAAAAGTTCAATGGTAAGATTAATAAAATCCCAAAAAATAATTAAAAAAAAACTTTAATATTTTTTTAATACGTCAAGAAGATACAAGTGAACACTGCTACGGCTGCTAGTCTTCATCAGTTCTCTAGCAACCATAAGTGTTCACTTGTATCTTGCTGAAGTATTAGAAAATCTTACAAGGTTTTTTTTTTTTAATTTTCTGTTTTTTTGTGATTTTGATATTGATCTTAGCACAGAAAATGCATTAAGAGTTTATCTGATAAATATCTACCAAAAAAAAAAACTTGGTCCGATAAGAACCAAACCAATAGGAACTGTTCTTCTAAGATAAATCTGTTACTAGTCTGTAACAGGTTTTGAGTTACTGACAATGAGCAATGACGTTATCTTTTTATCTCATGATGAAACATATTTCAAAATAATCAGGGAATAGAATCAATAGACAGGATTCAAGTGATTGCTTCAATCAATACAAATGCAATGAAATAAACCAGACTTTGATGCTACCAGACAGTAAATGTTATTTGCATCAACTCTATCCTCATGTTTTCCCACAATTAGAAATATAAAAATAAGATCATCGCAAATACAAAAATTACTGGTTCCAAAAACAAGTATTGTTAATAATTCTTTTAAGATAGTCCTACTAATTACAATTTAACTAGAAGCACATCTAGGAGGGTTGAACTTTGGTAAGACTTTATAGTGAATATAATAATTATAAGAGTACAATTTGCTACTATAATATTTAATAAAATGATTTACCTTAGCTTTAGATCAACTGAAGTTTCTTGTGCTCACCGAGACAGTCACCATAGAATGTACACATTATAAGCTGTAATCTTATTCTTTTCTCTATTTTCAATATATCTCTTAATATAACCAAATGGAAATACCAAGAACTCTTCAAGAGAAGTGATAAGGGTTTTATCAGGCAATGAGAAGATATAAGTAACTGATATAGATTACATCGCAAGTGTCTTCATTTGTTCTGTTTGAGGTGAATTCCAACAGAACGTTGAACTGTTTACAAGACACATTTATTTTCATAGTAATGTTTAAAAATTCCCCCGTTTACTACAATAATTAAAGCTCAACTTTTCAGCTGCTGCGATTTTAACAAATATCTTAATATATAAAAATTAATGTTTCTTTGTTTGTATGTCCTGTATGCTTTCCTATACCATTCATCAGATTGCAATGAAACTTTGGTGAGTTGTTGTGCGCACGCCCGCGATAGTTTCTGAATTAGTAGAACCATTTTACAATATCTGGTGTGCGAGGCATTTCAACAAATGAGGGTATTTTCGGTTTCAACGTTTGCAGTTTCCGGTGCGACTCGCATTTGCAATGACCATCAACAAAGCACAGGGACAGTCGCTACAAGTGTGTGGATTAAATTTGGAAACTCCATGCTTCACACATGGACAGCTGTACGCAGCCTGTTCACACTTCGAAAAACCTTCTGATGAGTGGCATTGCAATGCACGCCGGGTACAGCTAGTTATTTTTAAATGTGACCGTGTAATGTTAATGCAGCCACAAGGCTAGTGGCTCCTAAGTGATGGAGGCCCAGTTTATAATATACAATAAAAATTTTTGTGTAAAGTAAAAATTAAAAAAAAAAAAAATGATTCTAGACAGAATTTTATATAAAGCTATGAAGTTTTACTTAACTTGAAATACATATAAATACCAGAATATACATAGTTAAAGAAAATCTTTGTTTTAAAACTTTGTTAGGATTTCACATACGTAGTTATGCAACTAATTTACATTATATCATCGGAAATGATACAGGAAAAATCAAGTGAAAATTACTTGTACAACATTTCTAAATGAAATATTACAAAAAGAAAAATGGAGACGGGTATATATACAAGTAGTGCCCATATGTCATCAATTATTAAATGATAATTTTAAGTCATTTATAAAAATCCTTATTAACATTCAGTGAAAGATTATCAAATTATTATTTACACTAATTCCTGAATTAGCCTAAAATTATTATAAAAAAATTAATAAGTGATTATATAATCATTTTAATACTGAATTATTCACTTTAAGAAATCAAATATGCTGAGAAACAGTCAATGTTAATATTTACATCACAAAAAAAGAAGAAAGAAATAATTAGCTAATGCTAATCAGTGATTCATAATTATTACAACTTTGCATTATACAAAGGATTATTAACATAAAATTAATAATAGGAAGGGGGATGTCTTTCTTTTTTAATGTGTTTAGTTTAGATCTTTACACTATTCACATTTATGTAAAAACAAACAATCGATCAAAAGTTCTTCATTACTTATAAATAAAATTCAAGATAAAACAGGTATAGACATGTAATTGGATTTTTATATCTCCAATTATATGTATATTCAGAGATATAAAAAAAATCCAAATATGGCAATCCTCTAGTATAAATTATTATTTTCTGTAGCCCTGTTTTACCATGTTTTTCAATATTTGTTGCAGACTAGCCAATCATGCTAGTGCTTTGCAAGAAGCTCTTTGGAACCGATTTTATTGTCATTTTGTTATTTTAATAAATAGAAGCAAATTAACAGACCATGACCAGAAATACACTTAATAGTGGCTCAAAAGCCATTGCTGCAAAATAATATGTAGCTAGTGAACAAAATTCATATTTAAATTGGTTGCATTAACCAGATATTATAACTATTGTATGATATAATTAGTAATTATTTTAATAAATTACCAATGGTTTGCATTTTCTGTTTGTTATAAATTTATAAAAAAAATTCTAATAGATTAAGCTACTTCCACAAATTCCTTTAGAATCTTTTGTTTTATCTTAAAAAGCCTTTCAAAGTCCAAATAACAGGCAAAGCTGACACAGTCAACCGTTGCAAAGAAAAAACTAAAAGAGAAAATGATGTCGGACTTCAATTGTTATTTCTTTGCAAGTGCAATGCCAAGACCAACAAGTCCTCCAATTGCTAGGGCTGCTCCACCCACTATAGCCATCCCCATTAGGCCTTCTGCAATAACAAATAAAAAGATTAATCACAGGTCAACAACATACACACACAAACAATTCTATGAAAATGTCAATTAATCTAATATATAGGGTTCGTAGGGTATTTGAGGACATATTTCCAAGCTACAGCTTCCTTCAAACTAATTTATATACATTTATTTATATATTTTTTTTCCCAATAACCATGGGAGATTACAATTTGACTCAAGAAATGAAAAGGCATGCTGCTATTGTTCCTTTACGCACAAAACACAGCAATTTAGAGATTGCAAAGGTTTTTGAATGTCGTCAGGTCATTTGTTCATTAAGTTCCGAAGGAGCTGGAAGCCTCCGCAGGCAGGAATGTTTCACCTGTAGCTAAGCGAAAAAGGCATTCACAGCATTCTGACGCTATCAGGACACCACAGTTTATATAAACAACAGGTTCAGAACATTATCGATGATAATCTCAGAATGTCATTGGGGGTCAATGCTAAATATCTGCAGAAGTCAGAAGACTATCATAACAGTGGTGCACGGGGACATCCAGTACATGTCTTATATGATGAGGAGAGATCAGTTCATGTCTGCAAAGACACAAAAAAAACAGCTCATCTGCGCATAGTGGTTCCTCAACAAGATTAAAAACCCAGAAGAACATGGTTTGAGAAAAACTTCGACTAGGACCAAAAGTTGAACAGGAGAAATAACAAATAATAATGTTCAGATCCGTCTGATGTTCCAAGGATGATGCATACCATGTTTCCAAGAACTGTGATGGTTTTAGGAGTAGTGGTGAATAATGAGAGACAAGTGATGCCACCCCACTTCATTTCACACGGTTGTCAAGTTAAAGTTATTGGCTACATTGAGGTGCTTGAAACAGTTGTTAAGCCCTGGAGTGAAGGGGTAAGCAAGGCCCTGTGTGTTTCAGCAGGACTCAGCACCTCCTCACAAAGCTCAAGACCCAAGAATGGATGGCTGACAATCTTCATGATCATGTAATGCCCAACATTTGACCTCCAAGCTGAAAAAGATTCAAATCCACTGGATTACTACAAGCGAAGCTTTTTTGCGAAGGAGACTAATCAACCTCCCCACAATACGAAAGATTCACTGAAGGCCGCTGTTGTTAATAATGTCTGACATGAAAAAGCTATTTAAGAATACATGCACAATTTTCATGAAAATATATTTGCTTTTTTGCTCAGATGTGAATGTTTTTCCAAATAATCAAATGTATCCTCAAATACCCTACACCCTGTACAATTTTAAAAATTATACAGAGGGAAGAATTATTTATTTGTAATTTTAAGCATTTTAAGGGATGTAAAATAATGATAGAAGTGCAGGATGGTAAAGCTAGCAGTTGTATTCAATAATAGTATTTAATACAAATACTATTATTTGTATTCAAGTTAGGTTTGGTAAACCATTCAGCAACTGTGATCTAGTAAATAAAGGATTGGACAAAACAAACACTAGTGAAAGACAGAAACCACGAGTGTAAGTTTAAATAAATGTAAGTTACAAAGTACTGGGAACTTAGAATTACGGCAGTAATTTGTAGCCCTCTCCTTTGTTTGGTGGGGTAATATGGAATACCCACTGCTTGAACATCTCCCAAAGATATGAGTAGCGTAACTTTCAGGGAATGAGAAAGATATGGAAATACTGTGAACTTTGAGATGACACGGCCAGGAAAGTTTTCATGAAGAAATTACTTGCTCGCAAAACCTGAACGACAGGTGGCCTCGTCCTCTTGACAATACTGGTCACTGAACCTTAGATTACATGCCCTACAGAAGGTCTGCTGATCACGAAGCACACGAATGAGGCACACGTGCATGTAATGTTTCTGGTTCACCATTACAGGTCTTCCATTTTCCTCAATAAAATAAGGCCCTAGGATGCAATGTTCAGAAACCGCACATCACATTGTGATTCTCTCACTTGCAAAGACACCTCCTTAACAACATCCGGAGCTGAAAGCCAATATAGCAGTTTGACTGTTAATGAACGCTGATAAGTGAAAATGTGCCTCATCTGAGAACCACACAGTACACAGGAAGTTAGAGTTTTCATACTGAAAGGCCAAAACATGCGCACAATTTACAGTCTTTGGGCCTTCTTCTCACAAACACTAAGTGTATGCAATAGATCATACTACTGAGTGCTTTGATCGTCTGTTCCAGAGATCATCTTCTTCAAAGCTGTTCTGTTCAGGCTACAATGCAGTGATGCAATTACCTGTTCCAAGCGATGGCCGTGATTCTCATTTGTTATTACAGTACATAGCCATCCCACACACCCTTTACGCTGTGTCAGCACACTACCTTTCTGTCCGAATTTCTGGATGATGCCAAGAATCACTGTCATTTGGGGATTAAACGTAAGTTGAAATCGTACTTCATATAAGCTGGGTCCGGGTCCAGCAACTTGTCCTAGACCACATGCACAATCGTAATATCTGACCAAAAATACCTTTTCTTCTGTGCTCAGAACCATTATTGTCATTTACTATTCAAATAGACTGTGACATTCAAACACTCCCTATAATTATTGTATGTTTTAATTTTGGGGATTTATTTAGACAAAAACAACTGCTTTGGGGAAGATTACTGGTAGTCAGATGAATGATTCTGCACTCCGTAAGACAAACACAAAAACTTATTACAAAATGAAGATAAATTTGGTAGTAACAACAGTTAAAACATTTAAACTTCACTTTAAATAGAAGTAGAAGTGAATGTTACACACGAACACAATATAAGAAATTAAGGAAAATTAAAATATATAGTACTTCAGAGTAATTTCAAACATTTGAGAATCACTTATAGTTGTGTCTTCACAAATTCTTTCAGCAAATTATAAATTTAGAAGTTTTTAAGTTTCCCACATTAGTCAAGTTTAGAGATTTTAATTATGAGTGACAAACAAAATTAATAAGAGCTGAACACCCTCAACTTAAGCAGACTCCAACTGACTCAATACTGGCTAAAATTGGAAAGTCAGTCAATACAAACTATTTTAATTTTAAGTTACAGACAAGATAAAGTAAATTTCATCCAATAGCTGCATATCTGAAGGACAAACCTGTAATTTTTAACACACAAAGAGCATCTGCTACATTGAACTAATCTGAAACTTCCACAATCTATACTGGAAATGTGGCCAATTTCCTTTACGACCAAAACTGCATCCAATATGTTTAAGAAAAACTTACCCAATTTCAGGGAGCTATTAAAAGTAAGCCTTTTGAATAGTATATAAATAATTCACTACAGTGATTATTTTCAAACTCTCAAAATTGTCTTCGGTGAAGACAAAATTGCGGACATGTCATTTCTAAATTATTATATACTGAATAAAATCATTTGCTTTGTATTCTAAAGTATTCTATTAAAAAAATAAATAATAAAATTACATAAACCAACTCAAAAAGCTAATGTGTTTTGTTCTACTCTTGATTTTTTAAGTGTGCATTAAGTCTAATTCTTAAATCTACGAATTAGCAAGAAAGAGCAGAGTAAAAGAGAAGTAACCCGATTCAAAAATGAAAGAATCACCTCAATGCTCATCATTAAAAAAATAACATTTCAAAACTGATATTTTTATACATTGCAAATGAAAAAGAAGCAAAATGTACCATTTTCATATTGGAGTGTAATCTGTCATCACCATAAACTGAAACTATACAGAAATGAACTATAGCACTTTAAATACTAGATATTTACTTCGAAGCAAATACGATTTGAGATACAAACTCAATTTTTTTTTCTTACATGCAAAAGTAAATGAAAGGTAAATAGTTACAGAGGTCAAATTAGAAATACTAATATCGTTAAAAATAAAGCCGTCTGCAGGTGAAAATGAATGTCGCAAAACAAAGTAAACCATGACCACAACAGCAATGAACAATCACGGAGGACAGCCGAGGAGGAAATGAGAGCCAAAGACAAAAACGAGGGAAGCCAAAGGGGACAACAGGAAAAGTCACCATTTCCAACAATGACCACTTAATTCTGAAACATATATCTCAAAACACAGAAGCCGAAACCACAAAAAAACACACTGTAAGTGAATCAACTGCTAATCAACCACTGTGGATTTCTCAAATTGAATGAAATAAAGAATTTATTATTTACTTTATTTTAATTAGGGCTACACTTTACGTCAAGAAGAAAAAAAAAATTCTCTTTATTTTC
>JAFIDM010003189.1:58278067-58292372 GCA_023159025.1 Thereuonema tuberculata | reverse complement strand
TGTTTTGAATAATAATAATAATAATAATAGTATTTCAGATCGAGCAAAAAAATATTTTAATTAAAAATTTCATGCGTTATACAGTAATTACAACTCAATTCGATTTTATTGATTGTGAATTCATTTAAAATGTGTATTTTTTTTTTAAATAATGGGAAATATTAAACTCGTTTGATATGCATGGATAAAAATATTGTAGATAAGGATCAATGGAAGACAATTACCTCAAAATGTATTGAATGATTCAAAACTTTTATATATCAGCTTTTGATTTTGATTTAAATGTTTAGAGTAACTTTTTAGCAAAAAATTAGTCTTTTGGGGGGATTTTTATTTTCCATGGTTAAAAAAAAAAGTTAAAAGAGTAAATTATGAAAATACTATGAAATTGACCTAGAAGTTAATTAGGTCCCTTCCGATAGTTTAGAAGTAAAAAAAAAAAAAAAAAAAATAACACGGAATCGACAAAAGATTTAATTATGTTAACGATTATTGTAAAATGACTGATTTCTTTGAAGTAAATTAATATTATCAAATGTATTTAAAAAAAATATTATTTTGAGAAATAAAAAGAAAAAGAAAAGTTTAGAGTGTAAAGGCTTTCTTAACATTTGATATTAAGAAATTAGTAATATTAAAAATATAAAATGATAAAAAATACCACTATTTTAATTGAGAAAAGAAATAAAGAGGTAGTATTTGGTCAAATATCAAAACGTAGGGTGTAAATATCAAAGTTTATATTAAAACAACCAAAAAATATCCTTAACCAATCAGTCATTAACGTATTTAAATTTTTGCCAGTGGCGAGATATTCCTTTATATGTCCCCTTTGAGTCTCTCCCCTTCCTCCTATCAACATCTGACAACAAAATCAGAAAGTACGTAAAGAGACTTGTTGTAAAATTAAGAGAAATGTTAGGAAAGAATTATTATTGCTTTTAGGTGTATCAGAATTGTTTAAATAATTCGCTTAAACACCGCAAAAGTTGTTTAAATGTATTGATATATTGGGGCGTTTGAATGCAAAGAACAATATATTAGGGCGTTTGAATTATTTAAAACGAATTTAAATAATAATGTAGCTGGCCGTGCTGGCTTGACCGTGCTGGCTTGGCCGAGCGGTCTAGACGGCGGTCTGCCGTGGGGCCAGTTTGCCGGCACTTGGGTTCGAATCCCGGTAGTGGCATGGCTGTTTGTTTCTTCTTCTGTGCATCTTCTTCCCTGGGACTCACGCTCTCAGGATTCTTCTCGACGAGAGGTGAAGTCTCGTCACCCTACCTGACTTCCTAACGTTGTCATATTGGGCTAGTGCGTGGTGCGTCGTGGCCTATTCGCGGGTAATAATAATAATGAGTAAATAATAACATGCTCTGTGTTTGGCTATTTTACATAAACAGTTTAAGTTTTTTTTTTATCAGGGTGAGTTTAAGAGATATAGGTCGTGAAAACCTCCTATTCTCCCTTCAGCCCGACCTTAACAAAAGTTTTAAAATGCTCAATTCTTCAATGCATTAGAGTAGATCTTTTTTTTTTTCTTTTCATTTTTTTTAACAAATGACAACTAGAGAGGCATAAGGGAAAGTAAAAGGATTCGCAGTCCAATCTGTCGTCGGCGAGGGACTGGGACGGCTGGGTCGGTTTCGATATTTTTTATAATTTATAATTATTTTATAAATTTTAACTTCCTGTTTCACTTATTCAGTGTTAATCGTTATACTCTTATGATATCTAGCTACCCCAGGGTATTATAGTTTTTATCTATCGTTGATAATGTTCCTTTAGTAAGTATATCGGAGAGAAAAAAGGTTTCAGTAAAAAGTTTCTAAAATTCAACTTCAAAATACGCATTCCTGTCTGTCCGTTTGAGCTTGTAGCTTTTAAAAATTTAGAGGTTGTTAAGGTGACCTTCTCAATTGAGTTTGGTACATATTGAATCAAAGAGCTGGGGGCAACCAAACTGTTCATGATCCGTCCGTCTGTAAATCAAAAGCTGAAACTTTAGTAGATAGTTTTGTGCCTAAAAGGAAGGTCCCTTTCAATTTATGTAAAATTCAGATCAGTAGATAACGATCTAGAGACCCAAAACCGTAACATAACTGAATGAATAACGGTTTGTTTTGTTTTTTTTAACAACTTTTTATAGAATCTTAACATGATAGTATTCCAAAGTTGGCAGATCAAGTATATCTTATTTTCTATGTTGTAGAATATCTTCATAATATTCAACAGTTTCCAATAATCTGTATTAGCATTCATCTTGTAGATGCAGTAGATGGGAGAATTTTGAAATTTGTTTTCCTCGAGTAATTTTTAACGTCACTGTAAATGCAAATGATCGTAAGACAAAATAATACATTCTAATCATTTTGAATTCATTGAAAATGATTTCAAAATGACAAGTTGTTAACAAATGACTTCAAGCTTTTAAACCATCGCATCGGAATAATTCATTTTCATCACTACTGATGATTGAAAATTAAATGTTAACTAGTGACTCATATAAATATAAAACTTCTCCATAACTCAAATCTGACATTCCAGCTATAAATGTTATTCTATTTTGTTAATTAACGGAAAATAATCTAGAAAAGAGTTTATGATTACAGATTTCTGAAATCTGTGAATGGAACTCGTATGGCAGCTTGGCTCCTAAAATAGTATCAATACATATTGATGATAAATAAGGATCTAGAGACCACAATCCACCAAAATATGTTGCATTCTGATTCCATGATATGGAAAAAAGAAATATAGCCCACTTCTATTAAAACTTTTCTTCTTTTCAATTGCTCTTTGAACTGCTTGAGTTTCTTTCTTCTTAATGTGCGGAATTTTCTCAAAGGTAGCCTCTCTTTTTATTTTTTGTCACTGAGCAATTTCTTTTTTTCTGTTTATTTCTGACCAATTGGTTTTGCAATCTTATCCCGAGGATATTCGAAAGTTGATATTCACATCAACTATATCTTGTTTAATTTTAGCGGCCCCTAGGTTACAGCTTGCTGTAAAACATAGGGGACCGCTCTTGCTTTTATGCTTGCTGGATGTCACACTCTGTAGTGGCCAAACGGTTAGAGATAGTAGAATGAAACCTTCACCATTGTGTTCAGCATCAAAAAGTAGGTGACTACATCTAAAAAAATCAGACCTCTAGGACCACTCCCTGACCGGATGTGGGGGTGTCAAAAGTCGGTGCTACAATACGTTTTTCTTTTATCATATCTCAGCAATCGCTTGTCTGGCAAAAACGTGACCACCACCAATGTGTTCAGAAGGGTGGATATTGGGGGAACGTCTATCGCTGTTTTCCTCTTTATCGGAAGCGACCACGTTTGACCCCCCTCCCCAACTTCCGGTTTGCTGTAAGCGTCCATTCGGTTCATTGTAAACGCTGGTTAGGTTCACTGTACGTTTGTTTATAAAATTGTGCATATTATGGGGCCACACTGTCTAAAAGCATTAATTATCTGTTTTTTCTTATTATTATTATTTGCAACATTTTATATACAAGTAAAAGTAACGTTATTCATTTTGTTATTGAAATCAAATACAGCAATTAAACCAATAATTATTTTACTATAACGGCTGCAAGAAAATCAGAACAGGAGAATAAAAAGAGCCATGCATGAGAGAGCAGATGATAAGTTTCATCCCATAACTAAACTTAGATAAAATTATTTAAAATATAAATTTGATGTTTTTGCTTCTTATGTGTTTAGATGTTCTATAAGCATTGTTTAACGAAATATAATTAATACAATTATAGGCTAATTACAATAACGATAAATTAATATTCAATTAAAGTTAAGATTGATTTATTATTAATTATAATTATTCATAAATTAATAAATTTAATTATTAACACTTAATTAATTGTTGAAAGGATTTTTCGCCCCCCCACTCACGAAGAACTTCCGACGTCCCTGATCACAACAACAAGTGATTGAGCACTAGCGCTTCAGAGTGCCCAACTGGTACTAGCGCGGCTTTGAGTTGAAAAAAGAACATATTCCTGAATATGTCCCTTCTTCAACTCATTCGCTTTTACATAGCTCTGGTAAGCAGACTTAAAATGGAGTAATTTGTTCCTTTTTTTTGCTCAATGGGTGTATATACGTGCAAAGAAGAAAATGGCTATCTCAGTTTAGTTTGTCATATTTTTGGAATATGTATCTTTTTCAATTCACTCATTCAATTAGCTTTTGTAGAAGAGTTTTTTAACTTTACAAAATTTAGTTATTGAAATTTGGCTTCTAAGGTTTAAAAAAAAGTTTGTTTTAAAAAAGATTTAAATCAAGAGCGTATGCACAAATTCACATAGTTAGACGTTACAGTGTGTTTGTTGAAAGTGACACACACACACACACACGAAAGAAAATCCTTTTAAATCCACCTTCCAATAGATTTTGATAGCCTCTCGGCGAAGTCTTTCAATCTAACCAGAGGTGCCCATCCCCGCTAGATCTTATGGCTCACCCCCCCTTCAAAGATCTGACGGAGTGGGGGGGGGGGGCTTGGCCCACATTTGCATTAGGGCAAAAAAAAAAGGATTCTCCAAAAAAAAAACAACGACTTTTACATTCTTTTTAATTTATTTCACCTCCCTCCCCAAATTTCAAAGGCAGCCAAAAAAAACAAAACAAAACGACTTTTACACTCTTTTTGCTTTTTTTTTTTTTTCCCCCCCCCCCCCTCGCCCAATTTCAATGGTGCAGTCTGCGCCTTGACTCCCCCGCGTGTGCACCCGTGATCTAACAATATCTGTAAATCTTTACCCTTCCTGCCTTCGGCTCGTCTTGGCGGGGGCACTGCCGTGCCCCCAGATACTTATTGAAAGTGGCATCGGACAAACAACTTAGCACGAAAATAAAACTTGCTAGAAGTCCAGCAGATGTCCATTGTTAGTTGAGCTGCAGTTAACTTATTTTTATCAAGTGAACGTCAGTGACCTCTAGTGGACAACGTTCAAATTAAAAACGAACGAAGTGTGACTTAATGTGAGGCTAACCTCACTCTATTCGTTTACTTCGGAATACAATAATAATTCGTCTACGATGTTTTTACGATTGCGCTTTTTTTTTCCACCCACTCCTGCATCCTTATTGTTTTCTGTTGGAATAACCGAGGAAGAATTCCAATTGTTTCTTTTCGTTTCCATTGTGTTGCTGTAAGCGTGTGGGGAAAAGGATTTAGTGAAAATGTGGCTTAAATGAAGGAGCACTTAAAAGAGCTGAAGGAGATACGAAGGAAACAAGATTAGGATCGGGCGTCGAACGGGGGTCGCCTTTTCTGCTCTCGTTCCTTTCCGGTGTAAAAATCTCATTTCCCTAATGAACTGAAGGAGCGGCAACGTTTCTCGCCGCCATTTCATTATTTAATATTTGCCCAGCGGAAGTTAATGGGGGAGAGTTGGAATCTTCCAGAGAAATTCCATCGCGAGGATGAGTCGCTCTGTTGGCTGTGATAAGCAGTCGTTTACATCAGCCTGATTTGTAACGACGCATCCTTCTAAGCCTTCGGCGCGAAATTAATATGTTTTCCCCCCAAAGGAAAGAAAACATTTGAATCGCCATTTAAGTAATTTAACTCCAAAAATTCCTCAAATCTATAACAGTTTTCTTTCTAATATAGCTTGTTGACAATCACTGTTTATTAGCGCCACTCCTTGTTCTGGAGACCTAATAGAAAGGAAGTATACATCAATATCACCTAACAACGATCCACGGGAATTGAGACGGATTACTGTACTTAAATCCCTAGCCAGATTTGCTTGAGAATAGAAGCTTCAGAAACGTGCAATTACTCTTTTCAAGCCGCCATTTAACAAGAGTTGATTTATTCATCAGTTACCCAATATTTTGTAGTTCAGAGAGTACAGTGAAAATCCCGCTTTTAATGACTCATTGCTGTAACTCAATGGTAAATAGACTACGATGATAATCCATGCATTTGGATTAATTGGGATTTTTAATGCAAAAAAAGAAAAGCATTTTTAATTTATTTTTAGCTTACTTTCTGAAAGAAAATTAGAAATGTGTTCTTCCCTTTCCATAATTTTTGAATCGATGTATGGTCTTCTGGAAATTTAGCTTGCGTATTTACGGACAAGAAAGGAACTGACGTTTTTGAAGGTTTCTATAGAAAATCATCCGTGTGAATTATAAAGAAAAAAATTGCGATTTTTCAAGATGAAAAAAATAAAAAAAAAAAAAAAAATAGTAGAAGTAAAATAATTAATTTTCATTGAGGTTAAATTGTGAATTTCTGTTGAAGTTTTATATTGAAATTGTATAGTAGGAAAATATTTTTAATAAAACTTATTTTAGCAAGATTTTTGTTTTAACTACTGAGTTGATTCCTGATATTTAACTCCCCTCCCACCCCCACGCAAAGCCGTTATTTTAAATCATTCATAGATAAATGTTAAAAGCTTTGCCAGATTTAGAAGAAATCTTTAAAAAAAAATACCATGTTAATTTTTGCTTTGATAGTTCTGAATGTCGTCGGAAGATGTCGCCAGCTGTCGTTGGCGTTCTCCTGAATCGCAGAGAAAAGGAGGTTAAGAAAAGCCAATGAATGAATCGGTGAATAAACATGAATGTAAATGTTTGCTTAGGTCTTCATTAATTATTTATATTATTCCGTTTGAAATTAAAACTTCTAATTTGCCGGTTTCAATTGATAATACGTAATTGCAACTGACTGTGAAAAAGCATAAACATACCCTTCCTGGTTGAATTGGCGAATTCCTAATTTTTTTTATTTTTTTTTCTCTTTAAGTTTGGCATTAAATAAATAAAAAAATAAATAATTAATTAAAAAGATCGTCATGTGGCATACAAACATTATCAAATGTGAAACATCATTGTTTAATATGATCTCTATTAAACTTTTATAACATATTTTTTAATTTTTAAACAATATTTTTATATATCGATTATTGTTTCAATGACATATGGTGGCATCTTTTTTTTAACTAATTCTTGTTTTTGTTGTGGTTAATTATTTATTTTAATGTTATTTTATAGTTTATTTTAAAGATTGTTGTCTTGAGATAGAAGTAAGGTATCATTTTGAAAAGTTGTCCTCATAAGAATGTAGCAAACGTGATTTAATGGTTTATGAGATGTTGTGCATTATTAGAAAACTATCCCTACTACAGATGAAGAGAGGGATTTCATTTTAGTTATGTTCTACTTAGAATATAAGAAGAGTATTACGTAAAAGTTCAAATGATGGGAGAAACATTTCATTGTATTCATCTACCTTTTCCTCTATTCCTTTTCACCAAACCTGAAAAAAGACACCGTTTTTCCAAAAAGCTACTCCATTTTTACTTGCTTTTAATTGATATTCTCAAGAAGAACCTATTTTGTATTATAGCGTAGGATTCGAATAGAAGGTAGTACAGATTTATATTTAAAAGCCTCAATATAGATAAATACAAAGTCTATTAATGGATGTAAACATATACATTTTATTTACACTACAACCATAAAACTTCTATGGAAACATGAATAGTAATGAAACCTGATAGCAGCTCGTTGTAGGCAGAACTTGGTTTATAAATAGTGTTTGATTAAAATTAAAATAGGTTTTAGGAAATGAGTTGCTGGGTCATTATCCTCTGCTGTTTCCTTTGTTTTAGCAGCCTGTGACAATGTGTCATAACTTTGTAGTTGTTGTTCAGTCATCTGCATTTTTATGACTTTAAAATTCTTTTCTATTTAATCATTGTGTTTTTAATTCTCTTGCATTATGGTCACTTTTCTGTTTCTAGTGTATTTATTGAACTGCAGTAATGTATTTTATCCCCCATCGTATTTTATCTTAGATCTGTTAGATATTGCGGGAAAGGAAGCCCTTTTTTGAGATCTAAGCAATAGAACTGAGGGTTGAGGATCTGGAAACAAATCAGTGAACTCCATAAGTCCAGACAATACACGAGATTAGGTGGAGATGGAATAGGAAAATAAAAATAGGTTGTAGATTGAACCCACCTCCTCCAACCCCCGCAATCAAGAGGTTTACCATTTGGCTACCACAACGCTAATGATACTTAAAAAAAATAAAATAAAAATGAACAGAGAACTATTGTAAAAGAAACTACATCATAACTGCATCACCTCTATTACAAAAAAAAAATATAGCTTAAATATTTACAGCACAGCATCTAAACATTGGCTGAATAATTTATTCTTAATTAGCTGTTACCAATTTCGGAGTTGACTTATATTATCAATGTTAACATTTATATCTATCCAGATTATTTTGTGTAATTCCTTACACTATTAATATTAGAAGATACAATTGTTTGTATTCGTTTACATGGTTTCTCAGGCGTCCAGGAATTGAAATCCAATTTCAATTCGTTTGGGTTCGAGAATTTAAAATAAGGATCAAAGGATATCCAATATCTAATGCTTTTCCTTTAGATGATTGCTGTAATTAGGATCTGAAGGAGGAGTGATAATGGGATATAGCCTATTCTTCTATGAGGGATTTTACCACTCGCAGTGAAGTTAACTCTTCATTTCGGCTCAGTTTCTTGAGCCTTCGTCAGGAAATGTTGAGGAATACATGGAGTTGAGCGCTGTTGTTTCATCAGTTTTTTTGAAAAGCCGATGGAGACATTGCAAAGACGCTCGGGGTAAAAGAAGTTGATCTTCTCCAAAACATCGACGAAGCAAGACATAGTATTACCTAGAAATATAATATTATTAACCGAGCCGAATTATTGAGTCAGTTTCGCCCTGAATGGAATAACCCCTCATAGACGAATAAATGTAATAGAATTGCCTTATCACAGACTGGTCTTTAACTCACTTCCATGTGAATCACTTGTGATTGGCTGAAATTTGTGAGCCGCGAAAGGACTACATGCAACTGTATACTGTACTTTTGTAATTAATGTTTTGTGGCCTAGCACTGACTTGTATCTAAAAAAAAAAGAAACAAATAATATTCTATTCGCAGCACGGAAAAGCAGGTGAAATTAACAGAAATGAAAATATTAAGCATTTAGAAGAAAGTAAAAAAAGTTTGTTCTGAAGTCATTTAATAACATTTTTCAGAAAATGATATATTTTTTTATTGAAGTAGTTGTTCTTTAAAAAAAAGTTGATAGTAACCTATTACTTTTCAACCATTTAAATGGTTCTGGTAGTTTTGTGTTGTCTGGTTGCGGATCCCAATAAATGTCGCACAGAATATTGTGGCTTGCGGTGAACTGCAACTACCTAATTACGGTTCCTGAAATAAAATGAGTTTGTAACCACTGTTATAGGCCTTGTGTAAATTAGCGGAGAACGCAGTTGGAAATTAACGGACCTAGCTTTAATAACGAGATTAAAACCAAGAATATGTTGACCGTTAATAAATACTGATGTAGTTCTAGGAAAAACAATGCTGGACAATTTGAGTTTATAAGCTGGTATCTACCGTTGGTGGAAAGAAATACAGGCAGAAAAAAAATGCCTACACTAAGGTGACGTCACATACGAACAGCCTTTCCTCAATTGCGATACGATCGGGGGTGTCTTCGGAAGAATCATTTCCGTAAGATACACCGCAGGGATGGGTTTATCACTTGACCACCGAGGAACATCCGTTTTTTCCGTCACGGATGACGTCAGACTCGCCTTTCCGCAGGAAATTCCACGTGAAGGGATTATTGGCTCCTATGTACTCTTAACCTCGTTTAATATCCGATTTCCGCTACAGTTCCGAAAAAAATTAAGTATTTCAAGGAATTTCAATTAATATGGGTTTTACTGGGTTTTTCTTCAGATTGTACTAGTTAATTGACAGTTTTTGGAACAATGTAATAACCTGTAGGTTTGTAATCTCTTGTAAAGTAATTGACTGCACTTTTTTTAACTCTTATTTTTTTTTAACATAAAAATAATTGTTTGATATTTTAGTAGAAGCTAATGTCTAACTGATGGATGTTGACGATCCCGTATTTTCGTGATTTCACGTAATTTACGCGAGAATAGTCTCTATCCATGTCTTCTCACAAAATATTGAAATATTTAAATGAATTATAATACGGGGAAAGGCATGAGACTTTTACTACATTTTAATATAGTTTAAATAAATTGAAAACAGTCAATAAACAAACAATAAATTCATTATGTAGCATTTTCCTAGATATTAAAAATACTAAATTCCTTGAGAGCTGCTGAAGAGGCTAATGGTGAGATCTCGTGTTTTTCGTAATTCTCGCGCAAACATGATCGTCAACATCCATCTGTTAGACATTAAGTAATTCATTGTTTCTTTTTATTTATTTACTTTTTTTTTTTTTTTCATGCAAAAGAGAAGAGGATGGGGAGCGGGCATAAAAAGTATATAAATTAAACTAACACTCTAGTAATCTACAAATATTTTGATATTGGGAACAAGAAATTCATCAAAGAACTCTGTAATAATTTTTTCGCGTTATCAAAAAATACGGAAAACAATAAGATTTTCTTCGGAACTTAAAGGAACTATAATAAATAAATGGAAAGCAGGTTTTGTTCTCATCACAATCAAGTGAAATACGTAAACACGTCCATTGGAAAAAAGCAATGAATCTTCTCGATGTGATGTAACACAGAAAAGATTAAGATCCCTTAGGCTTATTTATTGGGTGACGATAGTCCAGTCTGGAATCATGGATTAAAAGACTTTTGAGTTCCGGTTTCCTGAGATCATTTATTTATCTCCGTGCGTCAGTATCTAATCTCATTCCTTTGGAATTCGTTAAGCCATTCCGGTTTAATTAGACTACGAAGGCTTGTCTTCCAGTCCAACATCGTCGCCGCCATCTTGAATTTCTGTATCTGTGGCATTGAATTGTTTACGGGAAGATTCACGAAATCAATTGAAAGCAAGTTTAACGTCCTTAATTATTCATAAATGGAGAGTGAAATTCGCCAACCGGACAATAAATAGGCCTTCGCACATTGAGCCAACATCAACGGGAATTTTGTGCACCTGTTTCATCCTTATTAGGAATCATCAGCAGAATATACCCTTGACGTTTGGCTCAGTTGCGCGGCCCATTCCCGGGATCGAGAATGCTTTTAGGTAAAGCTTTCGCGCAACTGAGCCAAACACCAAGGGTATATTCTGCTGATGATTCCTAATAAGGATGAAACAGCTGTACAGAATTCCCGTTGATGTTGGCTCAATGTGCGAAGGCATATTTATTGTCCGGTTGGCGAATTTTACTCTCCATTCACGAAATCACATGAAGGAAATATTTCAATATATACTTTTCTTTTTTTAAACATTTTTGCTTAAAAACTTTTTAGCTCTTCTTTTATTCAACCCAAATATATTAAATATATTGGTTACATATAAAACCAATATGTACATGTATTGGTTTTATTTTTAGTATTTCGTAAAATTTTGTAAGAAATTTGCTTTATATGAATCTTTCCGAAGGGAACTCCAAAACACCTACGCTATAGATACTGTTGATACCAATATTTCGTTTTAATTTCTTAAAACTTTTTCAAGGTTTTGTTTGATGAACAAAAAATATAAATTTATGTATCTAGTTTGGATTAAAGAAGACAACGTATTTTGATGTACGTATCTCCGAAGGGAAGTTGGGATCATTAAATATTTGGGTATTTTAAGTAGGTTTCTTCATTTGTCCCCTATTATATAATTTTTTTGAAACAGTGGAGTGATTTTCTTGGAATTTTAAATATATATTTTTGGATAAGAAAGCAGCTACTTTCCTATTTTTGTTTAACAAAACGTATTTAAAATAAAATTCGTTATATTTGCGCTTGAAATTGATAAAAAAATTTCATTGAACAGCAACAGATCAGAAACAATTAACTTTCACTGACCAACAACGAATGATATCTAACTAAACAATTTGTAATTTATTTTAATTTGCTCAAGCTTTTAATTTGATTAAAAAGGGATTTTAATCGAATTAAACTTATTTACTGATTTTCAATTTTCAGTTGATTTTTATCATTTATATCTAAGAATATTTCGCTTTGTAGACCTTTTACAATTTAAAACAAAAAACAAAATTCAAAGAAAAGGTAGAAACGCAGTATTTTAATGAAAAAGAAAGGCTATGACTTCTTTTTTTGTTTGTTTGATATCTTCATTTCAAGACACCATCTTGAAACAAAATGGCAGCATTTCAATTATTAAAAATGAAATAATAATAATAATAATAACACAAAAAGCATACGTTTTGATAAAAGAAAACTTCCGTACGATTTTTTTTTTTTAAAAAGGCATTGTGATGTTTTTGTTTTGTAAAATAAAGGTCGTTTGATCTCTGTCTAATCCCAGTGAAAGTTTTTCCAATCTTGATGACGAGGCCACTTGTGTAATTGGGTAAGAGGGGTTTGTTGCTCTAAATAATTTATTCGCACTCGAAGTGAAAGACAAGTGATCACTATTTAGATTTATTTAGATTTAAGAAAAGCGATCAAGGCAAAGCTATTAGCATAACGTAAACATATTTATGTAGGTCACACGGTTTCCTCCTTGTTTTTCTCTTCAAGTGACTTTCCCAGCATCGATTCTTTCTGGGCTTGTTTTGTTTCTTTTTTTCGGTTGTAATTCCGTTTCATTGGCATCGAATCCGACCCCAAGCCCCTACGGTTCACTGCTCCCCCCTTTTCTACTGGATTTCGATAACTGCAGGTCGATATCGGCCAAATCTTCATCTCTCGTGCGTCAACCATATCTATCATTAGATCTCTTCCAATAATAAATTTGCTTTCAATTGTTGAATGGTTTCTAATGAAATTAAGGGGTTGATTAATATCTCTCTTTTTTTTTCATGAATCATACAAAAAAAATGACTCAGAAAACATTATTTCTATTTTTATATATTAGAGGAAAAACATAATATTCGTTCCTTTTTTTTACAATCAATATGTAGAGGATATTAGCCGGGAAGATGACAAAACACTTAACTGTGGTTTAATGCATGTTTTAATAATAAATTTTAACAGTAGAATTCTAAATTGTAAGTTTAGCATTTCGTTAATAAGATCTTAACAAGTTGGAACGATAGAGAGATCTCAGTGTCCTCGTACATCATCCCATTAGATTAATTCATAAAAAATATCACAAGAATAGAAAAATAATTCTATTGTTGTAAAACAGTGAATTTCAAGACGTTAGCATAAACAACTATAATGGAATTATCGATCAAAATATGTGAATAACTAAATGTTGCCTAATTGTGTCTTTCTCCCAAATAGTCCTCGTGTTATCATGTCTGGCTTACTATTTAGACACTGTAACCATTTTGTATTCGTTCTTTTGTCTTCTAAAATGCTACAAGTGGCGCATTCTCAAATGAAACAGGGTGGATCTGCGAATTTACGGCAGAATTCTTTGCGCCATCTGCCCTAAAATGACAAACGAAAATGATGGGTGACCCTTCATCATCCCCCTGGACGATATTTGGTTCCTGATCTTCGAGTAACAGGAAATCATAAGATATCGTAAAAGATATTGAATCTGTTCAATGAATGCAACACTGAGTTACATCTTAATCTTTCAATGAAATGAGGAACGAAGGAATGTTTGGAAATCTTTGAGAATGCTGAGTACAAACCATATTACAAGACCAGTGCATTCTTTACTTCAACTAAAGTGACTGTTGGACTTCATGACCATTAGGGTGAACAGAACAGTTCCCAGGGGATGATATTTTTTTCTTTTCTTCTTGATATTGATTAAAGTACATTTTTAATTATTGAAAAACTACATAAACGATTATTATACATTTAAATTACTGTTTAAAAAGACGAAAAGTCGAACTCCATCTAACAAATCCCATCTTTGCAACTTCCGATACAACGACTGACTTAAGCATTCGTCTTGAAGGTGACTTCTCTAAATGATTTCGGTGTCTTTTTGCTGAGACGCAGCAAAACGACGTGACAGCAAACCTTCCATTCCTTTCTTTTAACCATTCTGAAACCTCCTGCCCCGTGATTGGTAGAAAACAAATTTAAAAGTTCCGTTATTTAAATATAAAAAAGAGATCGGCTAGCATTCACTTACTGATGAAAGTGCGGTGTGGTATAAACTATCAGGTAGCAGCTCTGCGGTAAGTGTTGAAGTAGGATTATTTTGTTTAGAACATTAAGCAAGTAAATTTTTGCAAATTTTTTACGAAATCAAACTTAGAAAAACTTTTCGCAAAAAAAAAAAAAAAAAAAAAAAATTAAAAAAAAAAGCATTTTAAAAGTTTTGAAATTTTTACTTAAATTCTACGAACTGAAGAATAATTGGCTTTGATGATGTCGTTCGTTGATAA
>JAFIDM010003189.1:58201268-58267152 GCA_023159025.1 Thereuonema tuberculata | reverse complement strand
TTTTTTTTTTTTGGAGGGGTAGAAAATTTAATTTAATAAAAAATAAATAAATAAACAGCTATTTCTCAATGTTGTTTTGCCACCTTTTTCTGGAATGATATGATGAAAATTGTTTACAGACAGAATTCGTGGAACCACAGCATTAAATACTTTTGAGTATTTTCCTGCTCACGGGATTAAAAGCTTTCAAAAGGTTTGGGTCTGGAAAAATTTCATAGGGAAGAGGATAAGAAAAAAATCAGTAGATTAAGTCGCTTTTCCATTGATAGTGCAAATAATATTTTAGGTAATTTTATTTTTATTTTAAAGGTTATTTTCAAAACTTTTGTATTTTTAATGGTAGCGCGGATTAAAAAATGCAATGAACACAATTTCAAAATGGAATGCGAAATTTTTTATTACATTTTTTTTTCATTGAGAAACAATTGCTTGAAATATAAAAATTATGCTAAAAATTATTGAACATCAACGGACAAAAGAAATAACAACATGTACGTATTGTAATGTCTTTATAAATTTTAACTTTTAATTATTTCCTAAATAAATCTTGAAATCATTATCTAAGAAATGGAAACGAAAACAAGCAAGATTTTATTACATGGTAGAAATTTGAGCCATAAAATTTTGACTAAAGGTTTATAATTAATATCAGTGTAAAATATTATATAGTACCGGCATCTAAAAAAGAAATAAATAAGGGAAAAGAAAATAAAAATATTCATAAAGAAAACACAATAAGAAAATTACCAAGTGATATGAAACAATACTAAAATGATAAATTTTTATCATAAGTAAATCAATATTTGTCCACGAAACTCCCGTAAATAAATGAATCACAAACCCAAACTAATAATATAAAAGTTTATTACATCTTATATTCTGTATATGATTTAAATTCACAATTTATTCGGACTAAAGATATTTTATAGTAATTATATAACTTCTTAATATTTCGCAAAATTTTTATAGAAAGTCTATTAAATTCTATTAGATGTCTATTGGTTTTGTAAAAGAATAGTAGTGACTCATTGTCTTAGACATTTATTGCATTCTCAGTGTGTTTACGGGAACAATGTATACTTTTTAGGCCTAACTCATCAGCTGACTACCCAGTCGGACGAAACGGATTTTACACATATTGGAGGGGGGGGGGGGGGGGGCTTATATTTTAAAAAATTATATAAAAATGAGGTCAACAAAAATGTTTATCTAATATTTAAAATATGGCTAACATTTTTTTCGAAAACACTTTTTTTTGTTTTTGTACATTAAAATTGTTTGATATTGACCATAAAAAAAGCTCCAAGTTTTAAAATTTTAATCAGATGTACAGGCTTTATTATTGCAACGTGAATTTATTGGTTTCTTTTAAAAGAACTTGGAGCCTACATTCCATCGTCAGTCTGTAGGTTTACGTCTATAACAAATTGAAATTTTCATGTAATGCATTCTTAGTTTTAAAAGTTTATCCACTCTCGTCACACGTTTCTGAAATTGGCGCCTAAATAAACATTGGAATTGCCGACAATTCTTGTTGATCGTCGATGGTCATTAGGTTCTAGCAGCTATTCTAAAAAAAAAAAAAAAAAAAAGCTGAAAACATGAAAGATTAAAATATATGCAAGAATTATGTAAATTTCGTAAGTGCTATAAACAATATTTGTAAGTGATCATCGTCAGTTGCTGTTTTCTTCTTTGATGGTGTTTTTCTATCAAATATTTCGTACAATATATCTGGAAAGCAACATTTTTCAAAAGGAGATAGATCTTTCGTTCCTGTAAACTTCAGAGAAATCTGTTTGCTGGTTCAAACGTTATGGTCGAGAAAGACATAGATATGCACACGTAGACAAGTGACAAAAAGGAGAAAAAATTGAGACTTCGAATTACAGCTAATTACTACAAATCTTTGTGTTTATGTGTCTCTTATTTAAATATAGGATGCTATTTCAAGGTTCTACTGAGCCGAGTTAATTTTAGAATAATTACTGCTTCTTGATCTTATTTACGTTGATGTCTCGTCTAATTACGACATGTTGCAATGCTAATTATTTTCTAATTAGTTCGATGACATCATCAATTGTGACGAGTGTTCGTCACCCAAGGTCTGAAAGTCGAAACTAATACGTTAAACTAATAATTACGTTGTCATTTATCATGGTAGAATCACCGTACAGACTTGTATTATTTAACGCTTGAAAATTGTTAATAGTATTGCTCTTTTGTTCGCTCGGCTTTGTTACTCTGTTTTCGTTTTTTGTTTTGTTAGCATTGTTTGAAAATGAGAATGATTTTGAAATAAAACGACTTTTTAGAAGACTGTTATTTATTGATGACGAATGTTATGTTTGAGAAGTGATAGCTTCATTATCATTAGATCACTCATCGCATTCGAAGTGGATTACATGTTTCACATCGCAAATCCGCATAATTAGCTCTATCGTCATGGATATATTTAATAAATTGCAGAGGATTACATTGTATATATATATAATTAGAATGCATGAATAAAAGGGTTTAAGGTACAAGGAGATGAAAAATAATAATAATAAAAAAATATTATTTCAGACAATTCAGAATTTCATTTTTTCAAAATCACCCATTTTGACAAAATTTTGATGTCGAGATTTGAATGCCTATTAGACCAAGTCTATTTGAAGTGGAGCGTATCTTCAAAGCTATTTTTCATTAGAAAGCTTAAATGATGGCTTTTGCTATTCAATATACTTTCCTGTATATTTTAGATGAGACCCTTGTGTAAGAAGCTTTGGGTGAAAAATCAAGTCTTTAAAAGTGAGTTAAGTCAGAATTACGATTTCCAAAAAAGTTATTTTTACTAGGAAACTGAAATTTTGAAATTAAGCTGAATGATATGAGCACATGCTGTTTTACGATGAACCAATGAGTAGAAACCCGATTAAAATAAACCAATATTTTCCTGAACTCTTTTCTTGCGGGATTGGGAGGACGCTACATTGTTTTTAAATTACATTGTAATTTAATTTAGATTTTGTGATTTTTCAATCTTGCGGTTTCCAGAATTTTCCTCGAACTGTAACAACAACAACGGAACAAATATTAGAACTACTTAATAATAAACAGTATTCATTAATAATTTCTCTCCTTAACAAGTGAAGAAATAGTGTTGTTAAAACTTTTAATATATATATATATATTAAAACTATTGGACGTCAATTTAGTTCTTTTGCTTTTTATATTTATTAAAGAGAATTGTGGAATTTTCCGTTTGAGCTTAAGGTAATGATGATTAACCAATTTATTTACTTTTTTTTGCTTAACTTTGCTGACGAAAGCAACCAATACTAATGACAGTAATAAAAAGCATCTCAGCGACGGTGACTCCACCTAGCGGATCTTCGCTTCACTTCTCGAAAGAAGGAATGCTTATGACCACATCTTTCTCCTAAAAGCCCCAAGTACACGTTGGATTTCCCGGATCTTTTTGAACTTCTGTTTTTGTTGACATCCTTTTAAAGTTGTGCAAAACGGAAGAAGAAATTAAAAGAGTAGAATGGAATACTTGTGGTATGAAAAATAACAATAAATTTATATAGCATCTACAATAAAATCCAAATTAAAAAGAAAAGCAAATTTAAAACCCCATTTAAGTTAAGAACGAAAAAGTAAAATACAGTATATAAATACATAACATACAAATAAATTTAATATCAAAGAACGAATTTCAAATAAATGTTAAAAAAAAAATAATAATAATAATAAAATAAAACGATCCGACAATACACTGAAAGCTTCAGATCGAAATTAATATAATACGAAGTGTTGTTATTGTTATATAATTATGTATACATTCATGATTAAATATATGTATTTTATAAAATGATAAATTGGATCTTCAACATTATTATTTTTTATATTTTTATATGCGCTTTTACTCAAAAATAATAACTTAAAGGCTATGGCTACTCTTGCAAATATTTCTTAATTTAATTATAGCCGTTTGAAACATAATAACCTTAAATAACTGTAATTTTCAAGGCGAAATTTCTAGAACAAAAAACAAAAGTGTCATTTTTTTTTTTATTTTCTGAAAGAAAAATTCCCATTCACAAAATCAACAAAATTGTATAAGCTATCATACATGTTTCTTTGGCTTAGACCTCATCAGTACAAAAAGAAGATTAACTTGAAAATTTATAGTTTTCAGTTTCTTGTTGCAATAAATATTACTTACGTACAAGAGGCTGTTTAGAAACCAAACATGTTTCTTTGGTTCAGTCATGTTCTTGTTAATATAAAGAGAATATTATTGCTTTTTACGTAATGATCTTGGTTACTATTCATGCATAATGTTAATATTATTACATAATTTTTATTAAAATGACTGTAGAGACTGTGTTTAGGAGGTGGTTCGAAATAATTATGATTTACAACAAGAATTTGTCTGACTTTCGAAGCTTATCTTCTCTGCGAAAAGAAAGATCTTAACGAAAGAACAAACGAAGCAGTTTTAGCGTCGTTAAAGATTGAGACAGAGATAAGGATCTGCAATTTCATAAAGTGCAACTAAAAAGAGAGGGAAGCAAACTTCATTCCAAAAGAACGAGTTGTTTGTTGTAACTGTCGTCGTCGTCCTCCTCCACGCAGTTTCAACTGCTCTTTTGTTTTGCGAACGACGCTGTTAGCGAAGTCGCCGTGACATTGGTAATGAACTGTTGCCGAGTCGCTCTCCTTGTGGGTTTCGCCGTAACTCACACGCGCTTTCCCTAACCCTCCTCTCCTCTCTGGCTTCCAAGAAGTTAAAAAAAAGACGTCTGTTGCATATGTTTATCGTCACGAGGGATCTGCTGTTTTCGGCGTTTTGAAATGGGCCAGCAGCATTGAATTACAGGAAAAAGAACCGAGTCGTTAACATTAGACCTACATTTCTCTGTTATGAATTTTTTTTTTTCTTGTGTTGTGAGTATATTCTGAGAATCAGTGTTAATGAAATGGAAAAAACTCAAAATGAACTCAAAATATGCCGTTCAACTTATGGCCGTTGTAGATGTATCTTGCTGCAACTTTTATTTTTCTTTACTTTTTTCCCCGATTTCCCTACATTTTTCTTTCTTGTATTTTAATCATTACATAAACTGATGAATTAAATACTTACTATTTGCACTCCTTTCTGTCACTGTTTTCGTTGAGTGCCTCGTGACCTTGAATAGCGCGCATTGTCAATTGTATACCAATGAACACGAACAATATAAAAAAAACTTGACTGAAATGTTTTAACAATGAAAGAATTATGTATTGGACTGACATAAATTTTAAAATTAATCTACTTTCATGAAGCAAGAAAAACTGTTTTATAATATTTCCATCGCTCGCTAGATACGCCAACTGTCATATTCATATTCTGTTGTTTTCAGCCTTTTTTTTTTCATTTGATTACTTCCTGGCAACCCATTTTACATTACTTAGAATCCCCAATTTTTAGTACGTTAACTTTTCTACGAAGATACTTATAAATTTAACGAAGAACTATTTTGATATTTTAGAATAAAATTTAACGTGTGTATCACGGTGTCATGATAATAAAATTTCAGGCCACCACATAATCGAAAATTATGAAAGTGTTGAATTGAAAAATTTGAAGTATTTGGTTTTTTAATGAACGAATAAAATTGTTGAATTATGTTATAATGGAAAGTTAAGGTTCGCTGTCATATGAAAGGAATGTTATTTTATAACAATGTCCAGGATGTGTAATAATGGCATGGGAATTAACATGTAAATTGTTTATGTTATTTGAAGCTTGACAAATGAAAGAAGAACTCTTTAAATATATATGTTTTTTAGATATTTGGTGTTGAAGATGTATTGGATCTTATAACATGATAAGAAGAAACGATAAGGAAGCGGTATGGACTTAAAGTAGAACGTATCTTTATTTTAAAATGAATTTTTCATTAGTTTATTCTGGTCTACAGGATGAAAAGGGAAATATGGAATGTTATTTTCTATCTTTCCGTTTGCTCACTGTTATACCCCCCCCCCCCCTTTTTTTTTTTGTCACATACTTTCACATACTTCCGTTCATGTTCCTCTACGAAAGATTGAGAATCGCTGCTCTGTTCAATATCTAATAATGGCACTTCATTGAAGATCGTTTTTTAAAGTCTAATAACCAACTGACGCATACCACTGTGGTTATGGCCTGCTTTGCATTAAAAACGTCTTGTGTCACAGCTTTATAATCATTGACCAGGGATTTTTTTTCTTTCTTTAAAAGCTGCTTCAAACTTAAGTTCTAGGCTAAGACATCTATTTAGAAGTTTCTTTGCGTAGGGATTAGGAAAGCAACCGTCATCTACAGTATTTGTATAAAGAAAATGCTTTATTTAAATTGTAATGACATTGATTTCGGATCAGACGAGAACAAATCGGAAAAATTTTCGACTTCGGTAATGTTGAATAAATAAAAGTTTGTAAAACTGGATTTGCAGAGGCGATTAACCTCTAATCTTAAGCCTTTGTCGTGCAAGTGGGATCAGTGTATTATAGTGATGTCCTGGATTACGACCTTTCAATTTTATATCAGGCGTCTTCCTGTACATCAAGTCTGTTGCTGTGAGGAGGGTCAAGAAAAACCTCACGATCACATTCCACATCACGAAAGAAATTACAAACACACAGTCAATTAAAATTATTGTATAAAAAATAGAAAACATACGCACTGTTTTATGTAATATATGTTTTATATTTTTAATATAATAATTTTACTTGATTGTGTGTTTGGAAGTTTTATTACACTAAAATAATTTTAATTGACACATGTTAAAAAATTTTTTAATTTAACATTACGAAAGAATATTCTGGAAAACACGAGATCATAAAGATGTAAATTTTCTGGAAATGCAGTTTTTTTTAGTTTTTTTTATTCAATTAGATAAGTTTATTAAACAAAGTTTAAAAATAGGATTATTTTAGATTGGCCAAAGCATGATAATACATTGTTTGAAATAAAGTGGGGTAAAAAAACAATTCCAGATTTTACTTAATTTATTTTCATACATATTTAGTCATTGATTCATTAGGTTTCAAATTTGATTTGTTTTTCTTTCCCTGTTTATTTAATTTCTGCCCTAAACCTTGTTTATTATCTTAATACAAACCAGGCTACTGTTTAAGGAATTTCACGACGTGCTATAAAGAAAAATTGCATTTCCTCTAACTGACTTAGAGCTGTTGAGTTGAAACTTGTCATTAATCCTGCGTAAAGGTTTCATTGTCCCAAGTTTATAATTTTGAAATGTCCTTGGAACCGATAACAGACAAACTTTCCAAAATGTATCGTTAATTTATTCGAATTAGGATGAAGCCGTTTTTCTGAAAAGATTTAAAGTAAAGTTTGGCGGTCGGTTTAGTCACCATAATTAACTTTTAACACAATTTAAGTATGCGTTTAACCTCTATTCGGCCATTACTTATGTATAGCCATACTGTATTATACAGGGTAATTCGGAAGAAACTGTCATAACTTCAATATAGTTTAAAGGAGGTCAATATAAGTCAGACAGTTCAAATCATTTGAGGAAGGAGATATAGGACTTAAAAGGAAAAAACACATACACAAATAAAAATAAAAGTTATATAAAATGCTCGAGAAATCAAGAAATGTTCAAAATGTCCGTCTGCAACCTCAGCGCAAACTTCACTTACAAATTCATCAATTTTGGAATTAGTATGTATGTCACATTATTCATTCATTCATTGTTTTTTCATCCTGAATCCCTTTATTCTGTTGTAACTCTTGGGTGTCTGGTTTATCAAATCTTTCAAATGGGCCCACTTTTGTATTTACTGTAAGAAAGGCCTATCATTGTGTTGTTATTTGTACGCTTGGCACAGAAGGGAATACACAAACTAAGCACCTATTCTGAATCACCCTGTAACCTTAGAATTACTCCCTGAAAAGCTTTGAAACTTTTTTAGAGAAGCACTCTTATCTTTCGGTCAGCGAAGAACTTGTAGAACGCCACTACTTTGCATATTTCCTCTAACAATGTACTTCCAATTCAAAGCCTAGAGTAGAACTATTATCCGTGGATTTAGAATAAGGTTTTGCACTTTCATCACTCAATGAATGCCAATTAACTTTTTATTTCTGTTTTTAATTACGTAATAAAATTGTGAATTTGTTTTCCACCAAAGATTTTTAAAACATAAATAGAGAAATTAAATGTAAAACTTGCCTTTCACGCGATTTACCTTCTGAGCGTGTCATCGAGGGTAAATCTGACTTGATAAGTTCTAAAGAGGACGAAACAGCTGTTCCAGATTCCGATCGAAATTAAGCTCAAGGCGGGAAGGACAAGCCTATGTGCAGTCTTTCATTTTCCTGGGATTTTATATTAATTTCCGGCAAGTTAAATTATTTAGTTCTCAGATTTTTTCCCCTCTCTTTCTAATTAAAAGCCTTTTGTGGCTGATGTTTTAGTTCTGTGCTTATTAGACATTTTTTTTTTTATTATTGTTTGTTTACACGGATCTCACTTCCGGGAGTGGGAGAAGGGGTCCATTGGCTTTCATTCTTTATGAGCTTATCGTCGATGGTAAATCTGGCTGATGAGTCCTAAGAGGACGAAACAGCTGTTCCAGATTTCGATCGATGATAAGCTCAAGGCGAGAAGGACAAGCTTATGTGCACTCTTTCATTTTCCAGTTTTTAAAGATTTAAAAAAAAAATAAAGTAAGAAGGCACAAATAAACAGGACCTCATTTAAATAATTCGTCTGCAACAACAAAGTCTGAAACGACTTATAATAGACATTTGACAATCTACGAATTCCAAATGAACTGCCGTTCTCGAATTTTCTCTTAGGACATCTGCAGAAGAGAAATTACGATGTATAGTAAATGTTGACTTATAAATCGAGAGGAAGTGAAGTGATGGAAACAGGATATGAAGCTTCTTCCTACTCTCAAGACAAGGATTTCAGAGAAAAAAACAAAGGAATTTGATGGACTTTCATTTTTTTCTTTCTTCCAAATTTCCTTTTTTAATGGAAAACAATTCCGATGAAAGGAAGGGCGTGGGTGGCGTCCTTTTTCGCTTTTTCCGACAAATAACGAAAGGAAATGGAGTGAAAGTGAACTCGAATATTAACTTAGAAAAATGCATTAAACGGATTCTGATTGGGAGTCCGTCATTAAATGTCACTAACAATTTTATATTTTCCTTTTAATATCTAGTGGGAGATTTCTTGTTTTTTCCTTTTTGTTGATTCCTTTCCCTAGTCCTACCCAGCCTCTTATCGAATAGATACCAAGCTCTCTTTCTAGGGAATTGGTAGAAGCGGTTTAACTGTCATCCTTAACAGTCCTATTTAATATAAAGCTGTAATAGGTGCCTTTCAATTTGTCTCCTCTTAATAATGTTAGGATACAATTTCATTCGAGAAAATAAGGGCCGTTTGTACTTACGGTACGTATGGTAATTTGTTGTACTAATCGAATGCCATTATTAATGGTTAATGTATTATGTAACTAGCTCCTCAATGACGACGAGATTTAATATCAAAGGATTTGTTTCATTCAGATTGGAATAAGATCGAAAAAAGAATTCAGTTTCATTTCCAAAAGCAACTGAACCGTTTCATAATAACGGTAACATCGATTTCACAGTTAATAAGAACGATAAATAATTCGTTACTCGTTGGATCGATATTTATGAAAAGTTGTTATATAATATATACAGGGTGATTCAGGAGGAGTTACCAAATGAGTTACGAAACTCATTTATGACGACTTTTTGAGCGAAAAATATCCTGTAAACCCGGGTCCTATTCTTAGTATTTACAAAGTTATAATAATGTAAAGTTTGTTTGTAAAAGACCTCCTTCGTTAGTTAGAGGAGAAAAACAAATGAGCAATAATGTTTTTGTTTTTTTTATATTGAAAACGCATTACTGTGAACAACGCTCATAACAAGACTCAAATCGATAGAATTGGTGTGAATAATTGTTCTGATAAGAGCGTCCGAGTAATGTAATGTTGTTGCTAAAAGTTGATACAACTTTTTGTACGACGCAATTAAGCAATTCACAACACATTGTCGACTTTAACATACTAGCTAATAAAAGAAAACATTATTTCTCAAAGTTCATTCTTTATTTCTTATTTGTTTTTATTTCTCCAACTAACGAAAGAGGTCTTTTACAAGCAACCTTCGCATTATTGTAACTGTAAATATTGAGAATAGGATCTGGGTTTATAGGACAGTTTTTGCTCAAAATACCGTCATAAATGAGCTCCATAAGTGGCAGTAACTCCTCCTGAATCATCCTATTTCTAACAATCATTAAAAGTTGATGACTTCAAGAAAATTACATGGAAATGAAATGGATTCTCTGCCCTTTTTGAGATGAACATTATTTTGAACGATGATTCCTTAGGTTAAGAAGAGATTTTAATAGATATTTGAAAAGTTTAAAGAAAAAACAGAATAAAGTGAAGATGTAGTTGTCGACTTTGAATATCCCCATGAAAAAAATGGTATAAAGAAAAGAAAAAAAGTTATTCAGTGACAAAAAAGGAAAAAAGAAGAAATCATTTAAACTGTTGAATTGAAAAGAAAGGAAAAGTAAGCAATTCAAAGATTAAGTGAGAGGAGAAGAATGATTTACAAAGAAGTGATTTTTTTTTTTTTCCTCTACGTCAAAATGATGGAATTGAAAACCAACTTTCGCTTATTTCTCGACAACTGTCAACACACACACACAAAAAAAGCTTCTAACTTTTTATATTTGAAGTTGTCTATTCTTTAAATATTCCTGCGTGGTTCCAAGAAGATTCATCTGGAGATTCAAAAGATGTAAGGCGGGGGAGGGGCACTATAGAGAAATAGTGATTTCATGATCCTCACTTTTGAATAGAAATGCAGGGTAAAAAAAAATATATTAACAAAAGGCGGTATAAATTAAACATAAACAAATAGACATCTGCGGTGGTTACGAGGGATTATGCGGTATTTGAGGTGAAAACTTGCTTTTTTGCTGTTTTTTTATTATTACTAAAATAAACAAGGTAGGGATTAGTAAACCAATCACAATGCTTCGCAACGGCTTCTGATACGTGAATGGAAATGTAATTGATATTGATGTAATTTCCTTATTATTATAAATGTGATTGTTGCGAATGCAAAAGGCGCAATTGTGGCGAGTATTGTGATTGTTGCTGAGCTGATACCTGTCCACAGACGGACAGACAAAGCGGGGATAATAAGGCGTCTGGTACTTGTATCAGAGACCTAAAAGGAAAGTTGGTAACGATCGTCAACCCTTTGTTTTTAATGGAACCAATTAATCACTGAGTGAATCCCCCGCTGTTCTTGTAAGTGGAGACAAAGTAACTGAAATGGATTCGAATAAATCAAAGGAAATAAATCGAACGTATAAAAGTTAGAAGAGAAAGAGACAAGTTGATGGAAGAGTGAGTAACTGCCTTAAAACTCATTAGAATATTTGATATAATAATTATTGTATTGATTGGGAAACATAATTACAACAGCGTTTTTTATAGTCGCCGAATCGATTTGTTTCTTCTCGTTGATTTCACTTCGTGAGAGCTTCCCTTACGAAAACAAATGTTTGCAACTACTATCTACGGAACAGTGACGCGAATAGGAAGAGGCTTATTTAGGGACTGAAGGCTTCGGGTTCGATCCCCGGTGGTGGTGAGATTTTTCCTCCGGTTACTTTTCTAGCCCAGAAGAGTTCCTAGGGTGCACCGATCCCTCTATCAAATATCTACCGCGTTTCTCTCTGTGGGAATTGAGGCGAGCGGATTTCGATTGGCTTTCAACTTCGTGTATTAGATCTGATGATCGCAGGAGACTTCTTTGCCATCCGTCGTATTTTGATGATACTTGAGTAATGCCTTTAGCCTCTAATCTAATCTCAATCCGTATCTTAAATACCTGTTGCTTGTAAAGTGTGGATCATTCAAAACCTATAAATCGAATCCTAAGTTGAAAAGTGTATCGTGGAATTTTACATATAAATTTTTCAAACTTTATTTAATTTTCCTTCCCTGTTTCTTTTTTTTATATGTGTAAATAAATTTAAATAAATTTAAGCAAAAACAAAAAAAAGTTTTAATTCTCGTTTGATTGAAATTTTTTTTTCTGACTTTTACTTTTGTTTGTGATTCCGTTAGAGAACACACGTTCAGACCGTCTTAAAATTTCCTTCCAATACTCATTGCAGGTGGCAGAAAGACTGTTGACCTTCGTGCACTGCCAAGGTTATTCCACCCCCGCTTATATTTGCCCTCTAAAGATTCCTTTGCCAAGAAGAATAGAATTTCTTTTTTCTTCTTACGGAAAGAAGTTTGGTTTGTTTTTATTGAACGAAGACGAAGATCGTCTTAGGCCTAAGATTACACGATCTCCTTAGTTCTTCCAAAGACGGCGGTTCCAATTAAATTCAATGAATTCGTCTGTCTTTTGTTTTCTGCCCACGTTGCATTAACATCGTGATTTCTTAATCTGAGCAGAACGGATTGATTCAATAGGAAAAGAGGGAGGGAGTTACAGGAATTGATACTCTTTGTCTTCTCCCCTCACATTAAATCCATGACAGATTTACTCTTTAATAATTTCGAATTGTTGTTTTGTATAATAAATTTTAGGTTTGCGAACATATCGTTTTTTAAGAGAACATTTTTTGTTTGTTTTTGTTTTTTATCGTAACGTCCTGTTTTCTTCTCTTTCTTTTCATCAAAATCATTTATGAAAAATTATCTCCTTATCATGCAAACTAAAAAAGTTGTAAAAAGTGAAAACGTTTTGTGGGAAAATAATCACCCCGAAATCATGTTTAAGTAAACATTGAAAGCGAATAAATCTTTTAACTTCAGCCTTCCAAAAAATATCCTCTTGGAAACTTATTTAATGTTAGGAATGATCAAAACTTCTGACAGGTCCTCTGTGCTTCCACTTAACAATTGGCAGAGGTTTTTACAATACTGAATGAGATACAGTTACAAATCAAGGAAGATTATGTCTATTTCAATTAATCAGATCAGTGATTTTTTGTTTTTGAATAATTAGTAAATATTGATATAAGGAAGGTTTTGCCTATTCTCCATTGGCGCCCTTTTGATTCCTCTTTATTATTTTCTTATTTCTTCTTATGAAGTCTTATTTCTTCATTTTTATCCAAACTACAATTCCAAAAAAAAAGTCAGTAACGGCTTCCATCTTTTGCCAACAATGATAATAATCAGAATGAAAACTACTACACAAATAAACTGTGTTTACAAATCGTTAATTAAAGAATTCTTGAGTTTTGTTTAGTTTCTGCTTTGATCTGGAATCACGGAAGAGGATTTCTGCTGTGAGCAGTTTTTTCTTTTGCTTTCTTCTTTGCTCTTATGTTATCGGCATCCACAAAGATAAGACGATATTTTTAGGTCCCCCTTTCAGAAGTCAAACAAAGAAACGGGAGAAAGGAGAAACGAAGCGAGTGCATGGGTGGATGATGTAGATTGTTTTATAAAAAGCTTTTACACGAGCTTGTAGTTTGAATAAAAAAAATTACCAAAAGTTTTATTTATAAAGTTTTATATACAAAACGTTGTATCCTTGCACATTAATGAAACTTTAAAAATTCATAACATCCTTTACATTTTAGACTTCAATTTATCTTAACCAGAATTTCGTACATACGTAAATCATTTTCAAGAATAAATAAGAAAAAGATAAACGAAAAAAACCCAAAAAGAACATATGAAGTCTTTTTCCTTAAAACGTCGCGGGTTTTCCACTTTTCTTTGATTTTAAAATTTGGGGGGAGGGGGAGGACTACAAAAAAATCAAGGTCACGATACAAATACATTTATAACGAATTTATACATTAAAAATCACAAACATTTTCAAAACGACCTGCGTTCCATTTTCAAGTGACAATTCTAATTCCACTAAATTGTCACTTGAAAATGAAACGCAGGTCGTTTCGAAAATGTTTGTGATTTTTAATGTACAACCTTATTATAAATGTATTTGTGTGGTGGCCTTGATGTTTGGGTATGAAATTTAGCTACTAACGGTATTTAATTTTTAGTTTTTTTTTTTTTTTTTAAATATTGCTTAGTAAATTTTCATTTTCTGCAAATAAGAGTTAAATCTGCTTTGTTTACTTACGTTATCTCAAACTCTAATTACTTTTAAATCATATCAAAGCCAGCGTAAATGGGTGGATTACTGAAAGGATTAAACATTCGTTGTTTAAGATGATCGACAGAAATGTATTGTTTCGATTCTAACTTCTATGAAAATTTTTGTTACCATCCACGCGCTCTCTCGTTTCTCGTCAAAAAAGGAAAATGTTCAAATACAAACATTACATCGACTTCCGTTCCTAAATAAGCGAAGTTTCCAGAATATGTAAAAGTTATTAACAGAGAGAGAGACACTCAAAACAAAGACCTACAAAGATTTGAAGACTTAATTTTCTTGAACGTTACTTTAAATCCGCCATTTGTGTTCCCGACAAATGATGAAGAATAAGCAAAAACAATGTAAAAAAAAAGTTGTTCTAAATGGTGGCTTAACATTTTTAAAACTATTTTTAAAAGGATAGTAAAGGTTTTATTATTGGTTCAAAATCTTTTAATATCCATCGGAAAGAAACGAGTGGGGTTCAAATAAATTTCAGATTACAATTTTAAGTCAAAATTCACGTGTCTCCATCCACGTGTAAGTCTATAATCAAGATATTTCCAAAACTATGTATCCTACGGAGCTGAAATTTAAGTGGATGGATACATACATTATTAAATAGAGATTCCGATTGATTTTGATACAAAATTTGATCTCGATAAGGATCTAAGGTCAAAAATCGACAAAATATGTTTTCGCATTATTGAAAACGTAATTAATCATTGCATCTTTATAAACTATTTATCTTTGAAAATGATCTCTTTTCATTTTCGTAAAGATTAGACCCACGATGAAAACAAAACCATTAATACCTGAATCTCTTGAATCCTCTGCTGTTACGATTAATAAATATGATTATATAGATAAGCTGAATATATCCACTTAAAAATATATATATATATTGTATCATATGCTGTTATTCGAAAATTGACACGTCAACTTGACGTTATTCGAGGTACAACATAAGAAACAATTATTTTGTTTACCTTGAACCCCCATTTCGGATTTATTAAATACTGTATTTTTGTTTCTCCGATAAAGATTCTGACTTGAATTCATCGACGAAAATAGGAATTCCTTTTTTTTAAGTTCCGTTTTTGTGAAACTGACTCAGTCATTTCCGCGTGTACAATGTTCTTATTACCCACTAAGTCATTTCTGATATTTTAAACTTTAATCACAACGAGGGCAGGCACGTGAAGGCTTCCTCATAATTGCTTTCGCGCGCAATTTACGTTTATCTGACTCAACATTTTCTTTTCGCCCCCCTTTTGTATTCTTTCCGGAACCGTTGGTAAGGTTACCTTTTTGCTGGTTTACTCTGACGTCATTCACTTCCTACCTACGATCCCTTCTCTTTTCAGGATATTTGTTTAAAATTAAAGATTTCCTCGAGCCAGTTACTAACCAAGAGATTTCTTCTCGAGTGATAGCTGCTGTTAAACTTTGGAATCAGATGCTTTATTGCTTGAAGTATCGTGCTGGATCCAAAAGGAAAAAAAATATCCTAGTGTAATTAGAATTATCCTAATGTAAATATTGTTTTTTAACCAAGAAAGCTCAACCTACAAGAATTATTGATTGAGACTCTCCGTAGTATTACTATTCAATACATACTTTTTTCTTGGTTTTTTGTCTATTGGCGCGAAAATGACTGGATTTATTTTTCTTAACTCGAAACAAGAACACGACTGTTTGGCTTCTATCCCCCACTTCCCCTTCACAAATCCTTCGCTAGAACGGCCTGACTGATTCTCTTAAAACGTATTGTACTTATTGAAACGATGCCTATTTATGGTCCAGCTCAAAGTGTTCCTAGTATTTAGGGAAGAAGGGGGAGTTACGCTTATAAAAGTAGTACCTCTCCTCTCCCCTAGCAACTTTCAAACCATTGAATAGCTCTTCTGCATCTTGGTATGCAATAAAGATATTTATGGATAAAAGACAACCCATGTTTTATATTTGAAGATTTCTCCTGGTGCATCCAATAGAGAAATATATATCAAAAGGATTTTCAAATTTATTTAGAAAATAAAAAAATTTTGAAGGTCGCGACCGGTCGATTGTTTCTGTTTAGCAGAAATCAGTGTGTGATCATCATTATTTCATGTTGCTCTTAAAAGAAAGGATGTTTCAGAAATATTTTAATAATGAATTCAGTTACTCCGTACTAAATTAAATTGCGCATGTCTTTTAAAGACTAAGGGTCGATAGTTCATTTAACTTATCTACGAGAAACGATCAACAGAATGTGATGGAACATGTAATGGCTTTAAATCCGTCTTTGCTATTATAGAGATTCCTTGAATTTGAGAGAATTTTTTTCCCGCGTTCTTTTCTTGTGTACATTTTCCCATATTTCTTTTATATCCGAAAAACTTCAGTAATTCTTATTCTTTTTCTTAACCTGCATTTAAAGCAAAATAATGGTGATAAAATTACAATGTCTCTGTATGTGAATATGTTCTCTCTAAACACTTTTCAGCTGAAGAATGGGGATTCTTGAAACTTTGTGTGCATATTAATGGACAATAGGCTATGTAACTTTCGTATTGGAATATTCTTTCGTATGGGTTTCTGTCGAGAAATCCTCGCGTGAAGGCAACAAAAATAAATAAATAAATAAATAATCCCTTAGAACAGCAATGGATTATCAGCATTTACTTATAATTAGAGTGACCAGACGTCCCGATTTTGGCAGGACAGTCCCGATTTTTAACAATTTGTCCCGCGTCCCGCGGCATTTTAAAAAAGTCCCGATTTTTTTTTTGTTTTTTTGGTTGTTGAACCTGGAGATTCCGTGTTTTTTTTTTGTTTTTTTGGTTGTTGAACCTGGAGATTCCGTGTTTTTTTTTTTTTGGTTGTTGAACCTGGAGATTCCGTATTTGTTTGTTTTTTTTGGTTGTTGAACCTGGAGATTCCGTGGTTTTTTGTTTTGTTTTTTTTGTTGTCGAACTGGAGATTCCGTTTTTTTTTTCTTTTCCGGTCCCCCCCCCCCGGTCAATGGTTTCCCGCTTTGCCAATGTAAAAATCTGGTCACCCTATTATAATCCATATTGTCTTGCAATCAGGCCGCGCGGTTGGCGTTGTCGCTCTGACATCGGCCTCTCACCTCTGAGTACCGGGTTCGGTTCTCATGTGGGTTTCGTGATGATGGACGATCCGCGCTGGGCAGGTTTTCTCGGGGTTTTCCCGTTTCCCCATGCACTTCTCCCACCATACTTTCTCAGTCTTTCTCTCCATCTGTCCTTATCTCCGTGGGTTAGTACAATAGATCTCCGGTCGCAGTGCTTGGCTTCTCTGCCACCCACATTCACTACATAACATAACATAGTCTTGCAATCTACGTCATCTGCGCGAGATTGATTTGATTAAACTTACAAGTAATTAGTTCATCTTCAGAAAATAGAAATTTAAATTTTCTTTCTAGGAAAAAAAGAACAAAAACAAAAACCGCAAGATTAAAAGTTATTATGATGTAAAAATATTTTCGTTATGATAAATGCATCTGTGAAAAACCAACACGGAGCAGAAATCTATTTATATATCCTATTCTTTTGCACATTTCAAGACGGGATTTATCTTTGCACTTTATTGATTACTTTCCGATCACAGCCTTTGCATTGGTACAAACCTCAAAGTTGATTTGGGAAACCAAAAAAAAATCAGAATGGGAGGGGGAAAAAAAACAACCTACTTTTATTTCTTTCTTCTTTTTCTTTCTATGTTTGTTTTATTTATATATTTTTTTTCTCTACCATTCCGGGGTTGAATAAGCTTTTGATGTTTGTCTTGACAAATTACCTAAACTCCATTCGGTTGTGTTACGGAATTTTTCTCTGGAGTTTTGCCAGCTTTCTTCAGATAAAACCAGTGAAAAGATAATGTCCTGCACACACACACACACACACACAGACACTCGGAGCAACATTCTTATTTATCTCTTCTTTTCCTATCGGAGAAAGAAACTCGTTGAAAACGCACTTTTCTGGAAGACTAGGGAAATGGCTTGTTTTGGAATGTTTCGGCCTGATTTCTCCTTTTTGCAAAAAGAATAAATTTCCTATTCCAGCAGTATACGAAGCGCAGTATTTCTTGAATAAGAACGTGATTCTCCATAAAATTCTCTTGATATTAAGCATGAAAGCAAATATTATTTAGCTACGGGAATTCTTACCATTTCAAACCAAGAACAAAGTAAATATTTTTTTTTAATAATACACATTCTCTAAACCCATTTATAGAAGTTAAATCTTCAAACTCTGCAAGAAATTGGGATTTCGTAATATAGCCTCTAATACAAATAATGCAATTTGTAATAATGATTGTTCTCTAACTTTTAGTAGCATTTCCAATGTTACAAGGGCGGCTACGATCTGCCGTTTCGCGGCAGAAAATAGTCTAAAGACTTCTTTTAAAATAAATATTAACATCTTAACAATCAGTTTTGAACTTTATGTAAATGTAATATTTTTGTATCGATATCTGAAATTGTAATTGATATCAAATAAGGGTTTAGAAAATGTAAAGAAATGTTTACTGCGCATCGTGTCTTGGCGTTATTTGATTAGGTTTTTTTTTAGTTTTTTTTAGAAATAAAATGGTTTTAAAATCGTATTATTTTTAGTTCGTGTTGATTACAACATATTAGAAGTGTTAGACCTATTGTTTTTCTTCTGAGTTTATCCGTAATTGTTTTTTTTTTTAGAAGTTCTGTTTCGTAGCATGACCTTGATGTAGAATCTCACTTTGGATGACGTCTTTGCCTTTGCCTAAAGCAAAGGATTAAGGAATCCCTATACGTTTAACCAAGTCAGTGATGACAGATGTTTAAATATCGTCGGTTTCACTCGAACAAGATGGCTCTTAGGTAATTTTAATTTCCGTGTTTCTTTTCTTTTGAAAAAACAAAATGTTAACACTAGCCAGGAATAATGGTTGTTTTTCACTTGTGGTAAATGGTGGCTTTTTAGTGTAGAGGTTTATATTTTTTTTTAAATTAATCTTTGCTCTATAAGTCGAATCCAATAGTTGATATTTACATAATTACTCACTAGGTGGAGTGACACTAACATGACTGTTAGTCTTTTGTTAATCCTACCTTCATAGAATAATATTGTATAAATAGGCCTATATCCAGCATAGTAAACTTCTATAGAATGTTTGTTTTTCTTTATGTCTTCTGTTATTGTCTAAGAAACCCTGTAGACATCTTTTTAGCAGCTAAAGGTTAATGAAATACTTGTCTTTTAGTTCATTTGTAGCCGCGCTATTGTTCTTCAGAACAAACCTACAATTTGGCGAAGAGATGGATGGCCTGTAACGTGGGAGTCGTTTTGTAATTCCGAAGACATTGTCCGCTCCTTTTATGTCACGGATCCGAGACGGGAGTGGCCTCTTTCGAACGAAATGAAACTGACGCAAAAGTTCTCTCATTGTCAATAAGGATAAAGTGGGGTTTTTTTTGTATGCTTGGAGCTAACGAATAAGGATATGTTTTCTGCAACCAGTATTTAAAAGCAAACATTTCAATCCTTTGGGAGTTCTTAGCTGGTTTTTTTTTTTTTTTTTTTTTTTTTTTTTTTTTTTTTCTCAAAGTTAAACTGCCAAGATTCGATTTGACGGCACTAAAAATATATAGACAAAAGAAAGTGGATTTTTCTTTCTCTCTCTTCCTTACGTTTCTTAGATCTGCGCTCAGACCTCTTAAACACTTACAAGGCACCCAACTTTGCATGATCTTACCCTCCACTTACAGCGGAATTGTTTAAGGATGTACAAATCCGGAAAGAATAATAAGCTTGAAAAACTTGAAGGTTATTTTCTTTATTATGTTTATTTCTCAAAATCTCAATGTTTTTTTGTTTTTTTACAAAATAAAAGGACAAAAACAAAAAACCTAAAGAAAAGTCGTGAAAGGATAAAAACAAAAAAGCCTGTAATTATTTTCTGATATATTAATAACATCTACTGAATATAACACAATTTCCTTAAAAGAAAAGAATTAATTAAATCCGTGTTACTTATTTTTAAATTGTAGAAGTAGGATTAACTTTAATCGTATTAAACTTGCGGTAATTAAAGGATTAGCTAAAAGATTAACATTCATTGTTTAAGACAATGAAATATTAATACAAGTAGGTTAGAAATCCATTGTGTAGATTCCAATGCTTTTCCATGGGAACTTTTGTCACCTCCTCGCGCTCATTTCTCGACAAGAACCCATTTGGAAAAGATTTCAAAACGAAAAGTTAAACCGTTTCAAGTATTCACTTTATGTTTCAAAAGGTTCAAAAATTAATAGGATGAGAGAGATACGAGCATAGCCTTGTGGTCATGCCGACTGCATGGCATGAACCAGGAAGCGTCGGAATCTGGGTTCGAATCCTGGCATGGCTGTTTCTGTCTTGTATATATTTGTTTCAGTCCTTCAAGTCTTTGGGTAGACGAACACCAAGCGAAATTTGTCGTCCAGATCCAGACATGCTTCGACAAAATTGGTCTTTTACAAACAAGAGGATTAAATCTAGGGGTATTGATAGAATAACTTTTAAACTGAAATATATTAATTCTATGTATCAAAACACGCAAGAAAATATTCAATAAGACGTTTCGATTGATATTGAATGAATTTTAGCTACGTTTCAGCTGTGAATCAATCAGCAATTAAGAGAAATTTAGTGAGGTTCATTTCAGTTTTGAATTTCTTCCATTTGATAGGACTAATTCTTAAAAGTCTTCACTAGCGAGCGATCGGTCATCCAGAATTCCAAGCGAACAGCAGCTAATTCTGTTTAAAATAATCTTTTTTTAAAATACTCTCTGATATATTCTGACACATAAAATTAATGTATGCAAGTGTAAACTTTATTTCTTTTCGAAAGATAATCTCAACACTGATAATAAGTTTGTAATTGCTCAGATGAAGTGATACGAATGTGCATGTCTGAGTGAAGTAGAGAATATTTCGAAAGACCAAATTCTGTCAGACGAAAGACATTTGTCGCTCGGGACTGTCGCTCAAGACCAAATTTCGAACGACAAGTGGTCTTTGTCTGACCGTGTTCGCGGGGATTAAATGTCACCTCCAGGTTATGATATCGAACGACAAGAGCATTCTATCCGATAAAGATCTTCAGGAACTCCTCTCCCTATACAAAGACTGAGTGATTTCGTTAGCCGTACTTTCCTAGCAAATCATTAATTAAATTAATTCCTGACATCGACGAGGAGGTACAAGTTGTTCATAGGCTCTCGAAAGCTTTCAGATTATAATTATTAACCTGATTAAAGATTTTCAGGCATTTTAATTAAGCGTTTGCTTTCATTGCTTCGATCGTATGGATGTTGAAGACCTTGTGTTCACAAGAGAGGGGTCCAAAATACTAAAGATTTCCTAAATAACTCTACTGGGAAGCTAATTTTAAAATGCTTTCGAAATGTTTTCGAAAATATTATTACTATGCATAAGTTCCAATTAAGAAATAGTTGAATTAATTTTAAGCGTTCTTGTACTGTTATCGGAAGAGGAACTTTTGTTTTGTGTGGAAAAGAGGTCTATATGTCGTGGGAGTGTTAGGATATCCTGCCCGGTTATTTCAGACATTCACCTTCCTTTGCGTTTTAGTTTTTCCATTCTGTTCGGTGCACAATTACTTAAAAAAGTTTGATCCCCTCCCCCGCTTGTACCCACGTGTGTCTGTTTGCTTCTGAATGGTTTCTCCCGTTACTAAACAACTCCGCAATCGTTCAGTAGATCTTGTTGAAACTTACCTTACCTATTGAAGGGCAAGAGATAAACTTATCATTTGAATTTGAAAATTGTTCTGTGTGTATGTGAGTGGAGAAGTTTGTGCGTTAACAGGTATTCGATTGATCCACTTTATAGAATTTAGATCATTTAACTTCACATTTAATCACTTCAAAAAATTATTTTTGCTTCTTGGGTAATATTTTTAACTAATGATATTATTAAGAAAGATCAAAAAAATATTATTGAATAAAGAATGGATACCCAAAAATTGTATTCAAATAGGAGCATAGGAAAAAAAAATACTTTTTCTATTATATTTTTTTAAGTATTGATTAAGTACTAGACTGCGGAAAATGATTGATATTTCCTTTTCATTATTATTATTTTTACACTTATGAGTCGCTATTATTTTTGGGAGGATTATTATTTTTTTATTTTGATACATTATTCGATGAATGATTTGTCTTTTTATTTTCTAATTATTTAATATTAAAGCACTTAAGGCGAATATTTTTAATAACAATAAGAAAAATGACCGTATACTTGAGAACAAATCGAAAATCGCATTAGGTCTGTTTATTAGGGGGAAATAAAAAAAAAAGATTTTCAAATTTGGCTGCAATATAACGATCCTAAGTTTTATTAAATGTTTGCGTGTGAAAACCTTTCACATTGTGTGTTTTACTTCGTAATAACGAATAGTGCAGTGTTCTTTATCTGGGTGACGTAGTTACACGAAAAGACAATTGGCAGAACAAACAAACTATATATCCACTCGTCAACAGTGGCGGATTAATAATGCGCCCTCATAGGATTTTATAGGAAAGACAACGGGATCTACAACTTTTTTTACTTCAAATGATAGGATGATAATAGAAATCGAATGAAATTAATTAGTTAAACGCTCTTTTAGAAATTTATTTATTTATTTTAATTTCTAAAAGAGTGTTTAACTAATTAATTCCATTCGATTTCTATTGGCTCTATTTGTTTATTTTGAGCCAATCACAATGACTGGCTTCTCTTGCTGTGGTGGCGCTGCCGTCGGCGTTCAGGAATGACATTTCGATTCGAAATAAATGAGGGGATTTCTACATTTTATCATTATTTCATACTTCTTTTGAAAGGGAAATGTTTACATACAAAAATTACATTACATTAAAAGTAGATTTTTTTTTTTTTTTAGTAGGATGGCAACTTTTATAATTAAAATAATTTATAAAAATTATAAAAAAACTTATTATATTAAACATAATAAGTTGCCTGCACATTTCACATTACCTCTCAAAATGGACAGTTGAAATCGTAATAAATAAACTATCCATATTCACTATAACTAATAATATAATATAATGAACAATTAAAGGTTGTTGCTCGGATGTCATTTCACGGAAAGGTCTATTATCATTTTCCCAAACAATGGCAGGGAAGCACTAACGTATTTACTTAAATTCTAATTAAACCCGAATCTCGTTGTAATCCGATTGGGTTTACGTTACAAATTCCCTGCGTTTTCTAGTTAAAATAACAAAATTCCTTCGCTGAATTAGTTCTGTTAACCAATTGTAGTCATATCAGTAAGCTCGTAATAATAACAATAAAAACCGATTCTTGTGTTGCTTCCTTAAAAGGCTACAAATCCCCGTCATTAGGAAATAATGATGATGGCCTAAACTCACCGAAACTTATTGTTCAGGTGACTTCAGTGAACTCAGAGTAATAAGTTTGATGATCTACAATAGCACGCACAAGACAAACGAAAAGGAAAAAAAAACGATTAAAGAACAAGATATATTTCACAGATCTTTGTTGTTTTTTTTTTACTGCTTATTCGATAGTGATTGGTTTGCAAATATGTACCTACAAACTTAAATTATTTTAATAATATTTTTTTTTTTTGATCAGTCGAAAATAGTTGAAAAGAAACAGATAAAATAGCGTTTGATTACAAGACTGCTATTATACGCTATGAATACATCTGGAAGTTTCCGTTCATTTAGAGTTTGAAAAACTACCTTCATTTATATATCCATAAGAGTAATATTAAAATACGAAATACTGAATTCCTTCAATTACTATCTTTCAAAGTTTTGAGAGTTTATTAAAAAATGTTGTTTGTGATTGAATATTGTCAGCACTTCATGAGCTGTTAGGTTTTTTTTTTAATGTTTATCTTTTTCTCCATATTGCTGACATCGGAAAATTCAGCATTTCAACGGTGCTTACAAAGAAGCGTTTTAGTTATAAACTAACAAAGGTTTCTCACTCTAAAATATAAGAGTTAATTTTAAATAGTAAGTAGTCCGTAATAATAATAATAATAATAATAATAATATAAGTAAATAAATAAAATCCCGGCTACTTTTTAAGAATGGATAGATTAAGAAAATGAAATACAGTACTAAAGATACTTTGCACACTCCTTGAACCAGGTCATTTTAGGCTTTTATACATAGCGTAGCTCGTAGCAGGAGAAGCCTTATATCCTCGCTCTGTCTGTCCATCCGTCGCGTCGCTAGAAATTCATGTCTCATGAACGACATAGGCTAGCGACATGATTTATATCTCGATAAAACATGTCGTGCCAAGACTAGCTCGTAGCCATTGTGAACTCGTTTCTAGCTTGTGTGATTCTCAAGTTATATGTCTCCTGTAGAATTTGATCTTAATTTTATTAAAATCCGGTATATTACAAAACTTTATTTCTTCATTTTTTTTTATATTGACTTCAACTAGAATTATTAAATGAATTAGTTAAATGAAGCCAATTTTTCTTTTCTCTTCTTGAAATTAATCTTACAATGATTGATCTATTTTTATTATAATGGGATCTCCCGAATCTATGGAGAGCTTCTATTTTCTGTGGAGTTTTGAAGTTGTAAAGTTTCCGAGATTTTAACATTCGCTCTGTGTAGAAGCCGTGGGGCATTATGCGATCGCTACAGGGATTTCTGCTCCTACCTTGTTTTACTCAGTTTGCTTGGCAATTGGCAGATATCCACAAAATTCCTATTTTTGCTCTAAAAAGAGGATGTTCTGTACAATTTTTTTTCTTTCTATTTGTTCGGGCAGTTTGACACCATCGCGCCTGGTGGCGATCAAGGTAACTTATAATCCAGTTTCTGATGATGTATGACTAATCTAAGTTATAAATTTTCTAATTGATGTGTACAAATAGAGATTTTTTTTTTTTCTTTTTACAGTGGTTTCTCTGAAGCTTACAGAAAAAGATACGCATTAACCAAATTCTTGACAAAATTTCATCCTAAAAAATCTGTATCAGCAAGTTGAATTGTAGTCTCTTGGCGCGAGACTGTTTCGAGAAATCTCGAGAAAAGAATAGGAAGGAATACAATGATGTGTAAATATCCTATTAAAAAAATTTAGTCAAAACATTCTGCAACCGTATTCTCTTGCATCGAATAAATAACTTTCATACAAAACAATGTTTATTTCCTAGTAAGACATTGTTCTGTCAGCAATAAATTTATAACGGAATTGTCAGATGAAATTTTTCTAGTTCGTGTATCAATTAAACGGCTTTTGATTTTTTCCGCCAATTGTCTAGCTACTTAAATTCAACAAAAAAATGGCAGCAAAAAAAAAAAAAAAAAGCGTCCTTTTTAGCTAAAGATGTTTACGTCCCCCCCTCGAATTCCTTTCAGAGTACAGTATTGATGACTTACTGTGAGAGCTGTTCCATTCGTGCTGTTTTATCGTGAGGCAATTAATTTTAAGTTTCTTTCCGCCCTCATGTTCAAGGAGATTTAAAGCAATTACAGATCTGCAATTTGCTATTGAAGTGACAGAACAATCTGTCGTTTTAAAACCTTACTATTCTGCGAAATTATAAATAACAGTTGTTCGAAATCCTTTCCACGGCCCTTTCTCCTTCGGTACAGTTCCAAATGTGCTGCAACATACACTGTAAATCCAACAGAAGTGGTAAACATTATAAAGCTAATAAAAGAGTTCAAAACAAAACCAGTCTTTCTTTTATGTAACTTTTTCCTCGAAGATTGATCAAATTTTGATTAATTGGAAAAGGAATTTTTCTCGTCATTGTGGATTCTGCGAAAATAATTTTAGAAAAGATGAAACTCTATTGGTTTCTTTTTACACAAACTCACTAAGACATTTTTTTCTATATTCTTAGAATTTGCTTTTCTTTGCCAAAACGTGTTCTGAAGTGGCCGTAAATTCCGTATATCGTTAACCTTGGGCATTCAGCCAAATTCAGGGTCATTATTGGGGAACAGTATTTAGGAAAGCTAAATTATGCCCCTCATTATTACGTTTAGCAAATTGAAAACATTCTGAATAAAACTATTCGGGACCTTCACCTTCTAATCAAGCTTTCGTTAGGAAATTTCCGTCGCAGAAGTTGCTTTTTCAACGGAGAATTTGTGGAAATTGCATTTGATATTAGAACAAGTTGGTTGTTAGAATGAAATTTCACGCCTTTACTTAATTGACTGTGCTTGCGATGTAGGCTACTACTATTCAACTACCGCATTTCTTGTCTGTTATATTTGCATCACGCTAAAATGATTAGACTGATTTTCTTATTACTTGATACTTTTTTTATTTATGGTCAGTCTCATATTATTATTTTTTTAAATTAATACCAGCACATATTTATAAAACAAAATTAAGAACTTATCGCTTCTGTTGCTGAATTTCAGGACGAAAGATGAATTTGTAATTTATAGGATAACATTGCAGAAGCCGTAGTTCATCTGAATTCAGTTTCGTTTACAAATTAATTTCGATTTAGTTTTTTTTTTTTTTTTTTTTTTTATAAATTCAAACGCATCATTTCAAAAACTTCAATCTTCTCGTTTTTCTTTCTTTAATTTCTTCTTCGTCTTTAGTCATATCAGTTTCGAATTCTCCTTCTGCATGAAACTGCGATCTGCCGATAATCAGATTAAATTAATCTTCTTAATTGCAACACGATTTTAGTGAAATTTTTAGTGAACTTGTTTACGAAGAATAAACAAGTTCACTAAAAAAAAAACTAATACTTCACTAATACTGTTTTTGTTTCAGTGATTGAATGAATTTCGATTTTTTTTTTCCTTTTTTTTTTTTTGTGCTCTTTACTATGTTTTTCATTTAAATTGATGGTAATAAGAATTTTGACATTTGAATTGAAGGTTTATTCGTTAATCACGTAAGATTGTATTTCTTCTAATGGCAATTGATGAAGAGTATTCAAGAGAAAAATAAGATTTTTTTAAAAACTCGTATCTCATGTTTCTGTGATGTATGATGAATAATTTTAGCTTAAAATAAAAAATAAAAAAAAAATATTCCAAATTATAGAAATGGTTAATTATAATAATTATATTAATTGAAATATCCCATCACAAGCCGCTGTGGCTCTTGGGGTTGCTGGAGGTAAGGCTTCTGCATTCTATAACCATTTGGACTAAGTTGAGATCGCCTTTAACCTCCGGTGTAAAGAAATCCAGTTCCCATTTAACCTAGGGCTGGGTGGACCCTAGGGCTCATCTAGAGGAGAATTCAGCTTGGAATAATCTGGGATTGAACCATGCTCATCCAGGCTGCAATCAAGTGCCTTACACTTGGTTAATGGGCCCCCTATAGTTATGTTACTACAACTGTTACTATGCAGCATTTTCATTTTGTAAGATAATTTATTTAGTGAAGAACTGGGAAAATAAAATAACATTTCTTCAACAAAAAATCCTGTGAATTGATACTCACAAAATGTCAAAAAAAAAAAAGTGTGACTTAGCTTTGATATTAATCTATATTATTTTTACTTTTAAGACTTTTCTATTCCTTAAGAAATACTTCAAACCATAGCAATGAAGGAAAAAAAAAAAATTATTATTTTTTTTTTTTTTTAGTCTTTGTAAATTTTGTTTAATGAATAGTACATTATTTTTTTTCTTCATTCCCATTGTGTTTTAAGACCATAAGGACAGTACAGTAGTCACTGCTTTATAAACCTATTTTTGGTGAAGAGAAACATATAATTTTCATTACATACTTTACAAATCGCAATCAGTTCATTTATACTTTAAACAAATGCAAATGAATTCCACTGAATTGATGATAAGAAGAAATCAGAGAAGGAAAAAAAAAAAAAAGGTTACAGAAGAGGGGGGTTTGAACTTATGCAGCTTCCTGGAAAGAATTTAGAGATCGTGAATCACCAAAGCATAAATTCTAGTCGTAGGATTTTTTTTTAATGGGACTTGAAATTTATATATTCCTTTGTCATTCCTTTTTTATTTGAAATAAACTATGTAATTCTTTTTTATTACTATTCTTTCTTTCTTACTATTTTTTTTTATTTGATAATATATTAATTAAAGCGTTTTCTCTTTGTTTTGTTTTTTTACAGAGTTTTCAAGAAGAGTTCACCCAATGGAAAAGTAAGTGAGATTTCTCAACATAAAACTTGGAAATTTTAGAATTTTTATAATTAAAACTGTAAAAAGATTTGTTAATTAGGACAGTTAAATAGGCTGCTATATTAATATATTCAAAATTAATAAAATTCGTATTCAGTGGTACATTCTTCATTTTTTTTTTATTTACTAATTTTGGATATTTTAATGTTTAATTGTTTAAGGTAATTTCAGCGTAGGCCTTGTTTTGTTTTTTTTAATTTTGCATTGTTATATCTATCTTGTAATTATTTTATCACGGAACTGTTTTTTACTCGAGAACATACAGTTCAATTTTTCTTAATGATATCATGATTTTGTTTATGTTAAGATTTTTTTTTTTTTTTTACTTACCCATTAAATAAAAATTTCTTATCTATATATCAAAACATGTAAATTTGAAATTTGTGACATGAACTCCTATTCTATTAGGGCTAGGGTAATAGTTAGAGAGGTCAGTCAGGTTGCATTTGCAACTGTGTACCTGGCTAACTACAGTGCACTTATGCATCTGGATCAGTCAAATCAGACTAACCACTGTTCAGTTATGGATGAAAAAGAAAAACTGCATATGCATTGCAGCAAAGTAATATAGATATGCGTAAATACATTCATTACCAAAAAAAAGATGCACCTAGAAGGAGTTGTCCGATTGTAATGAAATTTCGTATGCAAAGACATTGAGACCGCCCATGCATATGATTGAACTTTGGTGTCCAATGAATGAATAGCGAGAGCTACAGCGTATCAGAACTGCACACTCAGCAGATGTATATAAGAAGCGATTCTCAATCTGATATTCAAACTTTCTGTTGCATTGCGAGTTAGGATACCTTTCAACGACTGAAAAAATGCCTCGCCGCAGGATTCGAGCTCATTATGTGTAACTGTCAGAGTTTGAAAGAGATCGAATCATTGGATTGAAAGAGGCAGGTTGGGCGAATCGGAGAATCGCTCGTCATATGGGTCGAAGTGATGCAGCGATTAGAAGATGCTGGCAGGAACGGGTGGACAATGGCAGATTTCAGCGTCATGAAGGTAGACCTAGGGTCACAGCAGAGCAGGAGGATAGAGTGATTGTTAGATCAGCTGTCACAGCGCCTCAATCATCATTATCAACCATCAGACGTGCGACCTGCACACGAGTGTCCACCATGACCATTCACAGATGGCTGAGAGAACGACATCTACGCTCGTACCGACCTCTACGCCACCTGCCACTCATGTCTGCACACCGTCGGGCCAGATTACAGTGGTGCTTGGCTCGATCTGGTTTGAATGATGCTGACTGGGGACATATAGTGTATAGCTACGAATCCCGCTTCCAACTGTGCCCTGACGATCGTCGCAGACGTGTCTGGAGACGCCCAGGGCAGCGTGCCGATCCTGCTTTCACTATTGCACGCCACACAGGCCCTCAACCAGGAGTTATGGTCTGGGGTGCCATTTCCCTTGACAGCCGGACCCCTTTGATCGTCATTAGCAGCACACTTGCAGCACAGCGGTACGTCGACGACATTCTGAGATCTGTTTTGCTACCCTTCCTTTTGCAGTACCCTGGCCTTTTCATGAAGATAATGCCAGACCACATACGGCACTTGTTGCTATGACTTGTCTTGCAGCTTGTGAAACACTTCCTTGGCCAGCCAGATCCCCAGATCTCTCTCCAATCGAGCATGTCTGGGATATGATGGGAAGGCGACTGCATCCACCAGGGAATATGGATGACCTAGCCCGACAATAGGAGCAAATTTGGCAAGAAATACCGCAGGAGAACATCAGGGAGCTTTATCACTCTATGCCACGTCGTGTAGCAGCTTGCATTCAGGGTAGAGGTGGGTCAACACCTTATTGAGCTCGTTACTTTGTAACTCTGTAACTCTGAAATAAATCATTCAATTTGTCTGAAATTTTAATCATTTTCTATTCTGTACATAATCTTCCTCTCCACCAATTTTTGTCTCCATCGGACAACTCCTTCTAGGTGCGTCGTTTTTTTTGTTAATGAGTGTAGTTTGGCAAATAACCTGCAAGTTTATTTTGATAATTTGATTTTAGCTGTGTTTTCAATGTTTTATTTTGTAAGTTCTTAGATTAAATAAAAATATCGAATTTGATGATAAATGCTTGTAAGTTAAGAATTAATAAATTAAATAAAAATACTAAAAAAGATAAATTTTAACTAAATATAAATAATGTTTTGTTTTTTTTCCCTTTAGATCACTGTATATCTTGGAAAGAGAGATTTTGTTGATCATATTAGCCATGTAGATCCCATTGGTAAGTAAGATGCTATTATTGAAACAAAAAGAAATTTATAGTTATCTTAAGATAAAGTAAAGGACATGGATACCTGATTCTGTGCAATTTCAGAAAATACAATTACCATCACTTTGGTATTATTGAAAAATCTAGAACGGGTTAAATCTCTGTGACAGAGCTAGGGATCTTAATTCATAGAAAGAAACAGAAGCAGATTCAAAATTCAGCTTCAATGAAAAGCATAAAAGTATTAAGTTTGATATACAATAGCCCCGTATGTCATTTTGTTTGTTTCTTTTTTTTACAATGTAACTAAGACAATGCCCTTCTGTTTTGTTACACAAGGCCATTCTGTCCTTCTTATTTCCTTCTTATTTTGAAAAAGTGATCTTTTGATTATACAACTTAATATTTGCAGAGGAATTTTTTGTTTTAATTTACCTTTCATCATAAGATAAGGACAACATGACTTTATCTTCAATAAACATTAACAAAAAAAAAAAAAAATTGTGCCAAATTAAAACCTGTTTTCTGGACTAACTGGTTTTAGCCTTATATTTACTACATTCATTATTTCTGTGGCATTTTACCAATTTTCGTGTTTTCCGTGACTTTTATTGTAAGTTACACTTTATTTAAAAAGTTAAGTTTCAGTGTTTACCAGTTACATAGTTACTTTACTATATTGATACATTTTGTAAGGCCTATCCAATACGTATACAGAAAGAAAGAAATAAACCAAGATTAGAAGTTGTAGGATTTATTCCTTAAAAATACCAACTTCCTTCTCTAGCTTCCATCAGTTCTTTTAGATTGTTTTCTAAAATTTGTAAAGTAGGATTTCCTTTCAATTCTGATATCATGACCTCTTAAATAAGATAAATATTTTAAAAAATTCTTTTTTGATATATGTGGGTGGAAACCTCTGTATTTGTGGTATCATACAATTATGTTTTGGTTTTTAGTTAATTTTGTATGTTTTATTTGCTACGCTGAATGTATTTATTGGATATTGTAATAATAACCATAAAAAGTTAAGAGAAAGAATGTGAAGCTTAAGCTAATCCCAGCTGACAAATGATGATTGTAAAATATCTGCTTAACGGAGATGTTTTTGAAATTGAAAGAACAAATTTTTATATATACTGAATTTACTATTTAGTGTGAAATATATTGACAGTAGGATTACTTAAAAATACTTTTGTTAGAGCTTTCAACACATAAGTTTTTTTTTTTTGCTATGTTAAAATTAACATGTACTTTCATAACAGAATAGGAAATTTCATTAAAACATTTAGACACATTTTTTTTTTTTTTAATAAATATTTGTTATTTAGGTAATAAATGTTTTATTTGAACAATGTAAATTCATCTATCATTCCTAGATGGTGTAGTACTTGTGGATCCAGATTACCTAAAAGATCGCAAGGTATATGGACATGTGTTGGCGGCTTTTAGATATGGAAGAGAAGACTTAGATGTCCTTGGACTGACTTTCCGAAAGGATTTGTATCTGGCTTCTGAACAGATCTATCCTCCAGAAGGTGGAATTAAACATCCTTTAACTCGTTTGCAAGAGAGACTACTCAAGAAGCTTGGCCCCAATGCTTATCCATTCTTCTTTGAGGTAAAGAAAAAGCAGGTTTTTGTTTTTGTTTAAAAATAAAATTATTTATTTGTATTATGTTACTTGTTTTAAGTTGAAAATGCCTTTAGGTAGATATATTTAAAAAATTTTAAAAAATTATATATTATTTGCTCCCTTGTTTCTTTAGATTGTTATTTTTTTGTAATTTACACATTACTAATAAAAAGATTATTAAAAAAAATGTTTTTCTTATTCAAAAGAAAATGGCATTGCAAAATTAATAACATTTTTTTCTTTTCCCTGTTTGTAATTTTTGTGGCAAGTTTAATTTAATGTGTATGGAGGTAAATAATCATTGCATAAATGAGGATACACATTGTAAATTCAATTACTTTATTAAAAAATACTTAAATACAGGATATTTTGAACCTTTAACGATGTTCAAAGTATAAATCGACAAGACCTGATGATGAATTTTGTTTCAAAACAAAAACAAACAAACATGTATTTTATTATTTTATACACTAATGTAATGTTTCTTTGTCGTATTACCTGCAATGCTATCAATCTTTTGTCAACCATCATTTTGGATTTAATAACTGGATTGCTGTCAATTGTAGTCTTACTGTAACTATTTTTGTACTGTACTGTATCCTATTTAGCAAATATTAAAATCTTTCTTAATCTTTTCCTGTTAGCTTCCACCACATTGTCCTGCATCTGTAACTTTGCAGCCAGCTCCTGGAGACACTGGCAAGGTAAAGATCGCCTTTTTTTCCCTCCAGTTTAATAGAGATAAAGTATAAATTTTTATCAGTTAAAAAAAAAATAATAAAATAAAATACATATTATCAAAATGAAGAGCTTATTATTAATGTTTATATATATATATTTTCATTTTATTGCAATATTTTTAATTTTGTTTATTTTACATTTCATAGCCTTGTGGTGTAGATTATGAATTAAAGGCATATGTAGCCGACAATGCAGACGATAAACCACATAAAAGGTAAATTTCATGTTTGATTAAATTGCCATTTTGTGATGGCCTTAAGAGAAAAAAAATTTAAAAGGACACATAGATACACACATATATAACTTTTATTATTATGAAAGCAATAATACTTTTTTCTCAACTCATATTTAGGAATTCCGTACGGCTGGCTATTCGGAAGATTATGTACGCTCCAAGCCAGCAAGGGGAGCAGCCGAGTGTGGAAGTCAGCAAAGAGTTCATGATGAGTCCAAATAAATTACATTTGGAAGCTTCATTGGATAAAGAGGTACTTGATTTTGAATGACATTTTATGTTCTACTTGATTTAAAAATGAAAGAAAACAAGATGAAATTACATAAAAATAGCAAAATTACATGTTAGTGGAAAAACATTGTTTCAGCCACTATGCAATTTCTATCAATTATACATGAAATTATTTCACTGCTGTGTTATTGTTGAGTAACATTGAATTGATTTTGTGTAATAAACTAAGCAAAGTTCTTAAATGTGTGAACAGGGATAAGCTCCAGCATACTGAATATTATCTCCCTATCAGGTTTTGTCCTGTAGCACAATGGCTGATCTGCCTCTGTATTTATAAAGGCCACTATACACTTAACTGCATGCTTGATCAAGCATTCTGTACAAGCATGCTTGAGACTCTTATGGAAAATTTGCGCAAGCATTGTGCTTGTACAAGCAGCTTGATAATTGATTGAAATTTCATCTGCATGCTTGACAAGCCACGGTTTGCGCAAGCCAAATTGCAAGTGTATTGGTCGTTTGTGGAAGTAAAGGTCAGTTGTGACTCAGCTCTCGGCCAAGACACATCTCTCCTTAGTTTCCATCACGGTCAGTGATCTGCGGAAAGGACACAGAGAATTTTTTGAGGAATTCATTCAGATGTACCGAAGTAATCCTTGTCTGGAGGAGGATTAAAGCCAAAGATTATCATTATAAGGCGAAGAAAGAAGCTGAGTATGTTGTGTTATTACAGATATACAAAAAAATAGATCCAAATGCCGACCAGGATATCGTTGTGAAGAAAATAAATAAATAAATTATGGGTGTTACGAGTGACAAAAGATTCAAGGGTTTCTTCGTTCATTCGCAGATAATTATGGCAATCAGTAGGATATATTTTAAATTCACTCAGTAAGTTTATGTGAGAATAGGTTTTTCTTTTCAGTAACCAGTCTTTACACCATATGCCATGTTTCTTCTTTCGTGTTTTTATTTTTAAAATGAAGTGTACGCAGCCAAAGGAAGCAAAGCATCGTTGTCCTAACTCGACATATCTTAAGCCCAAAATGAAGCTGTTCAAGCATGCTTGCGCCGTGTGGTGGCAAAGAGAATTTATGCATACTTGTACAAAATGCTTGATCAAGTATGCAGTTAAGTGTTTGTTAACATATAGCATAACAAACCATTTTATGCTTTTTTCAAGCATTTCTGAACTTAATTGGAAATTCTTATTCAGTTATTGAAACCTACTGATCATGACTTAAAATGATTATTTTCCAAAAGTATCTAATATTAATTTATTGAAATATTTAGCCATTGATATAGCAATGACGGTAACTTCATCATCTAATGTACTATTAAGAAAATGATTTTGAGTTGATTATAGTTCATTTTTAAATTTAAATTATACTTTTCACATTTGACTTATTCTATCCATTTTCTTTTTTTCACAGTTGTATCATCATGGAGAAAGTATAGGAGTAAATGTTCATATTGCAAACAACTCTAATAAAACAGTTAAAAAGATCAAAGTATCAGGTAATTTATTTTTAACCGTTTATAGTAACAATTATATACATTATTCATAATAGTTTTCCACATAAAAAATTCTTATAATAATTATTAAACAGCTAAATAGCTTTCATAGAAACATTAGGAAAGTAAAATAGTAATTTTTAAACAAGGTAGCAATAGCGATTAGTAAACCAATCACAATGCTTTGCAACAGCTTCTGATAACTGAATGAAGAAAATTATTCAAAAGTTATAATAAGCTAACAAGCTATTTTTATTGAAAACTTTACAATTCAAAAATCCACCACAATAGGCTCATGAACACTGAAGAAGGATGAGTAGAGTACAGATTGAGTCACCTTTACTTTAGAATAGAATGCGTCGAGACACGTTCCATACCTGGTGGATCGCTATCGCTACCTTGGAGCCTGACCAGCTAGAGACATAAACTCTACGGCTCTGAACTACTCTTGGCAAGATCTTTTCAACGACACCCTAATCAAGTCTCTAGCCCTCATGGTTGCTGAGTTGATACTTGTCCACAGACAGACAGACAAACCGGGACTGTAAGGCTTCACGGTATCAGAAGCCTAAAAATTTTTTTTTTACTTTTTGAAGTAATCAGGTTTTTATTATTGAAGAAAAACCAAAAAAAAAAATCATTCTATTCATCATACTACACAAATCAGCCATCAGTTATTCAAACATCATTTTCAAGCATCTGGTTACCCTAACATTTCGAAATCCTTAAATCTTTTTGGGAAATTCAGTGTTTATCATTTTTTTTTTTTTTTCAAACTCAAGTTGCAATTTAAGTGTAAAACTATATAAGAATACGAAGAATTAGAGGTTGTGCTTGAAATTTCTTGTCTCAAGAATTCTTTGGAAGTTTGCTTTCTTTCAAATTCTTTTTCCTTAAGAATTTGGTTGTGTAAAAATTTGAGATTCTTGGGAATTTCTGTCAGCCTTCAAGTATTAAGAGTATTGTTTACAATTGCTATTTAAATTGTAACAATAAAAATGTTTTTAAAAAATAATTTTCAGAAGTCTCATACTGCCAGTTTCCATATTCTATTTTTGAAATAAAAGTTGTACATTAGACATATTTTAGAAAATAACAAATTAAATGCCAAAACATAGGAGTTTAGTTACTATAAAATAATTTGATTTTTTAATAGACTTAAAGTTTCTGGAAATCTTGATTACTACTATCTTCGAGGCTTCCGGTAATTTCAGATCTGGAAAGTCAGCATTACTGATTTTCCCTTCTATTATTACACTTTTATCTTTCCATATTCTTGCATCTTATCTGTCATTTGATAGGGAGGGGTTATCTGTATTATATTCTTTTGCACCATTGCTAAATAAAATTTACCACACATTACTATGTAAAATTTATTTCATTAAATATTTCCCAACCAGAAATTTTTGACATGTGTTAACATCTAAATTGAATCTAAAACATCAAATAAAATAAAAAATCAAAATATTTGTTTATGTAACAGTTCAAAATCTGCTAAACTGCATTCCCATTATCTTAGGCTGTCCCATATCTTACATCAACGGAAACACTTATTATTAATGTATGAATTCATTTGTCTTCCTCTTTGTTTAATGATAATCAGTTTCTTGAATTTTATGAAAATTAATTAATGAAAATTATTCCTTTTCAGTTCGTCAGTTTGCTGATATATGCTTATTCTCCACTGCACAGTATAAATGCACTGTAGCTGAAGTTGACAGCGAGTAAGGACTATTTCGTTTTATTGTTAATAGTACTCCATAATCTCTATTTACTTATATTTTTTTCCAGTGAAATATTACTTACTGTTTTTCTTTCTTTGTGATTTGTAGTGAAGGATGTCCTGTTGGACCAGGATTTACTTTGTCGAAAGTATTTTACTTAGTTCCACTTTTGGCCAACAACAAAGATAAGCGTGGACTTGCTTTGGATGGACAACTTAAACATGAAGATACAAATCTGGCATCTTCAACCATGTAATTGCTTTCATTATTATTATGTATTCACAGTATATACTTGCCATGCCACGCTGAGAGCAGGTATATTGGCTAGATCATATTTTGATGAATTACATCTGATTCAGACACAAATAATTCTGGTATTTCTTCTCACTTCAACGTTCCAGAAGTGTAGTTTGCTTCTGGAACATTGTTTCCATTATCTTCTAGATGGAAAAAAATAGCGTGAAGTAGTTTTCTTATACCAATAAAAAGACCAAGAATACAAAATATGAATCGAACATGTTACGAAGTGCTGTGGGGCACTTCTTCAGCACTTAGTAACATGTAATGAGCTTAAATTAATGTATTCAATTAATACTGTGCGTTCTGGCCTTTTTATTAAAAACTGCACATTAAAAATGACTGAATAGTTTTCTTATACTTAATTCTGCTAGTCCTTTCATTGATAACACTTCTTGTTACACTTTATATCATTAGTCTGAAACGTACTTGAGTCTTAAGAAACAAACAAGATATTACAGAATTACTGCAGATGACAATATGCTGCTCCATTTTCAATATACTTTATTATTTTTTAATTATTACACATTATTTAATTAATGAGCCATATGATATGAAAGAACTGCAGTACTAATAATAACAATAAGTACTTTTAAATAATAATACTCATTAAATTAAAAGCTTTTTTAGTTACTCATAATAATATTTTCATATGTGCTGATGGCATTTTCTATTTATTTCTATGGTAATTTTTATTTATTAATACCATACAAAATGAAAACATCAATTGAGTCATCATCTTTTTTTTTTAATGAAATATGGTTATTTTCTTTTTCTTTTTTCTTCTCAGAATAACGGATCCAAGTCAGAAAGAGAACCTGGGAATAATTGTCCAATACAAAGTGAAAGTGAAGCTTTGTTTAGGTGCTCTTGGAGGGTGAGTGTATATAGAGCAATTTTTTAAAATCAATCGTAACACTCGACATGTCATAACTCTTGTTATTTTGTAAAATGATTTAGAATGTCTTATCAACAATTGTGATGTCAGGTCTGTTGGGGTGTATGGTTTTGTCTGTGTGAATGGGGCGGTCCCAGTACAGCTAATGCCTATTATTATTATTAGCAGTTACAATATTACAGTCAATTATTCAAAATATTCTAAAGCAACATAAGAGATTTTTCTTTAAATGATAAAAAGTAATAATTTTTTTTTTTTGAAATTCCTTAAAAATACAAATAGACTGAATGATTAGTTCGCATTATTCCGAATAATTTCCTTCCTGGAGGTTTTATAAAGCGAATAATTTCTTCCTTGAAATTGCAAGCATATTGGATGAAGTTTAGAATGAAACTAAATCTATAAGATTCTGTTTTATTTGGCAAAACCACTTACATTTAAGAGCTAGATACAATGACTATGATTGATTGATCAGCAGTTGAATGATTTCCAGTGATTGAATAATAGGAATTTATTGAAATGTTAGCTGTTGTTCAGTTGATGGCAAATGAATCTCAAAATAACAGATGAAATTTAAAAAAAAAAAATTAACAAAGAATATCTTAAGTTTTTTTATAGATTCAACAGGAAACGTTTATAAATTTATAATAATGCAGTCACTCATTACAATCATTTACTTATATTTGATCTTCCTGTTTTGTTCTTACAAAAGCAATCAGAGAAGCTTTGTTTCAACTTAAATTTTGACTTCAATAATTTAGCATGAGTGGCTCCTGTTCAAATTCTGCCAAAAAAAAAATACCGACTCTATGACTCTTCAGTTGTACACAAGTAAATAGGCATTTCAATCATATAACAGCAATTTTTTTCTTTTTCTTTTGTTTTGGTCTATGTAAAATGCTCAAAGATAATTCCTGAAGCAATGTTTATTTCCTGAAACAAATCATTGAAATGCTATATAATAATAGATCAAACAGGTAGATGACAAATGATAAATTCTCTTTTCAAGCTAGGATAGGAATTTATTTCCTCTATAGAGATTGAAAACGATTTCATGTGAAAGATAACTGTAATGAGAAATGGAAGTAGAATACACTGAAAATACATTGACTACTTCTGGAAAATACATCGCTTTACAGAATTGCTCTTTTGATGTATCAGTACTTGACAAGAAATATTAGCATTATGCAACAGTTTTGAGTGACTCTGGAAGAACTTTAAGAAAGATGTAAGTAATGAACACACCTTCACAGCTCAAAATACAAAACCTAAGCAAAAGAATGATAAAAGAGTATAAATTTATCATGAATATAGTAGATGTTTGGTGTATAGCTTTACTGCTATAGAATACTGTGGACAAAACAATAAGAAAGCTTAATACTTACATTCATTAGTTTTGAACTTTGAACAATACATTTAATCATGACTGCAAATTGGCATTAAGATAAAGTTTGGTAATTTTTTTTTTGCATTATTTAGAAATCAATTCACATTTTTATATCTTCATTTACTCATCTGATCTTTCTCTCTCCCTACTCAAGCAGTGATCTTGTTGCTGAGTTGCCATTTGTCCTAATGCATCCCAAACCAGAAGACGATCTCCCTCCTCTGCCTCGTCCCTCAGCAAATGCCAAAAGTGAAAATGACGATTCAGTCCCAGTTGATACGAATCTTATTCAGCTTGACACGTAAGCATAAAAACTTTTATCATAGCCAAATTGCACACTGACTTTCTAAGTGTTAGTTGTTTTTTTGTTAACAATATGGAAAGAATTATACAAAATACAATTCACTTTTTTTTAAAAGGTAAGCAGTGCTTAAATTTTTTTCACTTTTTTATTACGGTTAGTTCCTCTGGGTTTTTTTATACAAAAATTAGAAACAGCAAAACATTGAAAGCTTTTACTTTACGACCATAGTTGTTGATGTAAGAATGATTAAATGCTTTATTTCAATTTAACATTGGTACTATTCAGTAGAAGATAAGAGTTATGTGCACTAAGCATTTCTCAAATACTCATCTACATATTCTTTTAAAAAGGCTAAAATAGGCATTTTTATGGACTGCTTCTGAAGTTGGCCTTCCTCTAATTTGCAGGAAAAGTACCAAGTGTCCGATTATGAATTTTCTATGAAACTAATAGAATGAGAAAATGTAAAATAATGATTAGGAAAAATGAATGTATGAAATAACTGAATGTCTATTAATTTGTGAAACTTAAAATTTTAGTCAAAAACACTTTTAGGACTAGATTTTCAAGTCTTTTTTTGGGGGGGGGGTTGTTTAATTAAAGCCCTTTTACTTAATTATTTTTGGAAAGATGCGGATTTTAATCTCTTCAATCTTATGATTACGAAAAGGCATAGAAAAGGGGATTTAAATGTAGAAGGGGTTGATTATAGATATATTTTAATCAGATTGCAACATTTTTGCTTTTTTTTTTATATCATTAAGAGGATCCTCTTGTAAATTAATTATTTATAATGTTATTTAATTACTAATCTAAGGCTTTAATTGATTTCTTGCAGAGATGGAACCAGTTGTTACGCTGATCAGGATGATGATATCATATTTGAGGACTTTGCACGTTTGCGACTGAAAGGAGAATCCGACGCATAATTAGCCTGGAGATCATAGCCAAGCCCATCCTGTCTCTAGATTCTTCTGCCATTTGTCCTTCCTCTCCCTGACAGCCATATATCCAAAGTTGTGCCATCGGATGTCAGTGTCTTCGTGTTCTATCACTTAGTACTGGCCTCTTCGTGATTAATCTCCTTAGTACTTGCAGGACACGACTCCAAAATAGTTGTTGAGAAAGATAAAAGCAGGAAAGGATTGTTTTGTGGACATTTTCATTTGCTGCAATTTGTTTGAAGCGATTATCACTGACTGTGGCCTTAACAAAATATATAAATATATATATAAAAGAAGTGTGAAGACTTTTAAAGCTCGAAAATTCAGATTAAAAATAAACTATTACCAGAAATTACAGAAATTTCAACCTTAATTTAAAACTCACTTTATTTGTAGTCTGTTTATTTGTCCTGTTTGTGATTATTGTAAATATTGTATAAGTAGTGATATAGTAATTGTTTATTTCAAGAACAGGTATGTATTTATGGAGTTATGTTTTAATATCATAATTTACCTCTTAAACTATAAGCTGATTGCATAAGCAGACATTTGCTTTTTCAATGGCCGTTTGCATGCATTGACTAATGAATAAGTTGATGCAAAACTTGTTCCAAAATCAATAGTATAGAACGAGTAGAGGTTTTCGCAGAAGTTTCAGAAAACTGGGCGAAAGTTCAAGCTAATCTGTTTTAAAATTAGAGCTATATTATTTGTCTGTCTGTCTTATTACTTTTTTTTATCTCTTGGTTTTTCTTGTATCTAAGTTTTCTAGTCTTTCTTCTGACAATTCCGATTCGAAATACATTTTCACTTGAAAATTAATCGAGGAAAAAACTTTCTACAAGCTTATTAAGAATAAAGATAAAATGATTTATTTTGCCTTGGTTTGAAATTCAATGGATGTTAAAGAACTATTTTACTCTCTTAAATAATAAAAAGGTAAATGATAATGCATTTTTTTTTTTAGTTTTGTTTTATCTGCACAAATCTACAGTGCTTTCCTAAGTTTTAGGAAATTTTGATGTTTTGAGCACAAAGTTTCATTAGAACGACTTGATTTTAAAATAGAGAATAGTTTACATTATCCATAAGATTCTGACTCTGATACACTGTCTTTGATAATGAGACCTTTACATCTCATTTTTAGAAGGATGATTTCTTACGTAAAGAGAAGACAAGTGCTATCTAACAACAGGAAAAGAAAAATAATTTGAGGGAAATTAAAACCGATAATAAAATCCTTTTTCTTTTTTTAAAGGAAATGGCAATAACTGGAATTTAAAAGAAATAATGTTATCAGACAATACTGCACAACTATTAGATGATAATGGAAGTGTATTTAAAATAGCACTGTAGAATACTTGCATTTTTGAAGCTACAGCACATTAATTTGTAGTCAATACCTTTTCAAAACTAAACATTTTAAAAGCATTATTGTAGTTTAAGAGAGAGAGAGAGGAAAAAAAAGGTTACTTTGATCTCTTCATGTCTTAATGCATTTCTTTCGTCTTATCTAATGTCTAGTAATGTCTCGTTATTGTTAACTTTCTAATTCTGTGGTGTCTCCTTAAGTTTAGTCGTAAAGTTAATAATAAATACTGTTGGATTGACTCAGCATTTTAATTGCAGTACAAAATGCAGCACCCTAGGCAATTTCTGCTTACGTAATTTATTAGTTGGAATTCTAGAAAGTTCTATGTTGTGTTAATATGTAAATTACATATTCAGCCACTAAACTCCACAGTACTTAAACTTTTATTGATATTTTTTAAATTGTATTTCAATATTTTTTTTTAATGAAAATGTTTTATTACAGGACACTAAAATCATGGCATTATTTAACTTTTGCATTATTAATTTCAGAAAAATGTTGCTTTTCCCTTCCCCCCCCCCCTCTTTTTTGTTTTTATTCTCGGTCAGAGAAATTACAGTATTACAGTAAATAATTAGAATAATAAAACATATTAGCCAGTTTTAAGCCAGGTTGCAAATTGTAGGAAGTTAGGTAATAGATTTGATTCTGGATCTTGGTTCACCTCCTGATTCAGATTTTCGCTTTGGAAAAATGAGCCTTCAGAAATAGGACTGAATTAAACATAAACTGCAGAATTGAAATTCAGAATTTTGATAGGACGGAAGATTTGAACAGTTGAACAGCCTTCCGCAGCAGTCATCCTATTTTGACAGTAAAGGAACCTTTACTGTTTTGCTTTTGCTTCAAGTTGTTGTTGTTCCTTTGCATACATCAGTGTTATTGGGTTCAAGTAAAATAAGACGATTACTGTTTGCTGAAGGTTTGTGAAAGCAGTTGGGATTGAAGGAGGTGTTAGTGAAAAAGGACAGAGATTGTTCTGTTTGCTTAAATCATAACATAGCAAAAGTAATTCATTTTGAATTTATCATCTGTTTGGGCAATATTTGCTCTTGTTTTGCATTCATTATTTTTTTTATCTTAAAATATCAATTTGAAGAAACTTGAAAAAATCATTTCAAGGTGCTTTTTTCATTTTTGTTTTGATCCATTTCAATACCAAACCTTGCATAGCTCTTTTATTATAGTTTTAATTCTGAAAAGTTTTTAGTTGTTTAAGTAATCTTTTATAGTCCATCATTCAGGGATTTTTTCTTTTTTTCTTTTTGTACATAGGGTGCTCCAAATTCTGGTACAATAGATAATTCAAAAGTTTTTCATTCTGGAATTGTTTTATACAAGCTTTAGGTGACATTGTAGCAAACACCAGTCTGAAACATTAGGAATTTCCCGAACATAGAAACTAATTTGTAAATTTCACAGAAATTGAAAATAAAAATATAATGTAAATATAAACTCTTTAAGATACCTAAAAGAAACTTTTGAATCGTCATTGCTTCCAGGATTTTGGAAATTACTTATAAAGAAATAAATAAAAAACTTGTTTTTGTAACTAGAAGATTTTTTCATGTCAATTTATTACTTACAAGTATATTTTTTGCTGTTAAATCAGTTTTTAAAATGAAATAATAACTTCTTTTTATTTGTAATAATTCTTATTCTTCATAAAAATTAAATGGTTTTAACAATAGAAATGAAATGGAGTTCATTTAAACAAATAGATATTTATCACTACTCTTTGAAATAACTGTAGTATTTGACGTGTACAGATACGTTCTTATCTTTGGAGCTGGAAAAAGAAGTGATTGATATAAAGATGCCCTGAGTTTAAATTATTAAATGAATTCTTATACGAATGAGTTTTCAACGTACTTGAACAAGCCAAAACATAATAGTGGACAAATTCAAGGTTCTCGTAATAGCTATTTTCTTAAAAAATGCTCATGAGTACTTGACAGTGAGTTAACATGAGATCAATTAGGTACACTGTAACAGTGAGTTTATTGTGCTTAAATATGTCTCAAGAATTATTTGCTTTTATTGAACACGGCAGGGTTTAGTAGTTTCTTCGATTCAACCCACTCGAAGGGCCCAAGTAAGTTGATAGTATTTGGCTTAGCTGATAAGAGTTCCAGACTGCATTTCAATAGAAAACATCAAATGAAAATCACCCTATCTCTTTCAGAATAGCAAGATAGTGTATCTCTGAGATATTTGGCTCCTTTCTTCCCTTAAGTATTCATTGTATAATCAACTTAGAATGCAAGAAATAGTGAAACAATAAACTTTTGTTTACAATAACAACATCTTCAGTATTGAATTGCACCAAAAACAAAATTTCTTACATGTTTATTTTTTCTGAAATTTATATACAAGACACTTATTATGAAATTAGCAATATCTTATTGATATAGATAATTATTATGGAATGGTTTTATTATATTTGAAGTTTTCCTTTCATCTAATGAATTATTTTAGTGTTACCTTAATGTAGTATCATAGAACATCTGAAATATCATAATAAAAGGTATAGGACTTGCTTCGTATTGATATAAAGTAAGTTCTGTATTGATGATATTTCATATCTGCTCTAAACATATTTAATAGTGCTTTAACTATCAGTATATTGAGACTGCATTGATTTCAGTAAAGGTGTTAATTATTAATTTCTTAACAAGTAATTGAGAAACTTATTGGTAATAAAAAACATTTTATTTGCATCTACGTAGGATTATTCTTTAAAGAGCAAGATCTTTAAGAATTTTAGCAGAAATTATTCCAGTACAAACTAGATTTTTTGTTGATGGAATTTCTTTTTATTACAATTATTACTAATTTCATTGCATTGGAATTAGACTGTTCTGAATAAGGCAGTGATTATGGAAGAAACATTTTATGAAATTAAAAGTAACAGGTTTCTTGTAAAGCAAGAAAGAAAAGGAATTTCTAAACAGGGAATGTCTTTTGAAGTATATTTGGAGTATATTTTAACTGAAATAGCTCTGAAATTTAAAATAAACAAATCCAGTACACTTTGATAACACAAAACCAATAAGAATTTGATGAGGCTGACGGCATTGAACATCAGTAAAATTGCACCCCTGTTCCCACTTCAAAAATAACAGCACGTAAAAGTTTTATACACCAGTTTGTAGAACATTTAGGCACCAGTTCATACCAATGCAATTTAGGAAATTGCAAAACAAGCATTTGCCGCCTCCCCCCCCCCTCCCAAAAAGCTTTATTTTGAGTTTTGTTTGTTCAAGTGAAAATTTCTTAAAGTTATTAATTAATTAAGATATTCATAGGATCAAAGTTCATGAGATTTCTATATAGAATGAAGAAGTAATATTTAAAATAAATTTCCTTTAAACCAAGCTCCAGGGAAATAAGTGGTTTTATATTTTCATTTTTAACAGAATAAGCTTTATACTGGATCAAATTGAAAGGGAAATTTTGATAGAAATATTTCCTTTTGGGACCAGTTACATGTGAGAATGAAAACAAAATAATAACGTTTTGGTGGACTCCAAATTAAAAGATATCTTAATAATTGAAAAGGCTATTTTATTGGTTAATATTGTGTGAGGGTTGTATTTTAACAGCCTGCACTGTATTTAGCGAGTACATATTTTAGCATTATAAGTATGTATACGTTTTTGTGAATAACTATATAACTTACTAATTTCTAAATTTATATACATATTAGTGTATATTTCCATTATTTGCTGTTGTAAAGTATATTTTCTATATATACAAATATATAGAGAGCATGTGTTGTGAATTTGTGAGACTGTATCTTTTGTGCAAACTATAAAGACAGCCTTTTTAAGTTTGATAAATATATTAATGTAACTTACATAAAAAGAAGATTTGTGTGTGATTTCTTTAACACTGCAGAAACCATATATACATATGTGCAGTAGTACATGCCTTAAAACTTGTTGGTAGTAAAAGAGTTTTTGGAAATGAATCCAGTGCACCATTTCCAAATGTCACCTTGACTTACCAATAACTACTCGATAATCAACACAGTCATCTATCACCAACATAATTATTTATTCAGAAAATTTATTAATAATCAACAAAGCCAAATAATGAAGTATAGAAAAAGAAACAGGGGTGTACATGAGAGCAACATCATAACAGGGTTTTTCCTAAACAAAATAGTAAAGCAATCTGATGATAATTAATAGAAATATGTAGTAGTTCAAATTATTGTAATAGTTGACTGTGCTTTAGTTCTGAAAGATAATTTAAAGAAAATGTTGAGAAAGAAAATGTTTGCCAAATTAAAAGCTGTAAATTTGAATTATATTCATGATTAAACCTGGTTTTAAGGCGTGTAGGAGCTTTAGAATGGTACAGAATTTTACAAATTACTCAGTATGGAGAATCAGGATTTAATACAGTCTGTACTGTATGACTTAAAAGAATGTGTGTTTACCTTAGCAACTAACTGAGGAGACAGAAGGAAAAAATACCTAACAGGAAAAACAAATCTACTTCATAGATTATCGAAGAGTATCAAAAGTCACAACTTAAAACCAAGTGCTGCTTAAATTTATGGCAAAGCTCTTAGGAATGTGATCATTTGCTTATATCCAACACATTTGAATGAGCATCGAGTGTCCATTTTAAATCTTGATTCTCTGATTACTTGATCATCTCTAGGAATCAATTGGTGCAGCGGTGTTCTTGTAAAAGAGCAAGGCCTGCAGAAAAACCCAGCAAAGCAATTAATAAAAAGGATTCCCAAAGAAACTGATCCATAAAATCTGCTGTGTAATATTTCCTTTGAATCATCACTATTCAGATTTACAAAGGATTATTAAGAAGGAATTGATATATATGACAGGCCATTAAAAAGTTACATTTTTTAAAGTTTTTAATTTTTAATTTAAGTTTGTTTCATAAAACATTGTTTTTTTAATGTTCATATTGACACACATTAAAATTGTGCTTTAATATGACAGGCCAGTTAACACATTACATTATACAGGTTTTGAATATAATTAAATGTAAGAAATTATATACTGTAAGTACATAAATATATTCATTGACAAAAAAATTGCGCACCCACGAAGAAAGCGTTGGATTCAAATGAAATTTTATTAGTGTGATGGTAGAGACAAAGGACAGGAGTGATTGCAATATCACAGCAACAGGACAATATCCCGCGGAGCTGCAGTACACAATAAGGTCACTAAGTATCTCATTGGACCACCTCATGCCTGGATACATGTGGTTAGACATAGAGTCAAACAGATGCCGTATGTCTTGCCACAGATTTGCCCACAGTTCTTGCAAATAAAGCTCCAAGTCATGAACATGATACATGGTGATAGTTGACGTCCCATCCGGTCGCAGATATGCTTGACTGGGAACAGGTCAGGTAAGTGGGCAGGCCAAGGAAGTGTTGCAGCATGATGTAGACAGTCTTGTGAAACCCTAGCTGTGTGTATACGAGTGTTATCTTGTTGGAAAATTGCTCCTGGGCATTCAGTCAGGAAAGGCAGTACATCACCAGTCCATGGCATTCCATGTTGCTCTCTGCTGACACCACTGCAAATGCAGCCAACAGTATTGATGTTTTAAAGTCCCAAAACAAAAGGGGCATCTACAATGCAGATTCACCTCTGCTAGGCATCTGGAAATGGTTCTGGCAGAGACAGGGTTCCCTTGTGACCCAGCGATGTGTCGCTGGATAGTGGAATGGATCTGATGATCCTCTATGCTGGTGGTCTGTGCGGGTCATCCAGAGCCGGTCCGCCATATAGAGTGCCTTCATGTGTCCATTGCTCCGAACACGATCTGACTGTAAAGTCAGAACTGCCTAAATGGACGTTAATTCCCTGTGCTGAGCCACTCAGCCCACCTCTCGCAGCCTGATGATATGGCCTCTCTCTCAAACTCTGTGAGCTGTTCATACTGTCTAAGGCGTCTTTGCTGCATGTTGATTGCTCTCAGACCTTACCTGATCACCTTACAGTTCATGTGGACTCCACTGCATGTGCCTTATAAGTCCCTCGGCTTGCGATTGCAGCGCCACCGTAGGACGAGCAGCCATGCACAATTGCACCAAACGTTATTTATTTGTTAATCTACCCTCACTGTAGCTATTTACATATTTTTGCATTTATAGATTGATTTTTTCTTGGTATGCAAATTTTTATGTCAATGAATATTTATATATATACACCGAACAAATTAGATCAGGCCAATCCTAACAGTAATCAGACGAACCAATTTAGCCTAGTCTAAACTAGTTAATCATGGAATTTTATGTTATTTGATAGGATAAACTAGTGTGGCCTACTCCAATCTATTTTATCTTATAATTTATTTTTGACTTTACAGGTTTGGCATAGTAAAAAAAATTATATATAAAATATCTTTATGTGCAAGAAGAAATATTAAAAGTCACCCACACTTGCACAATTAAAAGGTTTAGAAAAGAATAAACACTTACTTAACTGTGTTTCTGGTCTCCCTATTGGTCGAGACTCATTCTTGACAAGGGATGACTTGAGAATGGGTCTTGACCGATATGGAGACTAGAAACGTAGTTAAGTAAGTGTTTATTGTTTATTACAATAAGAATGGACACAAAGTATCAACATGTTTCATATTGCACACACCAGTGTTGCCGTACTCACTATTAACCTCAGTGAAGTGCGTACAACTGTACAGTGAAGTTCATTTTGTATTCTATTCTTCATTGCATTTTGATGTTGTATTTCATGTTATGAAATATTGTTTTTCTGAACAGTCAAGTGGCAGTGGATGAGAGTGAACTTGTTTCCCATAATGAATGGTTGCGAATCTAGTGGACGTAGGTGTCAAGCACCCTAAAATGTGCATATTTTAATGTAATTACAAAGTAGAAGTATTTAGAAATAATAAAAGAGGTAGAAGACACCAAAAAAAAGCAGAAAAAACACCTTCTCAACAGCTTCAATTGAAGAGATTTGGTGTACTTGAAATCGAAAGAATGAAGAAACTTATAATGAGAAGTGAAATTTATGATATCAAGTATTATCTCTCAGCTGGAAATATCCTTGAGAATTGCGGCAATCAAACATTCAATTGGGACATGACAAGGATTTGTAGTTGTATGTAACAGTTTACATCGAATAGATGTCTCTGCAAAAAGAAATCCCTGCTTTGTAATTTTAAAGTGTCACCAAAGTTTGCCTCGTAATAACAAGTGAGCTAATTTGTAGCTTACTGTTTTGTTTTGATTTGAGATAAATAATATCATCTTATTAAAAAACAAAAACAAAATACCAGTGGTTTACTTGGTGTCCATTGTTATCATAATCAATGAAATATAAATTTCTTAATAGGCCTTACTGTTTATAAAACAAAGTAGATTGGACTAGTCTATCCTATTGGCTAATATAAAATTTTAGGATTAACTAGTTTAGACTAGTCTAAATTGGTTCATCCAATTGCTGTTAGGACTTACCAGGTTGGCCGGTAACATATATACTAAATTCAATATTAATGATATCAAATTTCTAATATTAGTTATGAGCTCTGTAAATATTTGAAATATTTCAAAAAGTTCTGATTACAAGTTACAGATAAGTTTAAAACTTGCATCAAGATCTAAATGTTAGTATATTAGATCTCTTACGACCTTGCAAGCTGACCAATAGTTCTTTTTAAATAGTCCTGTCTTTGATAATGAATCAATTTAATTACTTCTTGAAATATATTGAAAACTTACCTGTTAGTGAAAGATCGAAGAAAAAACATGGTAGACAATTTGAAGTTAAATTAAAATATATTATTAATCTCTGAATTCCAAAATAAAACTTGAAAATAATAATAATAACTGAAACATACTAGCAAAATTGTACCTCAAGAAATGAGATCCAGTTGACCCCAGCTTTAGACCTTTAATCCCCTGGATTCAATGTTATTTCGTTGCCCATTCCTAAGTTTAAGGGAAAAATATATGAAAGAATTTAAAAAAAAAATTGAGCAGCAAGTTTTGGATTTTAAAAATATTTTATATCTTCAACAATATTCAATGAATTTCATCATTTTCAATGATACATTTGATTTTCAAGACTGATGTGACTAAAAGAGGTAAGATCTCTCAGAATTCTTAATATCATGAGCAAGTTTTGATAAAATATGGAAGGCCAGCTAAACAGAAACTGTAGACATTCTACCGTCAATGAGTTCTTTTTATAGAACTGCATTCAATGATATCTATGATATCCTAGCTTTGTCAATAATGCTTTATCAACTTCTATCTCCCCACCCCTTATTTAACTGTTAATTAAGGTGTTGTCTTTCTTAATCCAGGAAGTTTTGGTAAAAGATGGTCCTTATCCAGAAATTATTCATACATACAATAATAGATGCTTTCTTGATATGTTCTTATATACCTGGCATTGCTTATATTGCCCATGAGGATATCCAGTGGCTTTCTTCTGATAACATTACTGGATATCCCCTAGGGCAATATACACAATGCCATGTTATGTGCATCATGTATCTGCAGCTGGTATAAATGAGCTTTTCATAATGTACTCAAGGCAGTGGAACTTTTCCAGGTGAAATGGCTGCTAGAAGAGTACCCAAAGTTTGAATAATGTGTTGTTTTCGAACTCGTTGCACGTCTATCTGTGCAGCAAATTGGACCATTCAATGTCAGCAGTCAGTGATACTGAGATGAAGTACATGAAGTCAATTACAACCAGTGGATAACCCTCCAAACTCACCCAAGAGGGCTGTAGGGTTCTGTGAAGGCTACCATTTTTCGGCAGAAATGTTGAATGCAGAGCTCCATGTATCAATGGGGGGAAAAAATTGCACAAAAACAGTGAGAACTGAGGCTCACAAGCTGGGTTTCCATGGTAGACAGCAACATGTAATGCCATATCATCTGAATCGTCATGCAATATCGTCTGCAGTGCTGCAAACAGCATAAATAGTGGAAGCTTGGAAAGCTGTTTTGGAGCGATGAATCACACTGTGCCCTTTTTCAATCGAATAGGTGTAGGTGAGGCAGATGCCCTGTGAATATCTCTTTACCATAGTGTGTAATACCAACTGTGAAATTCGATGGTAGTGATGTGATGGTATGATCCACTTTTCCCTGGTTTAGCCTCAGACTTCTGGTTGTTGTGCCACGCACATTGAATATCGAAAGCTATCTGAATATTCTGGACAATGAAATGTTTTCTAAATTGATGGCATTTCTATGGAATGGATCCTTGTCTCTATCAGCAAGACGGTGCATCCTGTCATAGGGCTGCCACTATAACTTTATGGTTTGCAGACATAACCATCTGCAAATGATCTTGACCATTGATTGACCTCCGCAGAACTGATTTGAACCTTATTGAACATCTGTGGGAAGAACTGGAGCTTCAACTGACATCCAGTGTCAACTGCCCCACAACAGTCCAAGAGCTCATTATATGCCTTAAAGAGGAATGGGCCAACATTTTCAGTAAGTTGGACTGTAAGTAAACTACATACCGTATTTTTTGGAAGTCCTCAGCAGTTTTAATATGTTGTGTGTTCAGACAAAAGGACAAACGGAAAAGAAAAATGTTCAAGTGGAATGCATCCTCGGTCAATTATAAAATTTCATGTAATTCAAATAGTGTGGTACTGACTGGATTGTAAAATAATATCAAATAGTGTGGTACTGACTGGATTGTAAAATAATATCAAATGTTCTATTTTTTTTTTTAAATGGGATATCTAATTGCAGAGGCTGTTTTAGGCTTTTGCCTACAGCTTCAGGCATTTATAGAAAGTAATACACTCACTTCCAACAGTTAAGCACGGAGAGAAAAAATATTAATTTCCGTAAGAGATCTGAATTAAAGAAGCTGAAATTTGCTGCAAAGGTAGAAGGAAGAATGCAAATTATATAGGTAACAGCCAATCATGGTTTCACGTCGAGAAATTTGCAAAACAGGCAGTCATATAAGAAGCCGGCATTGTGAAGGGTTACAGGAGTTGCATGTAAGTGCTGATGAAAGGTGTTTAGAACATTCGTACGATTTGTTTTCAAGCTAGACGTGTTTCTACGGCTTCCAAAAGACGAATGGAAGATTCTGAGCGCTGGCGGGCTGTCGGACGCATTGAAGCAGGACAGTCTATAACAGATGTTGCTCGTTTCTTCGGCATTCATCATTCCGTCATTTCACGATTATGGAAGCAATTCCAAACCAGCCAAACAGTTCTCCGAAGACCTGTAGCCGGTTGTCCAAGGGTTACGACCCCCAATGAAAATCAATATATTGCTGTTGTAGCCAAGCGGATTTGAAAATCGACCTCCCCACGTGTGACATCTATGGTTGCAGCGGCCAGTGGTAGGACGATATCTGCCACCACTGTTCATCGAAGGCTACACATGAATGGTCTGTACGCCCGGGTACCACGAGTTTGTGTTCCTTTATCCGTCCAATCCAGAGGGGCACGATTACAGTGGTGCCGCCAGCATGTGAATTGGACTATGTCTGATTGGGGTAACGTTATGTTCCCAGATGAGTCCAGATTTGCCCTACAACCCGATGATAAACATGCAAGCGTATGGAGGGAATAAGGCACAAGCAATCGGCCCTAGAACATCACCGAACATCGCGCATTCTGCAGTGGAAGCATCATGGTCTGGGCAGGGATTTCTATGGGATATCGCACCGACTTGCACATCTACAAGCAAGGTTCTGTGACGGCTGTACGGTATCAAGATGAGTCCTAGATCCCATTGTGAAAATGTACGCTGCAGCAGTTGGTACTTCTTTCGTTTTAATGGACGATAATGCGTGTCCCCATAGAGCTGCCATCATTGACGACTTTTTGGTGAGTGAGGGGATTGGGCGTATGGAGTGGCCGGTTTACTCGCCGGACCTTAATCCAATTGAAAATCTTTGGGATGCCCTCGGCCGTGCTGTATGTCGATGTTTCCCACCTCCAGCCACTCTCAGAGCTTTAGAAACTGCCCTACAGGAGGAATGGCGATTACTGGACTCTGCGGTGGTTGATCACCTCTTAACAAGCATGATCACATGCTGTAAACTTTGTATGCAGGTGAGGGGTGCTCACATACCCTTTTGAAATGTCGGTTTTTAGTGTTTGTTTAGAATTTAAATATCATTTTGTTAATGATGCAAATATGACGTCATCTTATAATTTATGAAAATTCAATATTTTTTTTATCTCTGTATGTAATTCTTTGTTTTGTTTCGTGAATAAACATAGAGCTACTTACTTGCAGCATTTCATGTCAATCAAAGCAGTATTTGTTCATTTTTTTGCATTTTACCCCTCCGTGCTTAACTTTTGGAAGTGAGTGTACAAAAGGGACATCACATTGCCTGGATCTGCACAACTAAAACTGTCTATATATACAGTAGACAACAAAAGTAGCTTATGGGAGGAACAAGAAAAATCTAAACATATTTTATGAAAGTTAAAATTTTACTAGTTGCGACCCGTGAAATATTCATGGAAATAAAAAAAAATTCCATACTTTTGAAAAACACAAGATTGAAAAAGATGTTCTAAGCTAATTTTTTTAGAAGCCATGACTTACACAACAGCACATATGTAATTTGAATATCGTCTTATTTGTTAAAATAAAAAATTGATCTACCACTTTCAAAGTAGCCAGTGCTGCGGTTTCTCATTATGAAACATAATGGCAACCTGCTGCCCTATTGAGGCAATATTAACGGAAGTAAAACAAATGCCACATTTTTGAAATACCCTGAAATATTTGAAAAACACATGATTGAAAAAGATGTTCTAAGCTCATTTTTTAAAAGCCATGACTTCCGCAGCAGCCCACATATAATTTGAATGACTAAGCCAAATTTTGTTAAAATAAAATAAAATAAAAAATTGATTTCCATTTTCAACAATAACAATAACGAATGTCCAACAGCCAATACCAATAATCCTGTCTGGACAACAATGACGGCACATGCTTCGTCATTATCCCCTACTTGTTGAGTAGTGAGCGAGTGGCTACACAGCCGAAATTATGTAAAAACCGAGGTTTTTACAAACTCTCTGATAAATTTTGACACATGAACTTCATGCATTTCAGTCTAAACTTCATTTATATGGGAAAGAAAATTCCAATACGCTGATAATAATTGTGTAATCGCGATCCGTCGAGGTAAAGTGGGAAAAATATTCGAGGGGCCATGTTTAAACATGGGCGTGACGTCATGCCTGACGTGTTCCAACGTTGCACTGTGAATGGTTATTTCAAATTACAAATTTACAAAGATCGTATAACTTTTGCCTATTAATAGAATGATTTATTTATTTATTTATTTATTTAATGCTTTCCATGAACAATTTCATGTATCTATGGATTATTATTTGGATAAGCTTATTTGGATTTGATTGAAGAATGTAAGAATTAGAAAAAAAGAAAAAAAAAAATCTGAGATCCTCATCTTGAAATGGGTTGAAAATAGTTGAAAGTAAACAATGAATAACCTTAACAGATGAGCACATGAAGGACCCTAAAAAGCTCTTCAGTTCTCATCTATTGGCTGTTAGAATGATTATGACAAATCCTTTATTAATGATTTCAGAAGTTTGTTTGTTTCTGATTTATTCATTTCAGCCATATCACCATTTCATTTCGTTCTACGTTCAGTTTATCGTAAGGAATAAAAACAAAATAATAAATAACACTAGATAGGCTACAAGGAGAAATGATATCAGACGTTGCATGTTAAGTTTAAAAAAAATTAAAATGGTAGGGAGACTTAAGGGCTATACGCACTACTCCGTATTCCGTTATGTTTCCGTAACGTAATTGCTTAAGTGACGTAGTTATGTCTTCAGGATCACAAGAATGGGAAACAATTACCTGAAAGTTTTAGGATGGTAAAGTTTTGAATATACATTAATAGAAATATATGGTTAAATGTGATTTTTATTTCAAGTAATTGTTCCCCATTCTTGTGACCCTGAAGACATAACTACGTCACTTTAGCAATTACGTTACGGAAACACAACGGAAAACGGAATAGTGCGTATAGCCCTATAAACACATAATCGTACAAACAACAGAGATCTCCATCAACCTTCCTTTCCTATTAAAAATAAGCTAAAAACTGTATTATTGCAGGACTTCTTTCCTGTTTAGAAATTTTATAAAATAAATAAATTAAAAATAAATTTACTTTTATGTCTAAAATAATTTTATTTTTATAAATAAGTTGTCACAGAATACCTCCACTTCTAAAACATCACTATACGCCCCCTTGCTTATCAGTACGATTTACTGAATGAAACAATTCATTCATTTATTTTTGATACGTAAAATGCTATACAGATGGCAAAGCTGTCTTGATAACAGAACAACAATGACGGGATACATGACTCAGCAAAACTGAGTAGTCAACATTTTAAAAGCGAAATTCTACGAAAGTATAACATGCTAACATGTAACTTAAAATGAAAAATAATTCTCAAATATTAAACATTTTTAAAAAACAACAATGGATTTTCCATTAGTGAGTTTTTCTTTGTGTAATTTATTCCTTGAGGCACCACTGCGCTCCCGATGTCTTATTAACCATTTTTCTTAGCGACTATTATTTTATCCATTATTGTTTGCCATAATAATATTATAATAATAATACAGTAAGAAATTAAAAAAAAATAACTTTATTTATTGGAGTAATATTAACTAGAGCTTTGCTGTGGTGGTATTTACTGATTTATTGAAAGCGAAGAAACACTTTCTACAGTAATTCTTTGGCAAGTTATGATTCGGTCGTCGTAACTATTACTTTATTATAAAGATGGGTTGATCTCTGGTATAACATAGATCAAGATATAATTTAAACTCTGCTGAAATTTGAAATTAATCAGTAAAACTTAAAATTAATAAATAACTAAATAATAATTATTTTTATATAAAAAGCCAATATACTCCAGCGGCAAAATTTATTTTTATTTATTTTGGAGAAAATAGTTTAATCTGTTAGTAAAGATGTGGATATTTTATTTACTTATTGATAGTTTAATCTGTTGGTAAAGATGTGGATATTTATTTGTTTATTGATTTTCAGTTAAGAAAATCGAAAGAAAATTTTAAACAATTAAATTATTTTTTTTTTAATTATGAAAAATCTTTATTTTATTTTACCTTAACGATTTTTAAATAAAATGTTTTATTATTATTATAAGTCATTGTAAGAAATAAAAAAAGAAAACCAATTAAATTCAAATGACTGAAAATAAATCAATATATCAAAATTAGGAACAATTCAATAATTATAATATTTATATTTTTTTGCAATTTAAAAATTATCAAAAAAAAAAGATATGTTTTGGCAATGACGTCATTATTTGCTGCGGCATCGTAACTAACATGGAAGCTGTTTTGAATGAGACCGTTTCTTGTGAAGATCTAAAGGTTCTTTTCCATTATTAATATCCATTAACTCGTTAAATATTATTATTATTAAATAACGTATAGCCTTCTCATTAAATTAAAAGATTTATGGAACCCATATTGCCTTTATTTATTTCATAATGATACTGTTTACATTGAAATGTGGTTCCAAGTAGACAGAGTTTCAACATGGCATCAAGAGATTCTGTGTTGAGTTTACAAGAAACGTTCAGATTTAGGTTCAGGTTTTATAATTCAGTGTGATAGTTTGATTTCATTTAATTTTAACTAATTTCAGAAATTCGAAAAACAGTATCATGACCAGTTGAAACGAGGAACAGTTAACGCCAAAACACAGTTTGAATATGCCTGGTGTTTAGTTCGCAGTAAATATCCAGCCGATATTAATAAAGGGATCATATTATTAGAAGGTACGTTATTTATTATTATGAAATTCTTTAATTTAAAAAAAGCCCTTGATGCTGAGGTCGTAATCCAGTTTCTTTTTTTAATATATTCTGCAGCTTGTTAGAAATTATTTATTGGCTTTTGAATAAAAATAAATGCAGTGGTTCGCAAAATAAACAGTATCGAATTGATGTAATTTGTTATATTTTATTTCTGTGACAGAAAATTTCCAATACATTAAAATGGTCGCGAATCCATTGATCTTGTACATCCATTATTTAAATTGTAAAATGAATTGAAAATTAAAAATAATTTTTCAGCTTTTTTTTTTTTTATTTTGTGTGTTGCCTACCTGTAAGTTAATACATTTGATTACAGAAGAGCATCAGATAGATAATTAATTGTTACATATTGAAAGATAAATCTTTTGTTTTTGTCTACGCTGCTTTGCTTAATCTCCTTTCTTTCAGTAAAATGACATTAATCTCTCTGGATCACTGGAATCTCATCTATTCGTGCCTCGTCTACCCTGTGCCCTTAGCTTGCATGCAGTGGGATCACTCTGGCCCAGACTCGATAAGCTCAGCTCATTTATTCCACAAAAAGCCTGGAAATATGGCACAAGTCAAAGGAAAACAATCCCCTTACTGACTTGGCTTGTCTTTGTTCTCGTACATCCAGTACTCTAGCAAAGTTATTGGCTCAGATTTCATATTCTTCAATTCAATTATAAAAGGAAACATACAGGGTCTTTTAGAAATAATGGTACTATATGAAAAGGATGTTGTATGAGAATGATGCAGAGTACAGTAAATATGAGGCACAGAAGGACAGAGGAATTATTTCAAGTTTCATTTGTTATCTTTACAGATGTTCAATATGTCTGCCTTTGGTCATTTGGCAGAGATCCAACGGATAGTTATTATAGACAGCATTGATACAGACATGTTGCACTGAGTGTAGCAGGAACTTTACAATTGGTTAAAATGTTAAATGCTTTGTATTCCTAAAGAAAACAAAAATTCATCTATTAAAATGATAAACTTTTGATATTTACTGTTGCTTAAAAAGAGATTATTCTACATAAGGACATCATCCAAAATTGCCTTTTCTTCTATTGTGCTTCATTTTTAGAAATTCTCCACACTTAATAAAAGCAACAGTGGTCACAATGATCTGTGTTTGTTGAATGCTCGTTTGAACTGTAACAGCCTAGGCTTAAGTGAGAAAAATCATTTTGATTAGACAAACTTCCTTTAAGTTATTGAAAATGCTACAAAATTATTAATTGTGTGTGTAATTTGTTCCCAAATAAATTTAAACGTTTCAGCACCAATCTTCAACAGTGTGTTGAGGGGAAAAAAATGATGAAGTGCTGATGTCTTTGTTTGTTTCTCAAAGGAAGGGATTTAGAAAGGGGGAATAAATCTTTCTAACATAATCTCTAGGCAAGCCACCCTCAGGGTCTCTGTGTGGATGATTGTTGTATGCCAGCAATCGCATCTGCTTGCGGAGTAACATCCCAGTGAATATTCACCACATGCAAATAGATGGGATTCCGCACTTTATGGCCTAGATAATCACACAATCTGAATAATTGGTCCTTACTAAAATAATTATTAGAGAATTATAAGGTGTTCTTTGAACATAAATAATACTTGTTTGTATTTAACTTTCTTTATTTTTGCAATGTTATAAAGGCAACTGATTGCCATTTTCAGACTTGACCCTAATATTTGGAAATCACAAGCATCATTAATCTGTTTTAATGTTTACTTGTTTAATATAGTAGGATTTTAACGTCTTAATTAATAAACAGAGAAAATTAGTATCAACTATTATTTTAATGAAAGCAAATTTAACGTCAAAAATAGAGAGAAATTGTTGTCTGGTTGATTTTTCTAACTATTATTTTAGAATGGGGTTTCTTGTTTCTCACAATTGATGAGAACAGAAAGAAATTTGAAAATACTATAAGTGATAGTAAGATAGGCAGTCCAGCATTTAAAAATAGAAAGGGTATATATTTTTTCTTTTTTGTCTAGAGCAAAGACTTTCAGAAAGGAATATTAAAACATTAAACTTATCATTTAATAAAATTAGGATGGCATTGAAATTTGGGATTTTATGATGTTATGTTCCATTGTGGAAAGATCTAATGTCAAGCTGTTATTTCTGTAACATTTTGGAAAGAAATCACAGAAATTCTGGATTTGTTACTTGTTAATCACTATTGAAATGATTTTTTCAGAAATCATATGCCTAAATAGGTATTAGGAACTCTGTATTTTTTGCTTATTTGATTTGTGAAAAAATAGCACTGAATTGAAAACCTACATTAAAATAAAATTTTAATTTCTAGTGAATAATTATGTATTCCCAAATGTGTATTGGAAATTCCAATATTATTTTAATCTGTCTTAGTGTTACCTTTAAATCAGTTAAAAATCTTACTGTCACATGTTAAAATCCTTTTGACTGTTCAAGTTTTTCAGAAGATAAAATTATTGTGATAGCAGTTTTGTTTATTCCTTATCTTCATTGTTTTTCTTCAAATAAAGTGATAGTTTTACATGCTTGATGTAAAACAGAGCAGTTTATACTTCCATTGGTGATTTAGCTACGTTGCAAGTCTACACAAAACTAAAAAAAACATGATCCAGGTAATTGAAAGAAAAGATTTTGTTAACAGCTGCAACAGAGATCACAAAAGCAAGAAAAAAAACACACTAAAAACTGAACTCAAATTGCTTGATTAGAGTTGAAGACTACCCAAAAGGTATTACTATTATTATTATAAAAGTTAAAGTTTATTAAATATCAGATAGTGGCAGATGAAATGGGAACCTATGTTATGCGAACTTAAATGTTGCATAACTTTATTAGCAATGAACAAATAAAGAACCATTGGCATCTACACATCTCTGCCAAAGATCATAAAGCCGATGTATGCCCTTTTTTTTAAAAACAAAAAACAAAGGCACAGGAACTGATAAACTCGTCGAAGGCATTTTCCAGCTGGGTCTGGTTGTAGAAGCGCTGGTTCCTCAGGTCCAAATGATGAAAACAAATGGTAGTCTCTGGGCGCCAAGTCTGTTGAGGATGGTGGATGCTAAAGAACCTCATAACCAAGCTATTGGATCTTCTCCTTGGTCAGCTTTGCAACCTTAGGATGCATAGTCATGGAGCAGAACACTTGACTGTTTCACTATGTTCTGATACTCCTTCAGCAGCTTGGTGTGTATCACCTCCAAATCTGAGCTGTACAGAGCAGCGGTAACCGTCTAGTCTGGTTTCAGAAAGGTGTTATGGATCAAACCTGCATTAGTCCACCATGTGATTGCCTCAAGGTGGCAAGAAATGGTTGAAGAATGGACACTGAACGTTTCGGCAAGTTGTCGGAGGGTCTGTCATGTATCCTTTTCCACACAGTTCGTCGTCGTTGAATGAAGGTGATCTGCAGAGTTCTTGATTTTTCAGATATTCATCACGGCCTCAAACTTCTGGAACCAATGGTAAACCATGCTTTTAGATGTGGCTCCTTCCTGAAATTCCATTTTGATTTTCTTAGCCATGTCGCTTGCGTTGCTGCAGAGCTTCCACTCATAAAGAGCAATTAAGGCTTCAGGAACTTACAGTGCCTTCAATGAGATGCTTAGATAGGGTCGGAGGCTTATCTATCATGATAAGCTTACGATCGGTCATATGTCAAATGTTCACAGTCCTTCCCATCAGTTGATATGAGGAATCGAAGTTTCATTTTCTCATTTCATCTGCAACTATCTGATAGTTCACATTTTTACTGCATGTGTATTAATTATATATGTTGGTAATGTGTGTGTGTGTGTGTCATATATATTATTGTTTCAGTTTGTTAATGTTCTCCTCCAATCCACTGTGTATTGAGGGTTTTCTATCTAAAAACTATTTTGAAATAGCAGTGCTGATTCTTTTCCTTAAAACTTGTTTCTAGAATTGAATCTGTAATTTAAACATAAAACTTGTTTAATTGAACCCGTTAAGTAAGGAAGTTGCAAAAAGAATTAATGTTTACTTACTGTTAAATTAAAAGCTGCTGTCTCTCTTCACATAGACAAAGTCAATGAACATTATTAATTATGGTCAGACTGTTGTAGGTATATATAGTCTACATCTTTCTAGTATCTATCTTAGTTTCTATGAAGCCAGATAGAAGACTCTAAAATGTTAAAATGAATGATGAAGGTCACCTTTAATAAACTTTTTAATAATCTTAATTGGAGTGTCACAGAATAAGCATGAAGCATGGATTGTCTAGCAGAAAATAGACTTGAGATATTCAGCAATTATTGTAACAGTACTGGACTTCAATTGAGAAATTCAATACATATATGTTTGTATTGAATCCATATTCCTTTTTTTTTTCTTATTAAATAGTCTTATTAAATCAAAATAGATAATACATCAATGTTGCTTCTACCATTTTATTGATTCATATATGTTTGTTAGATTTGAAATGACAGTTACTTCTCGATGGCCATTTCACTATCTGTTGCTGACTTATCTGAAAATTTTATAAGTTAGTGAAAATAATGAATGTGTTTTAAACTTACTTATCTATGAATAATTAATAAGATTGTATTAATTAAATTTCACTAATTTGGAAAAAATAAATAAATGAAAAAGAGCATTTTATGTACAGTATTTAGCTACACAAGTTTACAATTTTTCTAAATCAACATATCAATTGTCATTGTATTTGATATTGAGCTCTGGTATTCACTGCCATTGATCTGTGTGGAAGAAGCAGAGGTCAACAGGGCACCCTGTTTGGAACACTTAATCTTCCTTTAAGTATGGGAATTTACATAATTTTTTGTTCTGGGCAAAGAATACAGCAGCAGCAGATATTATGAACAGCTCGTCGAAGTATGAGGCAACGAAGTCATTTCAAATTTACATGCTTGACAAATAATGCATCTTTCAAAGATAAATGTCATAAGAATCTACATTAAAGGGATCATTACAGATCAACTGCATGTATTAAGAGGATATATCAAGAATGTTTCCAGACCAGGTGGAAAAACATCAAATGGAATCATATTCTACTCAACAGGAAAGACTGAAGCTTAACCCTAACTACAAGACAAAGAAATAAGGAAGACAGAAGCACCCTTCAACGCACCATAGACACGAGAACAGCAGAGAGGAAAGCGGGAATCATTCATACTGTCTTTGACCAGTTATGTGCAAGACAGTATGAGTGATTCCCGCTTTTGAACACTGCATGTATCAAGGAATTGATTCAAGAGGACAGTTGAAGACTCAACCAGGACAACAGCAAGGACATCACTTCAATGCATCGAGGACTTGCCAGTTGCTCAATTCCCAATGCAAGTATAGGAAGACAGCGACACTTTCATTGGGGAGCATCAATTTCCTTTAATAGAAATCTTGTCTTTGATATATACATATTGCTGTAACTTTTTCTTTTTTCTGATCGTTTTACCTCAAGTGTATGTTTTGTTAGGTTCAGTAGAGACTAAACTGCTTTTTAACTCCAATAAAACAATACTGTTTCTAATACAAGTTTTAAAATTGAATTTATATGATAATATATATAGCTTTAATTGGTTTAATTGTTGTAATCGAAGAACAGATATTCCTTACTGTGCTTATATGTTTTATTTTCAGGCATACTATATTTTTTTAAGTTACACAAGTATTAAGTATAAATAGTAGATAGTATAAATTGGAGAGTACTCTAGCGATTTAATTTCATATCTAAAAATGGAAAACTAGAATTAACTTAAACAATTAGATATCTTGAAATGTTGCTGCTTCTTTCCTTATTCATTTTATTCTATGAATAGGCTTTATATTCAAATTTCTGGCCAGGCTTTCATTTTTCATTTTGATTCCATTTCCGTTATTATTGTGTAGTAATAAAATCAGATAAGGAACTAAGCCAAGAATACATTTATATGCCAAATGCTCCCCCCACCTTCCCTTTTCTTTCTTTTTTTTAATGATTATTTTGGGAAACCCTCAGCTACAAATAAAGAAGCGAATTGGCTTCATGTTAAGTGGGGAAGAGGAATCAAAACAAAAGGGAACACTGTTTGGATTTGCATTACTGTCACTCCAGAATTGAAAAATTGAGTTTGGGTCTGTTGTTAATAACATTAGAAACATCCAACTTTACAATTTAAAAGTACTTGATACTTTCTTCATGTTTCAATCAAGTGGCCTATAAAAATAGTTTTAAAAAAATTACATAAGCTTGTATTTTCCTGAAATTGTACAAAGATGAGAATTTGTCCTTTCAGTATCTTGATTTTGAAGCAGTCGAGGGCACATTCAGTATACTTTTAACATATTGGATAATTTATTCAGTTTGTGCTGTTTTAAAGCATTTCTTTATTGAGGAATAAAACTGACAAATTACCAAGTCGTAAACTCTTTGTTTTTGTTAACTACAATTTGATAAATGTTAACTTCTGCAAATAAAGATAATTTAAATATTTGATTGGTATTATAGTCACTGTAGCAGTATTTCTTACAGTGATATGTTTATAATGTAAAAAGTAACCCATTAAAACTTTGTAAAATTAATGAATTAGGAGGAAATCTAAAATAAGGTTTTTTGTCATAAAGTTGATGGAAAATCGGAGCAATTACCATTAGAAAGTTGTTGACGATCATCTCCTGTTGAAATAACATACCATGTGATTTTGTTGATAGCATTTTCATAATATTCTGAATAACACCACACTTATTTATTTTTTAGACTTATTCCAAAATGGAGAAGATGAAGCAAAGAGGGATTATTTATTCTATCTAGCCATTGGAAATGCTAAATTGAAGGTAGTATTGTTATTATTTCTTTGCTAATCGTGTATCCATGCATTTTAATTGTATTCCTCCCTATAGGATTATAAGTTCATTTGTTCATTCTGATATTTAGGTTACAATATTTTATGTTCGGGTGTAATATAATAAAAACAGATCACAACCACACTCACATTATAAAATAAAATGCACATTAAACATTAAAAAGATGACTTGTTTTGAGGAACCCTATTATCGGCTCTTCGTCGGATGAAATGAACTAACATTTCAGGTTTCTGATAAGATTTTCCTGTGTAATAACCTTCCAGGTTATGTGTGCTTATTGAGAGACAAGTCATAATAAAAACTGACCTCCTTCTTTCACTTCTTTTTGGCATCCAGTTGCTAAAAACCCTCCAGATAATTTTCTGTTAAATTTATCTTACTGTTTAGCTTAGTAATTGCTTCTTTTCTAAAATATATATATATATATATATATATTACCATTTTCAGTTCACTGAAAGATGAAAGTCTCTTCAAGTGTTTTCTAGTTCTTTCGATGGAAAGCTTTCCTCTTCCAATTGAAACCAACAAAACTTTTAATTAAATCCACCCCTCTACCTTGTGAACACTTTCTCAGCCTTTTTTTCTTGCATAATTTTCTCAGTATCAAATAGTAGACTGGACAGTTATAATGGTGAAGGGCCTCACCACGCTCGTCCTAAAAATGCCTTCCACCCGATCATAAAACGTTTGCTTTCGTGAAGGTCGCCTGTCGCTTACAAGCCCCCCCCTTACTGAGGTTTGCTACAGCTGTGGGAGGCGATCGATCTCGCAATCGATGTACTCGTTTGATATTTGTGATGAAAATGAGTGAAAACAGAAGCTTACCTGTAAATACAGTAGTTATACGGCCAGTTTTAAAGTTCGTGTAATTCTATTTGCGGAGAAACATGGGAACCGATCTGCTAGGAGAAAATTTGCTGAAAATTTCGGAAGGATTTTTTTTTTAATTTCTCGCATAATTTACGCACCCTTATTTCAAAACTATTTTTTCCTCTAAAAAAGTACATAAAATACGCGAGTAAATACGGTATATGATTATCATCTTTTAAACAAGGTACAGTGAACCCCACCATTCGTCCGCCTCTCTACTCGTACAACTCGTTATTCGTCCAACTTTTCCAAGTAAAATTCAACTCGCCATTCGTATGCTTGCTCCGCAATTTGGACAGCGTGACTTCGTCAAACTTTGTGCTATTTATTGTTTATTAACAATAAACAATAAATAGCACAATAATTTTTTGTTATTTTTATTAAAAATAGTGCAGTCATGGGTTCAAAAAAGATTACTAATTCAACCAATCCTAAAAGGAAAGCAGTGAGAACGACAATTGAATTGAAAAAAGAACTCGTTGCGAAGTTTAAAAGTGGAACTCGTGTCTGACCTGGCAACTCAGTATGGCATGGCAAAATCAACCATATCGTTTTCATAGTTTTTATGTATTTTAGGCTTAAAATATTATTACAAAGGTTTAAATAAGCAATCATCTGTGGATCTGGAACGGATTAATTCAATTCACATTATATCTTAAGTGAAAAAATGATTCACCATTCTCCTGGAACGGATTGTGTACGAATAGCGAGGTTCCACTGTATTTACCTTGTCAAAGCCACCTGTGTCTGGATGCTTTCCAATTTCACCATCGAAGGCATTGGTTTTCATGATTTTTCCCCATCAGTTCAGTATCTGCATAGAAAATCTCTCTTGTGAACTGGATTTCACAACTCTTTGCTATTCGGATACAACAAAGTTGTTAAACAAAATATTTGTAATTAAAATCTAATAATTTTTTGATTTCATTATAGATTTATCAGTAATAAAAAATGATTTTTTTTACTTTATTCTCTTTCTATTTACTTATTTATTTTTTGTTGATTTTAGTGAACTGTTAAACTTATATAAATTAATGATTTAACATTATTTTTACAGGAATATCAAGAATCATTAAAATATGTACGGGCATTGTTAGGTGTTGAACCTGATAATCGCCAAGCAAAAGACTTAGAAATTGTGATTAGGAAACGAATGGAAAAAGGTAAATATATCTGAGAATGCAGGGATAATAATTTAAGACAAACAAACTGATAATTAAAAGTATGTATTCTGTATTAAAAATGTCGTAGATTTTCAAGTGCTCTTGGTTCACGTGGACCTAAAATGTAATATATTTTTAATATTGAATAGCATGAATTTAAATAAAGAAAATAGGATAGAAATACAATTACTTGGTAAACTTGAAGTTGAGAAGTGTTATAAAACGGTTTTGGAACATTGTGTTTG
>JAFIDM010003189.1:58154663-58182151 GCA_023159025.1 Thereuonema tuberculata | reverse complement strand
ATTAACTTTTGGCTTTAGTTTAGTTTATTAACTTTTGGCTTTAGTTTCATTAAAAAAAAAAAAAAAAATCTAACTTAGTTTTCTTTTGCAGTCACCCTGTACAGCAACAGCAAAGTTACTGACAGACTAGTGAACTCCTAGGCCAGTTATACAGCAACTTTTGTGATTTATACATTATGGATGATTCCATTCTGTCTTATGGGGATCCATACAACCCTTGTTTAAAATTGGATATTCCATTTTCAAAAGCAGTAGCATAACTTAATGTTGGAGCCGATTTTTTTTATTTTTTAAACTAATTGGCTTCCTTAAGAACTAGGTTAATCCCGCAGCAAAATGAATGATAAATACAGGTGATAAAACAGAGACGGGATCAAAACAGATTGAGCTGATTTATTCGAGTTGTAGAGGCTTGTGGGAGTTCAGACAAATGACGTTATTTGGGCCAATGGTAGCGGATCGAGAACAATATCCGCAATTTCTGAATAGAAATGTCTCCGTTAGATGGGAGTTGAAGTATTGAAACATTGACTCAATATCGAGTGAACTGGAAGGTTAACACAAGTAGTTGAATTGTAAGGAAATGCAGTCGCCATTTTGGTTGACGTAGAATCGTCTTGTGGTGACTGCATTCAGTTCAGTCCCTTGATACGAAGGCTTTTGCGAAACTGGACTCGACTTGCGAAGGCTTCACAAATGCATTCCAGTGAGGACTGAAAAACAGCGCCCGAGAAATGCATCTGCTACAACTCAAAAGGTATTTCATAGTTTAATATTCTACTTTTTCTTTCTTATAAATAACGTTGAGGAAAAAGTATTTTACAGAAATTTGTTGCCCAATTGCAATAGTAGGTGGAAAAAAAAAAAAAGGTTAAGAAATCGTCTACTTCGATTAAAAGAAATTTACCGTGCGTTATTTCTAAGATAATTCTAGAAAGGTAATTAAAATCTATTAAGAATTTCTTTAAATTTAACTGGATAGAATTTCTTTAAACTTTAGCATTACAATTATTGAAGAGAGGCTATTGTATTGTAATATCGTAAACGAAAAAATATGGGAAGATTTGAATTTAATACAAGAACTCTAAATTTTTTGTGTTCTAAAACTTGGGAATTAAAGCACTAATTTAAAGACCTGAGAAATAAGTTCCTAATATCGTATCGGCAATTAGAAAGAACATACTAGAAATTATTACTCGTGAAATAATACAGGACTGAAATATTTAGAAATGATTCTGAAATTTTCATGGCGTAAATTTTTTAGAGAATAAGAAAGCGTTATTAATTTCAGTGATACATTGGTTCTCCCTTGTAATCGAATTAGTTAAGGGTCCTTCCTTTCCTAATGAGGGTTCATTCGAAGACCAGCCGTTTGGAAAATAGCGTCGGTCGTTGGACAATTTGGAAATGAAATTCTAGTGAAAGGGATTGAAATCATTTAAAAGGTAACAATCATTACTTAAGCAAGAACTGAATAATTAGAGAAAATGAATTTTAGTGTTCTGTTTAATTGTGCTTTCGATATTAAAAAATAGATTTGATTACATAAACTTAGTAAAATGCTTTTTCTTTCAACATTTTAAAAACTAATTCAGAAGATCTTGAAATGAGCGCAAATTTTAAGATTTTAAAACTAATTCAATTTCTACTTTAACAGATAACTTAGAATTAATTCTTTGGAAAAGGGGTTAGGGTTGGAATAAGATTTTGAGATTTTCTAATTTTTTTTTTTTTTTTTATTTTTTTTTTAAAAACTAATGATAGTAAAGTTTTTGCTTCGTAATTAAACAGTGACAATCGCTTTACCTGCATCTATTTCCGTTTTTTTTTTTTTTTTTCCCTTGGTAGCTTTTTGAGGAACATAGAAAGTGAAAGTTGATGTATCGGAGAATAGTTAGTTGAAATTGTTTTGTACTAGTTAAATTACCCGGCAAAGAACTTAAACTTTAATCTATTACTACACTAACCTAAACTGAAACTAGTTTTAGGTAGTTGAAGTCTTCGGGGAGCTTCTCTAAACGCTGTAATTATTAGCATTCGTAAAATTAAGACTAATGAATGTCAGTTGCATTTTGTTCTATTAACTTAAGAAATATATTGTCAGCAATCGAAAAAGTTTGTAGAATTAAATTTTAATAAACTATATATTTAATTCACTAAAATCTTTTGAATTCGTTAATTTTCAAAAATTTAGAAATATTTTTGCCAAAAACAAAACATTTCAAATGAAGGTAATAAATTATTTTTTTTTTTAATTATTTCTATCTTTAGTCTAAAAACGAATTATTTCACTTTCAGTATTTGTCGGGCAACACTTGGGAATTTAAAAAAAAAAAATCTAAATAAACGTTCTTTGTAATATCCCACAGTGCTAAAGCAGACTGAGAAGTTGGACGACAAAGTTGCTGATGCGTTTTTTTTTTTTTTTTTCTTGTATCGCGAATGAACAGAAGGCATTTAAAAGTAACGGCAATTTTGAACTTGTATTTGTTTTAAGATTTATTATGAGTAACTAAATTTATTTTAATTTTCAGTTGATGGCTCCATCTGGCGTCGAAATCATTAGTTAACTGAAGATCACAGTACGAAGAAGATTACCAGGTAATTACTGGGAAGTTATAGAAACTACCAATAAAGATTTTATATACAAGGTTGCGTACAGATGTCGGTTTAATAGTTAGGTTTCGTACCTTATTAAAATCCCAAAAAAGAAAACAAAAGATAAATTATGACAGAACAGTTGAGTCTGTGCTTGGATATTATAACAAAGAATAGTCATAGTTAAAAACAAAAATACTTTTGTTTTTTAAGTGAAATCGTTGGTCATTTCGGAATGAAACTTTTATTTCCAAACCAAACTCCTGATGGTATCAATTAATACCAAAAACCACTTAATCGTATTTAATAGTTTAAACAATGGCAACACTTGGGTTCACCCGTAAATTATAGCAACTGGAAGATGGCGGAAAGTATTGTTTGAATCTTTAAGCTTTTTAATTAGTCTAGAATTATAACAAGAGATTATTTTGACGAAATTTAAGTTTCGAAATTTTTTCGCCGTGTTTTAATTTAAATTGATGTTATTTACTTGATGTTGCTATGAGAATAAATTGTTTTGCTCTCATATTTCCCCATCTTGAAATAGAAGGGAAAGTTACTGAACTAAATAGTTTTGAATGGAATATTGAAAATTCGAAATGTTTCATTCATGACTGAACCAATCACTGTTAGTTCATCGTGAATATTTAATCAGTAAATTAATACAAAGCTTTCTGTAGCTATAAACGCCAGGTGATTCATTTTTTAAAATGAAGTTGGGTCACGGGTTGCATAATCTGTTGACTGTGTATACCTACTGGCGGGTAGGAAGCTCGTATAGTAAATTAAAAACTATTGCTACCATATACGGTATTTATTATTGCAATTATAAATGTTCTGAGTAGGCGCTTCGCTTTAATGAAATTAATAACACTTAACAGTCGTAGGAAACTTCTGGGAATAAAATTCTAAGAAAACAAATCGAGGCCATGTAAGTTTGGACACTAGTGATTGTCCCTCTTCAGAATTTCTTAGAGTAATTATTTTTAGCAATTATTAGTTGATTCGTGTTATTAAATTTCGTGAGTTTAAATTGCGTAGTTTCTCAGCTATGTTAGACATCGCAGGGTAAAGCTCTTCGGTGATGGTGTAGTGCATAAATAAAAAGAAAATTAAACTATTGAGTATTCTCAATTTTTTTTTTTTTTCTCAGAATTTTATTGTTTTGCCTTAAAGAAACTTATAAGTTCAATTTAACAGCTATTGATGTCTACAATAGGACTGTTTCAAGTCTAACGTTAAAGATGTGACTAAATTATAATGGTGACATTAGTAGTTCATGATTGAAAGGTCGATTGTTTTGTAACAAGATAAGACAGTCTTAGTTTCTTTTAAACTGTCCTTAACAGTGAGACTGAAACACTGCCAATGGGATTTTGACTTATTTGATGTCGGGGAAAGTTCTAGATTCAGAATGTTTACATTTTATAATGAAGTGAAGAAATAATGTGCACCTGCACATTAAACTTTAAAAACTGACTTTTGGTCTCAATCCTTGCTTAAATTTTTGAGCCCGGTGGTTGCTGGGACAAAGAATTTGAGGCCGTGCAGTGCACTGTATCATTGTTGCGCTGACTTTGCTCGAGGGTCATTTCGGGGAGTTGAAATGTTTTTGGCATATTTCTCACTGAGCTACCATCAAGGGTATATAGCTGACTGAAGAAGCCTAATAAGGCTGAAACAGCTGTCCCAGATTCCGGACATAATAGCTCGGGGTGCGAGAACGTTTTGTTTACTCGAGTGCAGCCTTATATTTCTTCATTTTGTTATATATATTCATTTTTGTTATATTCTGCACGTTAATCTATTAAAAAAAACAAAATAATCCGTTGTTGCTCTTTATCGGCGTTGGAAGAAAGAACGAAAGTACGTTTTTTTTTTTTTGTTTTTTTTTATACAGAAACTCAAATTAGCTTAGTATGCTCAAATTAAGACTTGTTAATTTTATACAATTCTATATATATTGTTAACAAACTAGACATTCAGAAAAAATGTTCAGAACCTTTCATGCAGTCATCCGTGAAGCCATTTATAAATTGGCACTAGTTTTGTTTTCTGTGACTGTTATTCGTTTAGATTAAATCTAAGTTGGTTCCATCAAGTCTAAATGAATGTTCGATTCAAGTTACTGAAGCTTCCTACAAATGTTACTTGAATTTAAAATTGTTCTTAATCACAGAAACAATTTTCATTATGTTGACTCGCTTCTTCAAAGGGAGGGTAATTTAATACTGAAATCTAGGCTAAATTGCTGAAAATACTTTTATATATGGTGTCTCGGATTCGGTCTGAAAATTATAGTGAAACTTGCGAGCTCTCGTGTTTAGAGCTTCAGTCTCGTAATTGAAGGGCAAACATTCTGGACTTGTCTGGAGATCATAAACAGAATTATTTAAAACTAGTTATTTAACCTAATTTTGTAATCTTTTACTAGCTGATTTTTGTTCTTTGGTTGCAGAGCAGAGGTCATTCCAAAACCGAAGTGGAGGACTACGAAGATATTGGAGACTGCAGTGAAAGACTTCATCCTTTCATTGGCTTGAGTTTTAGATGTAGTGGAAGCTTTGAGGTTGGTAACTTAGTTTGTTTTCATTAAATTAATACCTGAATCAAAATAAAGATTAGTTAAATTTTAAGATTAGTTAAATTTTAAAGTTCAATTAGAGCTCTTATGAAATGATTCAAACTATTTGCTTTCAGATGTAGGTGAACTAATTCTTTCTTGTTTTTTACTTTCCAAGAACTTGTTTTATCAAAACAATTTTAATTAATTTTAAGCAAACTTTTTTTTTTAGTTCAATCCTTAGTATTTATCAGTAAGTTTTGAGCTCTAGAAACTGGTTTTATTTAAAGTTAAATGTTAAACCACTTTTCTTTGTAGTAATTTATTTTTTTTTCTCTCCTAGGCAATGGACATTTCGGAAAGGACGCATTCTTAAGAATAAGATGCTTATTGGGGGATTCTAATTATTCTTGTAATGAATCCCCCAATTTTTTTTTTTTTTTAATCCTGTAAGTTTAAATAAATCATGATTAATACTCACACCTGAAGTTTTACTACTTTTCATGGAAAACTCTACTTTCGAATTCTTATTCACACAATCAGAACACATTCCTCAATACACTTGCCGTTAAATTCGTGGTGTCTCAGAAACAAACAAGTGACAATGTAGTAGAATGTTAGTCTTTGAAATAGCCAGACTCTAATTTTATTTACTAGCATTTCGGAAATGGTTACACTTTCATTTCAGCTTTTACAAATTAAACCTTCGCTATTTCGTTCTAAGTTTGTTTTTGAGAGGAGCAAAAAATTCATGTCTTCTATTCAAATTTTTGCAGCCCATCCACTCGGTATATCTGTAAACACATGTACTGTCATTCACATTATACAATCCTACGCATACACTTGTTGAATGGACCTGCTTATACTAGCTGTTTCGAATTGTGACATGTAGTAACTGGGTAAATTCTTATTTCTGGCTGTGTGGTTACCTAGACAAGAAAAGATCTCATGGCAATAAATGTTTTAGCTTGAAATTTTCTGAATAAAATTTGTGGACCCTTAAATGCATTCTTTGGAGAACTAGATCAAATATTGCTGCAGCATAGTATTATCTGCACATTCAGAATGCTCAGCTTCACCCAGCCAACTTCATACCTGTGCAGGATAGTGCATTTTTGCATAACAAGAACCCCATGTCTTTCTACAAAAAAATCGGGGAATAATGGCAATGGTACCTGGGGAATACTTTGATTCTTAAAGCCTGTATGCTTAAAACATATGAATGAAATCTTTGAAAAAACTGACTTCATCACAATCTTTATAAAAAACTCCAAAACACTGCAATAAAGACCAATATTTAGTCTTATTTTTCAGACTTCCTCAAGGTTTTTTGATAACAAAATAAAAATTTAAAAATGAGAGAAATAACCTTCTCAAACCTTTACAAATCAATAAGTACATCAAATAATACTATTGTCACAAAACAATAAAACACAAAAATATTTTCAAAACAATCAAAAGATTTGAAACTTATTAAATGCTACCAACTTACTCTTATTTAAGCAATACTAATTAAAATTTTACTTGATCTTTTGTTTATCAGATTCCCTGAAAATACTCAGACATGTTATTCACTTTGTGATTTATCCCTGTTTAATAAATTGCTGTATGTTTTAACAGGGCTAAATCACAAAGTGAATAACATGTCTCAGTATTTTCAGGGAATCTTTGATAAACAAAAGGACAAGCAAAATTTTAATTAGTATTGTTTAAGTAACAGTAAGTTAGTAGCAATTTAATAATAATTTTCAAATCTTTTGAATGTTTTGTTGCATAGAATTGTAAAGGTTTGAGAAGATTATTTCTCTTTCCATTTGTTTATTATGTTATCAAAAAACCTAAGAAAGTCTTTGAAAAATAAGACGAAATATTGGTCTTTGGTGCAGTGTTTTGGAGATTTTTATAAAGATTGTGACTTACCTGTGTTTGTCGAACGTTCCACTTCCTCCATAGAAATAAGTCTCGGATCATTCTTGAACCACCCTTCTAATTGACTTCACTTCAAAAGGAACTCACAATTAAAACAAACTTCCAGAATTATTTTTTTTATTTTAATATTTACAATAATTCTACTTTCATACAAAATCTAAACACTTTCGAACATTCCTTAAATGGTGATGCTGGATGATTTCTTGAGGATTATCTTTATTTTAATCAGCCAATGAACTTTTCATACAAGTACGAAATAAAGGAATCTGTGAAAGAAAAACTAATTAGTTAATTAAGTCAAATAGTTACAAATATCTTAATAGCAAGATCTTTCTGAATACTGTTAACCTTATGTAAATAAAAACCTTATTTTTCAAAAAAAACCAATTTTATAAAATCACACATTCATAGAATATCTATCATTTCACTTACAACATCAATGGCCAGTGAACTGCCAATAAAAACAAGCCCCAACAGGGGTTTAGGAATTTCTATTCTTATTTTCATATAGTGAATGAATTTAATTCATTCACTATATCTTTGCTCTGAGATTATAAAATACTTAGGAAGAAAAGAAAAATTTTCGAAGTAAACAGGCAGCCAAAAATAGTGCGAATAGAAACGTCAATGTAAGTTAGGAAAATTCTGGAATAAAATTTATTGAAAGATCCATGCGTTTCTTAACTTATGCATTTTTCTCTTACATAAGAAATATAAAATCTTCCAAGCTTGATGAACTAAGCGATTAAACTACAAGATATGTCCCACAGATGTTCCATCCTTTGTTCTTCAACAAGTTTCACAACAGCTACAAAACCTGTTGTCTTTTGCCAATTTCAAGAACGTAATCTACAGTGATTAATACTTCGTTCGACCAAGATTCCATCGAGTTAAGAGTTTACATGAAGTGTAAACAAATTTGTTAATAAATCAGTTTACTCCAAAAAATATTGTAGTTATTTACTACTTTTTTTTGCTCTCTACTGTACAATATAAGAATTTACAGTAATTTTCAATAATTCTCTTAACAAACACTATTACCAAATGTTTTCATTTGCAGATGGGATAATAAAATGGTCATATGAAATTTACAAATCAAATTCTTGTAAATTCAATTTATAGGAAAACTGACTGACATTTTTAAAATAAAGGGAACCACTTCAATTAACAAACATTCAAAGGAAGTAAACGGGAAGTTTCAAAACAGTTTCAGTCGGCAACTAAGAATTCTGCAAAATGGGCTTAGATGTTTATCTTTTATAATTTTTCCAATATTCACATTTGAATATTACAAACGGTGTTTATGGCTAGGATAGCCAAGAAATGTCACCGCTACTTTTGTCAATCATATTCTGATATAATATTTACCAGCAAATAGATACAATCTGTTAACATCCCTTTCCAAAGATTGTATAACTATTTCGTAATTGAAAGTATAAGAAAAGGTATTTCTAAAAAACCTTTATTGAAATTTAAAAAAAAAAACCCAACAAACTAATTCTAAATGTCTTATATATGTTGGAGTTTATATTGAAAGAATAACATCAATAAAAGTTACTCTTGCCTACATCGAAATTTCCTGGTGTCCATTCGAGAAGGCCAATTAATCTGTTCACGCCAGGATCAATGTTTTTGGGTTTTTTCCACCCATTCAGACAAAAATTGAAAGGAAATTGAATTACAAATTATTAATTTGTGAAACTGTACAATTTCCTTGTCTAACACGCATTATTCCTTTTGGTTCTTAATAAAAACCTTTTAAATTTTTATATAAATACATTATCCTTAATTTTTATTATAAATAAATTTTTATATAAATATAATTTATTTTTTATATAAATACATATTTTTTTATATAAATACATTATCCTTAAAATAATCCTTGAAATTGAACACACTACAATGAAGTTGAAATTTTACACCAGCAGTCCATAACCCACAGCCCTTCGGTTATATTTGCTGCTGCCAAGTCAAACAAAATGAAATTTGAGCCTTTCCATTGCTGCCAACAGATACATTGAAAAATGTCATAATTTGCAACTGTCTCAGATTTTACTATTGGAATGAAATACAACTAGCGCATTATTTGATAATTTGAAATTTACGTAAATTATCTGTATTAATAAATAATTATTATAAATGACATTATAAAATCATTAATTAGTAAGGGTTGGAGGATAAGATGCTGAGACCCTCCGTCAGAACTTATATAAACATATTGGCCTTCAGACTCCTAAGGTTGTGAACCTCTGGTTTAGAGGTAGAAGACAATGATTTAGGGAACAAGAATATTTTTGTAAATATGTATCACATCTTCTGCCTTCTTAACTGCTGATCTGCTAATAAACTACTAATCCTGCATTTAAAATATAATTTCTAACAATAATTATAACCTGAGGGCGGCGGGTTGTGCACCACTGGTCTAAAATTTCAACTCCGTTGTAGAGTTATGAATTTCAAGGATTATTAAAATTGTATTTCAAAAGGTTTTTATTATGAAGCAAAAGGAATAATGCGTGTTAGGAAATTCTAGTTTCATAAATAAAAATTGAATTACAAATTATTAGTCTCAATGGGGGAGAAAAAAAAAAGCCATAAACATTGATCCTGGTATGAAATATTTTTAACTACACTTTTAATTTATTTCACATCCGAATATCTCCTTAAATTTTGTTCTTTCATAATATTTTTATTATTTTTAAACCAAAGATGAACTCTCCCGTCACTACAGCGTCATTCTAACAAAACTAAATCAAACTATTCTCCTTTTAAAGCTACACTAATTGATCTTAGTTTTATAAAGGACTAACCCTTTTGATAAATTTTGATAAAAGTGGTAGCTTCTCCTTACCTACTGGTCAGAGTTCATTTTGAAGAATGAACTAAAGCTGACACAGGTGTAGGAGCAGCCATCGCAGCCGGCAACCATTCTGAAACAAATTTCAGCTGTTATTGCAGCAATCAAAACACACATCCCCACTCATCATAACTCGGTTTTTTTCTCCTATTTCAATATCAATTAAATAATTTCAATTACCATAGTTAAATATTCAAGCAATAGAAATAAGTAAAGCTCCAACCCCAATGCGGATTTGCTAAAACCGTTAATATACCAGCATTAAATGAACGTCTATTTTTCATAATAAATAACTAAACAATAAGATACTAATCCATTTCACCCTAACAAAATTCTAATTAAATTAGGGCTAATAATTAACAAGATTATTGATAAAATATCAAAACTAAAAGACAAAACCGACTCTTATTTAACTCACCCAGCATATAGTCAGTTCTAAAATATAAATTAGATGAAATAAATACAACTCAAAAATTATTGAGTCTACAATTATAGAAAAAGATATAACCCCCTCTATTCAAATAACAAAAATTCCCAATCCAATAATAAACAAAAATCAAATACTAAAAGTTACTAAACTCAGACATTCACTTAAAATATTCACGAACAAACAATTAACTTCCTGGCCTTTTAGCAACTCAATAGTTAACACTGAAGTACATTTAAACTATTAAAATAATCATTACCAGGTCTTCGAATAATTCCAAACAAAACTCTTAACCCTAATCTTCCCTCACACGCAGCAAACACTAAAAACTCAAGTAAAAAAAAATTTCTATCCTTTTAAAAAAACATAACCCAAACCTAAAAAAAACTAATATTAAATACCAATTCTCATTCAAACCAGCAAGTGCTTCCGGTTAGAAACAAATGTAACTATCCCTCCTACAAAAGCAAAACAATATATTATCGTTAGTTTTTAATTTTGGATAAAATTCAACAAAAACACCATCCTTCTAATTTCTTTATTAGTTTATCAGTAATTTTTACTTTTCTCTTTCATCCCCTTTCTATTTTAGTAGTTATTATATCAGACAATAATCTTAGCCATTCTAGTAAGAATACTTAATATATCTTACTGATTCAGCTACATTTTATTCCTAATTTTCTTAGGGGGAATGCTAGTTCTTTTTATTTATATTGCCTCTTTAAGCTTCAAATGAAATTTTCTTAAAAACGAGACTTCAAAATTTTAAAATTTTTTATTCCCTTTTTAGCCTCTTTATTTTTATTTATAATAAGTTTATTTTCTTATTTTAATGTACCCCAAAACATTGATATTAACCTTATTAATAAATTTTATATCCAAAATTTTCTAACTTCTTTTAATCTTATACCTTCTTATTACTTTATTTGATGTAGTTAAAATTCCTAAATTTAATAAAGGTCCACTTCGTTTTATAAAATTATTTTGCTTAAGGAAACCAGATACTTTGAAAGTATTTTATAAAAGTTCTTTTTTTAATAATTACAGAACACATCAATAATAAATTTTAATCCTAAAAATGAGATAATTTAAAGACACAGGAAGAAGCTTTTTTTTCTAGCTAAATTTATTAACTTATATCAATTTTTCTTGTCTTTCACTGCTGACTTAAGTTTTTAAAGCACCACTTATTAAAATATAATGCTTCAGTATCAGATACTGCGTTAATCTAAAATCATTATCTACTAATTCGACTAAATTACAGTCAGGCTTCATATGTCTGTACTACAAACATTCCGAACCACTACAGGACTTTAATCGGTTTCTAAAACTTGGTAGTAAAATCTCTAATCACTTTTATTAGCTTATTAATTTTCAGTTCCTAATATACCATTTATTTAGAAATCTCCAAATATTGAATTTTCATTCAGAAATATTTGTAAGAAATTGATTTTCTTAATAGTTTCAGAATTTCAAGTTTTCCAAAAATACTAATTAGATAAAAACATTCAAAATAATCTGCTTCAATTGTATAATTGGTTAAACTTTAGATTACGGTACCACCAATGGACGGCGACCGTTGTGACTCGAGTGCAAACTGTTATCTTAAGATCGCAGTTAGCCAGATGAGGATTAGTTTTCTAATTTTTTTCTCTCATTTTTACTGAAATTGAAATTGTAAGTCAGTCATTAAGAAGAAATTATTAATAATCAGAGGAAAGATCAATCTCAATAAGAAAAAAAAAGGTAAAATAAACATTTGAAGAGTTTAAACTCTCATTTGAAGGATCAATGTAAATCCTACTTTAATAAATACTCAGGTTTAAAAAAAATAAATAAAAGATCGTGCAAAGTCATTTACAAATAGGCATTCTACTATTTACTAGTTAATTATCATTAGCCACAGTCTTCAAAATAGTGTTACGGTCGTTGGCCATTGGGGTACCGTAATCAGTTTAACTATAATTTTTTAATTAAACAAATACCTACTGTTCTTCCTTTATATTCATTTAAGAGTGCGATTACATTAATGAAAACACTTACAAATACCTTTAATTTATTCTTACTCTCTGTCGAAGTCTCAGATGATTTCTTTGGATGTCGTGGAACCCATTTCACCCTCAACAATCGTCCTCTGTTCCTATTGGTAAGAAAACAATGGAAAATTTCAGTCAATTAATTTTGAAATAAAAATTTTAACTCTTTTATCACTCAAATTACAATTTGGATCAAGAAATAGAACGGGATATTGTTTCCATTTACAATCATTAGAACAAATTTAGATGTAAAGGATATAGAAATAAGATTATTTCAACCAACTACAATCCTAAACATTTTGCGTATCTTCTTAGGAAACTAGTCTCTTTAATAATCGCTCAGTCTGTGCGTGTGTCCACTAATAATGTATATGAATGAATCCATGATCTTGACAAAAGACGATCTAATTTATTTTTGATTCTTATTTTTTCTTAAGCTGAAATTAACCTAAAACCGAACAATGTCTAACCATTTAATCCTTTAACTAATCCATTCTAAGCTTGGACAAAAATTGGATTGAAATAAGTTTTGAGACTAATTCTTTTGAAAAACTATCAGTACTATTTTTTTTTTAAACGGATCATTTAAAATTTAACGTTGACTTTTCAGAAGGAACTTAGGTGAAACCGGAGATGACGGTACCAGGGACTGTTTTGGACCACGGCCGAGTTTTCACAAAATGAAGGGCCGCCTTGGCACTTTTTAAGATACGAATTTTAGTTTTTCAATTAACTAGTGAAAAGTAAACTGAAGTTTATAGATAGTTTATTTCAAAATGGTTTTGCACGAGAAAACACTCATCTGGCTAACTGATCTTGAGATAACAGTAGGAACCATCAGGTATTAGGTACACTGATTGGCAGGTACCGTATTCTCCGGTTTAGGCGGAACCAACAATTTAAGGAAAGTACGCATTTAGTTCTTTTTTGTTTTTTTAAAAAAAAACAAGACTTAAAAAACTCATTAAAATATTTCTGGCATTTTTTATCTTTTTTTTTGCATTTTTCTTTGGTGTCACAATGTAGGCTTCCTGAAATAGGAAAGTGATAAATATCAAGACACTAAAAAAGCCGCTTTTAAAGATTTGGAAATTGTGAGAAATTTGAAGCAAAGTGCATTCATTGCATTGAATTCTACGTCTCCTAAAAGTAATTGGTCGGTTTTAAATTAAACGATTTTCCGAGAAAAATTTCGGGAAAAGAAAACTGCATCGAAAGAACCACTTAAGAGGAACCTAATTCGCGCCATAAAGTTAATCTTAGTAAAAAGAGTATCTTACAATTTCTTCTAACAATACTTAATCTCAATTTCGTATAATTGTAACACTTCTGAAGAATACGGTCCCTTTGGGTTACATTTTTTTTTTCTTTTGAACTATTACGCGTTGTCGTCACAACGTAAACGTAACTAATCTTGTATGGACAACCTCCCCCGCTAAATGACTACAAAAAACTAATATCTGCAAATATGAAACTGTCTCAAACCCTCCCTTTTAAAAAACCCACGCAATTAATTCTCGCAGCTCCACAAATAAATACCCCCCCTCACTAAAGAATCAACCTGTAACGCAAAACTTTGACATAATTACCTTAAAAGATATCAAAAACCTGAATCTCGGGTCGAATTCCTTATTTAAAGTAATTTAAAAATCCTAATAAAGTAGTTTAATCGAGAAGGTTCTTTATTATGACAAACATTCCACGACTTATTTCCACTATTATAATCAAATTAAAAAATCCCTGAAGTTGTTGAAATTAATATTTAAATTTAAGAAATTTTAGCTTTAATATTAATCCACTTCCCGCTCAAAATTTATTAATTTAAAGTTTCTTTGACAAAAATTTAAAGAGTTGAAATTCATTTTTAAATATTAAAGAACTACGTTTGATATCACTTCATTCCGTTTCTTTTAAATATATTTTTAATATTCCACTTAAAATAAAGAGAAAAATACAATAAAGTAATTCTATATCGTATAGTTGGGATTTTGTTTTCAATTCCTAAATAAAATTTTTCCGAAAAACTCGAAATTTCACTATTAATATAGTTCAGAATTTATTAGTATTAAAAAAAAATACAAATACCTTTTCTTTTCTGTTCTTTCGGTTGCTTTGAAGAATCTTTTAAAAGTATTCGTATAGAGTTGGAATTTACGGCAGAAATATTAGGAACATTTTTCCAGTTGGTTTAATATTTGGGGCTTTTGTTAAATTTTAAAAGCCTTTTTTCTTTTGTGGAAATAACCACATTCATTCGTTCAAAGAAATTTACCACTTAAAGATGGTGGTTTCTTTGGGTTCAACTGAGCTTTCATTCTTTCTTATTTAAAACCTTCAGTTTCATTTGAACTTAGGCTGAAACGCGTATGTTTCCTATTACTTTCAAAATATCGTTACCAATAGTCCTTACTTGTGTCCTCCAACTAACAGCGTCAACCATCGTATCAGAGACCACGTTGTTCTCTACCATCTCCTTCCTTGGACGTTAGCAGTCTTCCCATAATTCATCACGAGCCAAACAAATCATCATCAAGTCGTCTCTGATTGATCCAAAATTGTGACCCTCGTTCGATTCCTCTATTTATAACTTAGTTTTCTGCGGGACTAACTTCAATTAAAGGAAACAACAAAAAAATACAGTAACTAAATCAAAATAACAATTATTTGTTATCAGAATGACACTATTTCAATATTGAAGAGCATTCAAATATTCAAACATTTTCAATATATAAGAATGAAAATATAAAAAAATAAAATAAATGAACTTACTTGTGATTTTCCAGTCAAGAATCTATTATTTTTTTTCTCTTTTTTTTCGAATGATAAACTTTGTATCCTTGTGTTCAAAAAGAGTCATAATTTTCAGATTTCATAATAACGGAATAATAACTTGCATCCTTCCAAGATAATTTAATTATTAAAAATCTATTTTTAAAATTACAAAAAAAAAAAAAAGAAAAAGAAATTCCTTACAGCCTAAGATTTCTCGGAATGTTTCGTTTTTTTTCCTTTCAAAATAAACCAAATCCTTTATTAGATTTACTTCATTATCATATTTAACAAAATATAGTAATTACTTTTCTCTCTCGATTAAGAATATTCCAAAAGATCATTCAAATCCTGTAATCCTAGGAAGCTGAAATTTAACAGTTATGATATTAAAACGTTTTTTTTTATTTTTTTATTTTGATACAAACAGAGATGAAGCGTGTGTTCTGATGGTCTGTTAGGTGATTGAACCTGGATTCGAATCCCCAACGTGTTTGTTTCACTTTCTTTAAAGGAAGGATAAAGTCTGACTGTCATCTAACGGTACCTTCTAGATAATCCTCCAACGATAACAGCATTCTTGTGTATAAATTACACTGGGATAATAAAACTAAAAGATAAACACTTCCCAAGTGTAATCCGAAAGTTCTCACGTCAATTATAATTTTCTCATTATTTTTAAAATCCTTATTTTTCGTCTCTTCCATCAGAAAAAAAGACAGGTAATTTATCTTTTTGTGTTTCCAATTGGATCTGAAGGAAGTGTGGACCACGATAATTGGATATTTAAATAATGTAATCGTTTATTAGGGTTTTTTTTTCAATCCGCTTGAAATTGATTCCAATATTTCGGTTCGGTTCATGGAGATGTAGATGCTCCTCTAACTCTCAAACATCTCCTAATGAAGGAATCAAACGAAATATTCAATCAACTTCATCCAGAGTTGGTTAAAAAAAATCCCTCATAAACGATTGTATTATTTAAAGATCCAATTCTCAGAGTGGTTTTTTTTTTTCATACAAAATGAAAGATACTACGTTCTTTATCAAATCACTTGCTTCCCCCTTCTTTCAAGAATAATTAAATGTAATAGTGACATAGTTAATCCTATTCTGACCTTAGCGATCAAATGGACTTCGCCAACGTCACGTGAACAGCCTCGTTGTGGTGCAAAACATTTAAGAAGAGAAGATTTCTTTTCTCGTCCTCAGAAAGCTACGAAGTTTCTCAAGGAAATACACGTTTGGCTTTAGATCGAGAGGTAAACGTAAAAACTCCATTACAGAATCAAAGCGTCCATTTTCAGTTAAGACTTTCTTTCTTTTTCGGTAATAAGCAGAATCTTGTGATTGAAACTCCTTCCTTTGAAAGACGTCCATGTAAACAACTCAAAACATTCAAAAGCTGAAAATAATTTTGAATAAAACTATAATTTAGGTAAGTGATTCCGAACAACAGCGAATTGGTTTAACAGAGATGCAATGAATTCTGACCTCCTTCAGTGTCTCTTCTAGAAACCAACAAACCCTAACTGAGTAGGATCTTGAATGGAATACTTCATTCCTATTGGACAAAATACTTCTAAACTGATCTCATCAGACGCGGCAGTTTTCCATAAGTGTTTCTAAACAAGGATTCTACAGGTAAAGTTAACTTTTTCTATTTTAATTAAAGTTGTGATTCTCTTGTTGCAAAAAATGTTAAATAGTAAGTTATTAAACTCAATTGTTTTCGTAAGTTTAATTCTTAATTGAAACTCCTTTCCATCAGATTTTATTTTAACAGAATACTTAATAGCATTAATGTTAACAGAACCTTTTTAGCTTTGGCTTCTGGGAATCCTTATATTAAAAAGGGGTTTAATATCTAATTTCATAATCGAACTCCTTGGAGAGGGGGTGAAGGAACAACAGAATTCTTTTGTGGAATTTTTAATCTTTCAAAATAGAAAATTACTGCATAAACTTAATTTTTGTAGTTTTAACATTCGGAGAAATTCTCAATCATGGAGATAATATGCACATCATTAATGTACTAAAAAAACATTGCGACGAACACTCCTCGCCCTTATCATGATAAAGAAATGGCAAAATTAATACAATGTAAAGTAGCAACCAATCGGGAAGTATAAAGAAACATATTAAATTTTTTTTTTTTTTAAAAAATAATTGCTTAATAAAATTGAATTGTAATAAGGTGAATTTCGTTGTTGTTTCCAGTTCATCCCATTCAGATACGATGACTGCGCTTTCGTCACTACCTTCCTTACCTTCGACTTTGGACCTGCTTCGTATCACCTGTTCCTGCCTGCTACTTATCTGGATTATTACTTTCCAAATTTCATTGTATATTCACTCTTGAGAAAGGGTCGCTGGTCGACCCGAAAACTTTGTAATTCTTTGATTAAAATATTTTTTTAAAACTTAGTCGGGGTAATGGTCTTTACGTTAATTATAACAATAAAATTAAGATTGTCTTAAAGAAAAGAGAAATCGCTGATAGTCTATAAATCAAAATACACCTTAAGAAACCTATCGCCTAAGGTTTTATGGTAATACAAATTTCAATTTAATAATGGCAAAATATATGTATTTACTTGATTTAATACTGCAAACAACAATTACTAGATAGGATAGTTTACGGCATTATTTCCAGACAAAATTGGCTTTACTGATGTTGAATCGTCAGTGGTGACACTTTCTTCTATTTAATTATACCCGAGTTTGTCTTTTTGTGTTACTGCTTTTCCTATGCCTGTTACTCGGATACTTTTGGCACTGTCGCAGTAACTACATCGCTTAATGGCAACTGCTAGACTTCGTGGTTGTGTAAATCTTTCTAATAACTTATTTCTGTACAAAATCTATTCCAAAACGATTAAATTTTCTTTCTACACAGCCACCGAAACAATTTCCCTTCTAATGAAGAAATTTAATAGCATTTCCTGTTTTTAAGCGAATTTTGGATAATTTATCGGGCGCAGAAGACATTACCTAAAGTTGGGACGATCCTGACCCCCTGCAAGTTCATGAATGGAACATCCCGATCCCTTTCGACCCTTAGCACACAATGGAAAGATCTTCATTTAACGTCGCCACATCCATGTTTCTCATCCAATTTGCTTCTAAATTTATAAGTGATTAATGTAGCTTTATGTGACTATGATTAAAACGTGTAGCTCGTTCAATTTTATTGTAAATTTACTGCTTTTAACCTGCAACATGTATGTAATATACTTATTCAACTTAATTCCGAACACATGTGAAATTAAAGCAACTTTTTAAACGATAAGTTATTTCAAATGAATAACTTTTAACTGAATTTATCTGAGATTTTGAAACAGTATTTACTTTACTGAATATTAGCAGAGTTATTCTAGTTTACTGAAACTAAAATCGGAATTGATAATTTTTAAATCGACACTGGATAAAAACTACTTATTTATCCAGTGGTTATTTAAAAATTATCATTTGAAAGATGGTGAAAGTTACCCTCTTGCAAGTTCTACCGAATCAAATCAACAGTATTTATATCTAATGAATAATAAATACTATCCATTTTCTATTGGCGAATATCCCGTTTTTCTGTTATTAATGAATTATTATGAAAATGCATTGCAGTTAGTGACATTACAAAAATCTTAACGGGAGAATTTAACCTGCGTAAAACAATTAAGAAATAAAAAAAAATTACAAAGGAAAAAAAAATCATTAAGCTGGAATTTTTGATACCGGGAATCCAAGACTGACTGTTTTTTTAGCCATTTTCAGTTGGATTTACCAAGTATCTCAGCTCAATGAAAACAAAAAGACAAGTAAACAACGGCCCTTCATATAAAAACTTAATAAGATATTAAATAAAAAAAAACCCAATAAAATCCTACTTTCAGAATTTATATGCATTGTAGACTACTTCTGTGGAGAGGGAGGGGGGGGGGACGAAATTTATTTCATTTTGCTTTGGATTTCTGCTTAGATTTATTTTGTATAGAACTAGGACACCGCACAATTGGTGGCTTCCCTATCACTCACTCGGCTTTCTTGCTGACTGAGATGATCATCTCGCAATCCAAGGTAACGTGCCCGTCGTGTGTATGACAGGGAAGCCGACCAAAAATCAAAGATGTAGCCTTTGACCTTACGTCACGTGACCCACGTCAATGAAAAATGAAAATGTGAGCATACTCAATAGTATACCTAACATTTGACACCTCATTTGTATTTCAAGGAGTAGGGGCAGAAATGTTTTTCTTTTATTTACATGGATTTACATGGAGAGAGCAATTTTACTTTTTTTGTGTTTGTCACAAATGCTGCTTCTTCATGTTAAGGAACGCTCTTTAAGTGGACGTGTAATAACCAAATTTAATATTAATGAAAGTATTAGAATTCATTATGAAAAAAGTAGATTTAAGAAAACAGGCTAACTGAGAATTCCGGGTGGAGAAAAGGATTCCACACTAAGCGACCTAAAGAATAATGGAAATTTAAGGCTCCTGAAGTTAAGACACCAGTGGGAGTGACTCAGTGGAAGATCATCCGGGCGCTCGTTCATCTTTAACAGTTAAAAGAACTAAAACTTGTAAGAAATGCTTAATCTTCAATGGTGTTTTTCTCTCTATTACTTGGCTCCTCCATCCACCCTTTGGTTACAAAGAATTTCTATGCTTCAGTTTATTACTAAAACATACTTTTTTGCAGATCACGAAATTACTCAAATAATAACTATTTTGAAACAAACGGGTCTTACGTTTTGACGCCCTATTTGGATTCGCCAACTGACGTGTGATCTAACGGGAATAAAAAAGTTAGAACAAGAATGAATCAAAACAAAAGAGAAAACAAACAACTACATTGTCTAACATTATCCCTAAAAGTACTTAGAGAACAATTTCTCACAGGAATATCAAAAGAACTGGAGGTGAAGTTATTATTGCTTCTCTGGTTTTTCAAAATGTCGTGGACCACCGATTGAGAACCACTGCTGTAATTACTAAAAGCAATTGTGCTTCAATAGTGTTAAAAGAATAATCAAGATATCTGTAAATAGAAGTCTTTTTATTCATTTTGATTTGTACAATCGAATATATATATATATTTATATACTCCAACTCCGTTTTTGGGTTTGACATGGCATTTAGTGCAATTGTTCATAGGCACATATTTTTTTCTTCTGCCAAAAGTCCATAGGAAAATATGACTGAATCTTAGGATGTCATTAGCAATAGAAACCCTGTTTTGTAAAGATCCTCTCCTTCCATTGCTTGATATGTGCTTTGTTATAAACTAATCTCCTGTGTGGTTCACTTGTAGTGTAGGTGATGAGACTCAGCTACAGACAATGTCGAAAGCAAAACTACACGTCTCAAACGAAATTAGGTGGTTGTAAAACTACTCTATGACGTTCCACAATGATTATCAGTCGTCCACTTTTACCTGAATAATATCTTCTACTATCTGCTCATCGCTATCATTGTGAATGCAGCCACTATAAAAGAAAACAAAAATCAGTTTATTTCTTTATAAAATTTTAAATTCATTAACAATAAAGCAATAGATAATATTCATAGAAAAGGTTAGACTATTACTAAAACAAAAAGCTGTATCAGAAGTACGGCATGTGGATAGTCTCAGTAGAAGAGTGGCGAAGAGCACCAAACACTGCTCTGATTTTCAATGCAGAGTCATTGTGAATCTATCGTGTTGTTCATCCACTTATTCTTTGTTTTGTCTCTTGGAAATTATTTGATTATTACTTGACATATATTTGCCTGAAAAAAAACTTCATTACATCATATATTTTTTATTTATATTATTATTATTATTCATATAAATATTACTTATATTTAAAGTCTTTATAAATAAAAGTATGCATGAGGGGCGATCAGAGAGAAAAGTTGACACATTTCTCGAAGAAGACTCCGAATTCGTTGAAGACGCAGGCGTTGATGTTATATTTCATCCTAAATACTTTGAATCACAGAATGATTTCCAATTTGGCAGATGAACGTGGAAAATGCTAGACATTTTCGTTGGCAAATAAATTGTGGGCAGCCATAACCACTATTAGCTCATCAAAAAGGTACAATCTTCTGCAACGAATGGTTACTGGCAAACAAATAAGGCTGCACTGCTTTTAAGGGACAAAATCATTCCACACTATGATAAGTGCCTACACCATTCTAAAGTAATACTATAAGAATTTTACTTTCATTGTGCCTTGTCTATTTCTTTATTTAAATCCTTGCTTTGATTTATCAGTACTTATAGTTTTTTTGATAACTAATGATTTCAGTAAAAAGTTCCATTACAGGCCTCTGTGGCCCTTGGGTTCGCGAGAGTTAAGGCTCCCGGCGTTCCATGGCCAAAGTTGAGGTCGGGTGGTCAGCCCGACGCCCGCCTACCTACAACCCCTGGGAAAGAATCCCGGTACCCATTCAACAGAGGATTGGATAGATCCTAGGACCGTTTGGAGGAGAATGGAGCGTGGAAAAATTCCCGCCCTCCGCCAACGCCGGGGATCGAACCCATCAACTCCAACCACAGCTAAGCGTCCTTACCACTCGACCACCGGGACCACGTTTCAGTAAACGTATTAATACAAAAAATGAATTTTCATATCTTAAACAAACCTATAAAATTCCAAAAATCCTATTACAAGACTTATGTTATAATGCTATAGTTTTAGAACAGATATTTCTAATAACGTAAATTTTGAATTTAAAGCTTTTATTATTATTGTAATTATTTATTGTATATTATTTTATTATTATTAATATTGGTAAATAAGTTATATCAGGGTTATTTGAAAAAATAATTCGTTGCTGTATTACTTTGACAATAAATCCTCAGAGTCTGATTATATAATTTCAGTTTTGAAAATGTGCTTCCTACAAAGCTGTAAGTGTTGGTTTTCCAAAGACTAAATTTGAATCTGTTTTTAAGATTAAAAAGAAATCGGAGACAGACAAGAAAAGGTTGTGGATTCCCACTAGAATCATTTTCGATGTCTTCGAGAAGATCTTAATGTCTTTGAACGGAGTCTTGGAAGATTCAGAAATTCCTTCGCATGATCCCAAGAGGTCTTTAGCTGCTGTTAAGAAAGATAAGACACTTGTTTCCAGGCTGAGACATTTCGTTTCACTTCTCCTCAAGGAAGAGAAATAGAAAAGAGAACAATGTGTGTCTTGAGAACTCATAGAAACCCAAGAGACTCTTCAATTCAGAATCAAAAACTAAGCAATTGCCACCATAAAATGGAAATAATTAGAATGGAACAAGAAATTATTTAACCACTCTCCAATTAACGCTCAAAACCGAAGGAATAAACACTTCCTGAAATGTCTGCTTTCCTTAAGGTTTTGCTTTCTTAGTTCTCAACCTTCTTTAATAGGAAAGTTAGGTTCCTCAAATTACTCTCTCTTCGCGTCCCTAATAACATTAGAATCGCTGCACGGATCATCTGGAAACGGAATATATTACGACAAGAAACGATATCACTTTCTATATTTGGGTGTGTTTTTCTGTGTGGGTTCTAATATTACTGCGTGATGTTGACAAGAAATTCCAACAGAAAAAAAGCATTTGAAATGAAACAATATTATACAACAGTGGTCATTAAATCTGTTTAGTAATCCATTAATTTGTACGCTTTTACATAATTGGAATTAAAGAACATCAGTATTGATTGATTTTTTTTTTGTAATTGGGCTAGATTTTATAATTTAAAAATAAACATACAACGTTTTGATGATTTAAAAAAGGATTTTAAAAGAAACAACATTTGAAAGAAGTAGATTTTAAGTCCTTTCTTCTTTTGTTTCAGGTCGTGAAAATTAATTCAAACGAAAAACTGTCCATTGATTTCTAAAATTAGAAATTCCGCCGAATACAAATACAACAGATTTTTTTTCCTTTTTCTGAAAATTAATGAAAACAATTAATGTTTATTGAAGTTTCTAAATGAATCAATTTTAAGACACCAAAACACGCGCAAATTAGTGGATTACCAAAAACATTGAAAGCAATCCATTGCTTCGCCGTTAATGCTTTGTCTGTAAATTTGTCATTTAGGTGCAAATTTCTCGAACAAGGAACAATACGGAAAATATTTCCAATAAAGATTCAACCTAACTTCCTTTTGTGTTCAGTCCCAAATTACGCAACTGATTCAATTAATCACGTGGTCGAGAAGAGCATTTACGAAGCGTTGCCTAAGTCAACCCATAAAATTCATATCTGTTCGATTCGACGAGATTCAGGTCAAGCGACCTTGGTGGCCAGGTAATCGGTTTTTTTTGTGTTTTTTTTTTTGTAATAAGCAGGATATATGAGCCATTTTCACTCCTAAGACTTTGCTGGAAAAAAAAACAAAAACAAAAAATAACTTTGGTTTAAAGAACGAGGTCTGTGTAAATCTGCGCCACGATGAAGCCTTGATCGGATACATAAAGAGTAGTACTATGATTGATGATTCCCTGACACCCACATTCACTACAATCAATCAATGATTGATGATTGCGTCTTTACCAAATCTCTTGTTTTTCATTGGCGGCAAGATAAGGCATTTTTCGTTCCTCTCTTCCAGATTAAACAATGTGGCTGTTTGGTTAAAGTGAGAAATCACCGCATACGTTATTTAAAATGTGTCTGTATTTCTATGAAACTGTTCGACATCTCTTAATATTTCTTTGAACTCATTGGAGAGACCCTGAAAATTCGTCAATCATGAATTGACAATTTCTAATAAGGCCTGAAAGCAAATGGGATCGTGTTGGGCAAATCTCCTTATGAAATCTCGACTTTTTCAATGTAGACTTTTTATTAATGACATTCCTGTCACTAATATTGATTTTGAACTTTAGAAGAACAAATTTAAACAGAACCAATTCGGAATTTTTCTCTTGTTAAGCAGATGAGGAATGGTTTCAATTTCTTAGTTGAATCAAATCATCTGATTTTTTTTTTCCTTTTTGTTACTTTTCAGTTTTACTCACAAATTGGAGAAGTAAACAATTTAGCTCATTTAATACCTGTCCATTTCTTCCATCCACTCTCTTGTAGGTTTTCCCTTGCCTTCTCTCCATTCCTGTCGAAGCATTCCAAATCTGTTACAATCCTCTCTCCAGAAGAGGATCTCATGATAAATCCAGCACATTTCCACTTCCATACTTCACCTCTCTAAGAAGCTTGAACTCACTTCATGATCTCCGCCAGACCTCATTCTTTGACACCCCCTGTCTACCCACTTAATTTTAAGCATTCTCCTAATACACCAATCATCAAATGCTGCAATCGTAGACTCTCAGTCCTTGTTCAAGGTCCATGACTCGCAACCATAAAGACTCACCACTGAAAACACCTTAAGATCCTAAACCTGAGATTCAGAGAAATATCCCTCCACTGTAGTTTTTTTTTTTTATTCCAAAAGGCTGCTTTGGCCATTGCTATTCGTTCTTTAATTTCTTTTAACGAACTACAGAGGAAGGTCTGAGAAGAGCTTTGTGGCGCTCCACGGCAGCAAATCAGAGATCGCATTTGATGATAAAACAATTTACAAGCAGAGTCTATCAATTTTGTTTCCTTTTTTTTAATTCGAGAACTTGCTTCTTCCACGAATTTTTTCTTCATAATCAGAATTTCACTCAAAAACTTCGTTGGTCCTTAAACTATCCACGGTCCTTCTTATTAGAATTGTGCTTTAATCCTAGCTGTATCATTCATTCATCGCCACATCCAATCTTTTACTATTCAAAAAGTAAACTGTAGGAGAAAGGGAAGACGCTTCTCCTACGAACTTACTTGTTTTGCAGGAAAGCGAATCACAGGGTTGCTTTTATACATTTGGAAACTGCCATTGGAATAAATACAAACATTTTGTAGAATTAAAAGAACCCAATTGTATTTCTAGTTGTCCTAGTTGTTTTGTTAGTTTTAGACAAACATGTAAAAATTAACAAATTCTAGAATGTAGATATGGATGAGAGATTTTGAAACATGATCCAAGTGAAGTAAACGGCAACTCCCTTTGCATCTTTTTTTTTTGCAGGAATCCTTAAGGAAAACTCCATCTCTAACAAAGTCACTCTTTTTCTTAATCCTTTTTATCATTGAATGTGGGACTTATGGGAGGCTTGTTTCATTTTTTTCCCAAGTTGATCAGGATTTGAAAAAAAGAAAGAATTGTACAGTATATTAATATCATATGTAAATAACATATTGTGCAGTATATTATAATGTCTTCAGAAAATAATAAAAAGAAAAATAAATAAATTAGAGCAGTTACAATCCAAATGCTTGGCCTGCTCTATCAGATGGCTCACGAAGAATTTCAGTAGAGTTATTACTTTTTGAGGAACGTCTGTTTCAGTGCTTCGTGAATTGAATAAATGTAAAACTATCAACAAAAAAGAGTAAACTTTGAGAACTTACTTATATTTATTCATATCCCCAACTGTAAGGTCTTTTCTTCCTGTCTCTGGAAATGGATTCATTAAAATAAAGGGGACTTCCGCTACCATGTCCCTGAAAGAGAAAACAAAATAAACATACAAGACATAAAAGTAATGAGTTTTTTGTTTATTTCCTCATGAAAAATAGAATGAACTTTCAAAAATAAATAACGAATAAATCGCTTATGAAATATTATTCTAGTTTTGTACCGATATGTTTCAAGATCTGTATCCAGTGTACAGATAAAACATAACCGTATTACGTTAAATATCAAAGGGAGTGAATTTTTTTTTTTTTTTTTTACCACTGCGAATTATTACAGGACACTGGAGCAACTCCCAATCAGATATCAGCAACTTACAAATCAGACGTCGAGTGAAACACTGTTCGAGCTTCATATTAACAATGGACAGCAATGGGAGCTTATTATGTTTGGATTGCATTAACGTCGCGAATGGGAATGGAAATAGGTATTCTTCAGGTAGAGTTCGCTAAGACGCAGCCACTAACCACCACTTGTCTAATTTCGTACAAAATTAGGCAATTCAATTTTATAAGAACGTTATAAATCCATTTGTTATTTTATAAAAGAATGTTATTTGGATATTATTAAGTTACAAACATTGATTATTTCTCGAGCAAACTTTTGCAGATATGTTCTTCAAATCAACTACAAATATTTACAAATGTATTTATTTCCAAAATTGTTATGTGTCCTTTTCATTATTATTTCATTTGTGCTATAATTTATCCTATTCTGTACAAAATATTTTAACAGTTGACCTGCATTTGAGAATCAACTGTGAGTTAATTTCCAGGAGATTTATCTTATTTTCGCAATTAGTACATTTATTTTGGACGATTACATTGTGATTATCTCAGCAAAGCAACAACAACATTACTTAATAATAAGAAGTAAATACATCAAATATACGTAAGGTACAAATGTAAGATTAACTAGTGATATACAAATGTTATGAAATTAAAGACTCCATTGGATTCTATGACATCAACAGGACATATTCCCTCGGTCTCTTTCGCATATTTTTTTTTTTGCTGTTTACTCCCAAGATATATTTTGAGCGAGTATAGTTTGATTGTCAAAATAATGAAAATAATAAGAATGATAACTGTACAGGATTACTAAAGAAAGACAAAAGCTAACCACAAAACCAAAATTAAAAATTTCGATTTTGTTTTAAAACTTCGTTATATCCGTAGCGTTTTTAACTGCAACAGTTTGGCAACGATCGTCTTGAATCATGAACTTAAAGGAGTATCCATACTGTTGTACTTGACAAGTAATTGATACCAGTTCCCGTATTTAAATTCTCTTCATTAGATAAGTATTTTGTTGAGTAAAAAAAAAAAAGTATCCTAAATTAAGCAGAAGCACAGATAAATCAAAATGGAATTACATCCTCATTTTGTAAATAAATCGAATTACATCCTCTTAACTAAGTAATTTAACGTAAATCACCGTATTATAAAGGTGATGAGCTATAAAAGAGCGGTTTTGGGGTCTACAGAAAATGGGCCTTAAATATTGTACAATTCATCACAATCATGTAATGAGATCTTGCATTAAGAAACTTTTAAAATATTCAATTTGATGTAGATCACTGAATCATTCTTTGAATAAATCAAGGGCAAAGCGCAAACTATCAATGTGCAATTTCATTTAAATTCATCTATTATCTTTTGGGTTACATTATGACAAAGTATGTTTTGATCAAATTGTAAAGCGAAGCATAAACAGCGCTGCAAATATCAAAAGCTAATCAGTTTATTATTCTAATAGTTTATTATTTTTACAGTAAAATAAACCAAAGAACGCACATAACTAAACAAAACAAA
>JAFIDM010003189.1:58091441-58139663 GCA_023159025.1 Thereuonema tuberculata | reverse complement strand
TAACTGCTTCCACTACACATAAAGGGCTTCACGAAGGACTTCTTTATGCTAGGCGACTAGAAGTCTCGTACCACTTAATTCGTGGCAATTCTCCCATCCGGTCAGAAAAGGAAAAATTGAAATGGAATAAAACTGAGGTGAACACTATTCATAGATGCCTACAGCAAATGTAAGCAAGCTCTGATCTTAAAAAACGATGGATAGTCTTATCATTCCCCTAATATCCGTGAAAGAAACCTGTAGTGGAGGTAGCATGATGGTTTGGAGGTGGCATCTCCTTAGGGATCATACAGACCTGTATGCGCTTCCAACAGGAATACTAGACCTTAAATGCATGAAATTATGAATCTTATGTTCAGACATGCAATAGGCGATACAAATATACGACAGATCTTCTACAAGACGATAATCACATCCTCACTGATCTAGACTGGAAGATCGAAATCTTCAAAAGACCACCATTGTTTGTATGGATTGGCCAGCCAGGTCTCCCGACCTTAATCCTAACTAACCTCTGTGGGATGCTCTCGGAGGACGGTTACTGCCGTCAAATGTCCATGTTTTTCCAAAAATTGCTGATGGAGAGGCTTAGAGGAGCTTTGAAAGAACAATGGTCGTTGCTACCTACTGAGCTCCTAATCACCATCAACAGCATGAAACGTAGTTTGAGGCCTGAATTGCATTTAGATGTGATCGTATCTCATATGAATTGAGGTCCTGTGGCAATTTAATTTGGACATCTTGTTTTCCACTTAGTTCTGTACGTGGTCATTATTAGAAAAAGTCAATAATTCATACAAAATGTTTACGGTCCGTTAGCTAATGATTAACTAATTAACGTTTTTTTTTAGTTATCACGGTTTTTTTCCTTTATTAATCGAAATTAGTTTAACAAATTAATTTATTATTATTTGTAAAAAGGCTTTTTTTTTTTCTTTCTGCATATTTGCCTCTTATCCTTTCTCAGATTCTGCTTAGAGTAATTTTTAACACAAATTTTATTTCGACAAAGTCAAAAATACAGTATGACATCACTTTCGATATTAAGATTCTTACGAACTTCACAAAATAAGAATTAATGTAAATCTATTAGGGATTGTTTTTTTTCTTGGTCTTAGTTAAGAATGAACAAAAGAATTTCATGTGTTAACTATTTGAAACTTATAAAGTTAAATGTTTAGAAGAAACGGCCAGACTATCACCCGATGATCGCTCAGATATTTTAATTTTATGTTTCATTAATTCATTCTTTTATGTTTCTGTGGTAGCAGTTATTCCTTTTTTTCATTAAAGTTTTAAAACTTCAACAACATTGAATTTCATTTGTTTGTTGATAATAATCCTTATCATTTTCACCTCAAAACCAGTGTTTCAAAAGAAAGCGTGGTTAAATAAGTAATTGTGATTTTAAAAATCAACTTTTGCCCTACGATGGAAGCTGTTCGCTTCAACGGTGAAGTGTTTGTTGTTTTCTTGGGCCAAATTATCGATCTGTTGTTTGGCTTGGTTTGAATTATTGAACACAACTAAGGTCTGGATTGATCGGGGATTACGGAGAGCGCTTCCAAGACCGGAGGGGCGGTCGGGTATTGTGTGAATTATTAATATCATCTTAAGCAGCTGTAGGCTCAAAATAAAATGGCGACAAGCTCTTTGTTTACGGAGGAATCCGATCTTTTTGACAACTCGTCTTCCCCCTGGTGGCCGAGAAGTGAATCAATGGGTACAAAAGTGTGTCCGAACAAAAGCGTTGTTGCGCAATCTGACATCGGCGTATTGACATCGTTATTCACAACGATCCCCTCTCCGGGGACAGAGAACCAATGTGGGTTAAGTCGACCAACCACTTCGACAGCGAATAAAGGATCAACGCGTCACGCCTCTTTCAACCTTCATAATTTGTGGATTTTGTGGAATATTGATAGAGGATCAAACAATCATTGAAGCAATATATTTGTAAAAACAAGTTTGAAAGCGCAGTTTTATATAAGTTAACTTCTATTTATTGCGACTAATAAACTTAAACTATTAGAAAATCTCCAAAACCAGTAACTAGTAATCACAAAGGATAAGTTCTGTTGGTGAGAAGGAATACGGAACCTCTAAGAATTAAACTAAAAACATTAAAAATAAATTATAGAAAATCCATGTGTCAGCCTCCACTAGCCTCAATGAATTTTTTCATGCGCAATTAAATAAAGCGCCTAAAAATACGAAGGTTTTGAGACCCAGTGTTTTACTAGGTGACATCCCAGGATAGCTATTTCACGCTCATTAGCGATCATCGGTTGAGATTATGTTAATATATTTTTATATTTCTATATTTTTTTTTTATATTTTATATTTCTACATTTTATTTTTAATGTGTATTTTTTATTTTTACTTTAATTCTTGGAGGTTCTGACTAAGATTGTAATCTCCTCCGTAATCACCATGTTGTTTTACTGGTGACTATTCTCAGCTGATGATCGCTACAGAGCGTGAAATAGCTATCCTGAGATGTCACCTAGTGAAACACTGGTTCTCAAGCCTTTTCATATGTTGATATGTTCTGTTATTTATTGACAAAGTTCCAATTGTCTGTAATTCTGTTAAAGTAGTTTTAAGTTACATCTGACACATACACTTAAAAAAAAGAGCTTAATACATCGCTGTGATGATTTGCTAATGTTTTTTAGGAACTATTTCCTTATGGCTTAAATTATTATGGCAATTCCTTTCTTCATCACTTTTCTTTGTTTCATTATTTTAAAATCACTAAAAAAAAAAAAAAGGACTGAAAAATTTTTTGAGGGATTATTATTTTCTGGAAGCAAACGGGTAAAGAAGCATTGTGACGGACTATATTGAATAGTCATGTTATTCTATAAACATACAGAATACGTATGCAGAAAAATCAAAAAGAGTATGCGAGAATATTTGATTGCTACAGAAAAGTGGTAACTCAGAGAAGTTTTAACTTGTTTGGATATATTAGTTGGATGTATTAATTGCCGAAAATAACATAATAACAAATAAATATCATTAGCACTACCGGTTTCGTATGTCACTGAAGTATTTCGTCAGGTCAATTTCTTCAGAACTGAAGAAATGCGTCTGGGACTTAAGATACCGAAAGTGCTAACGATATTTATTTGTTATTATGTGTGTAGCCTTTTTCTATCCAACTAAAATTGGTAACTGTTTAGTTCGTGATATTTTGAATAGATTAAATAATTTTGAAAGAGCTTTTTAATAATGTATCCATGGAAAACGTAATTTCTGTCCATGGTTTTCAGAAAACTGCTTTCCACTCTTTCACACCGGATGAATTGGGAAGAGGCAGAAAATGAAAGAAATTCAGGTGTTGACAAATTTCGGTTTTTGAGAAAAATCTCGATCAAATTTTCACTTGAAAACGCTGTCAAGAATGGACCACCTTGAAAATAGTTCAAAACAAGCGATGTTTCAAAAGGAAGCCACTACAGCGCCATCTAACGAAAGCATCAGAAGAAACTAATATAATAGGATATATATAATAATAATATATAGGAAACTTGGCAACGTTACAGAAATTGCCTAGAAAAAGCAAACCTAAAGTATTGTGAATTATTAATTATTGTAAAAGTTATAAGATCTTTTGTAATTATAATCATCGCTTGTTAGAATAGGCAGTGTGAGGTCGTATTGAAATCGCTACCTTTTCCAATTTATTTGCTGTCAGAAAACTCGAAACATAAGCCATTACAAAAGTCATTGGTCGTCTACTTCCAAGTATACTGTAAACTTCAACCTTTAAAGAATTTTTACTTTATTTTTTTTATTGTTTACAAAAAATATTGACAGCCCAAAAGTAATCAATGATAGGGAAATGTGAAATTGTGTAGAATGAAATGGAATCCCATTTGTAAGAGACTTTCTTTTATAATAATAAAAAAGAATTAGATATAAGATTTCAAAAAAAAAAAAAAAAAAAATATAAAACATTTTAATACTATCTATCGAATGACAGTCGGGGCGACGCCATTGCAGTGACAGCTGTGACACTTATGATTGGACAACTACATTCAAGAAAAAAATAACCCTTCTAGAAGGTTCTTTCATGGTGATTTACCTTGAGTTTATCAACCGTACAATTCAGTAGGAGAAATGTGTAAGTAATATTACTTTCTCGAGTTAATTTCACTTACAATTCAGTATTGTTTTCTGTTGTGTAAAGTTTGTTTGAGTTTCAATTCCAACTTATTAATACGACTTTATTTTTTAATCTCCTAAATGAGATCCCTTCATCGGTGGTGGGTCAGTGTTAAGTAGCCGATCGATATCTTGAAGATGCAGGTTTCGTTCGAATCTCGGACAAGGTATGGTTACTTTTTTTAATTGTTCAAAATCCATGCGCATACTTGGGAATCATTTGGGAAACTTTCGTTTCCGGCTCCAAAAAGACAACGGAAAAAACATCCTTTCATGTTCGCCAAATTCACCCAAAACTACGAGATTACGATACTCAAATATAAATATAAATATATTAAATATATATTATCCGCGCGCTCAAAGATGAACCTCCCAGAATGCAACGCAGATTATAGATTGACCTTTCCTGGCTTTTCGTTAACATTCAAATGGAAGAGAAAATGGCGTTTGCTGGTTCACAGTCAACATTTCGACGAGGAAGAGTTATTAACAGTCAAGCTAGGGAAATTATTCTTAACGTTGCTCGTCGATTTCTAGAAGATGTATCGCCCAACAACGATTTGAAAAGTAAAAAGGATGCGCTGAAGGTCACTGCAGACTATACTGGAGTGAGTTTGTCTACGTTGAAGAGAATTGTACAATCGTCGCGTCGTTGCTACGAACGCCAGGGAGAAAAAGGCCTCGTTTGGCTCCAAAGAGTTCGCCTGACGATTTTGATTGTTACGTCATTCGTCAAATTGTTGCTGATATGCATATCAAGAAGGAATTGCCGACAGTGAGGACGATTGTCGCCGAAGCTAGGAAACGTATTCAAGTTACAGGTCAGTCAACAAGTACTTTCTCTTCCATTTGAATGTTAACGAAAAGCTAGGAAAAGTCAATCTATAATCTGCGTTGCATTCTGGGAGGTTCATCTTTGAGCGCGCGGATAATAAATATATATTAAATATAAATTATGTTAAAAAAAGTCAAGGTTTACAGAGTCTTTAGTAACCTCTACAAACATAAAAATAAATAAAAATCCTGAAAACACCAGAAGAATATCAAATAGCATACTTTACAATTGAAGGAAATCTGATGGACTATTTTGTTCCAATTATAAGAATTAGAAAAAATGCAAAGTAGGGGTTCTATTCGGATAGGGGGGTCCCTTCACCCCATGTTTCTCTCTCCTACTATAATTACAGAAATAGAATTTTCTAAATACAATGACGTCATAAAATAGTTCGTGTACAATGGAATTTAAATTGGACCGATGCTGATGACAGGCTGGTTTATATTTCTTTGACGTCAGAGGTATTGAGAACGTGAATAGAAGAAACAGCTACAAATCCTTTGCTTCTTACAAACAGAAAAGCGAATAAAACACATTTTTTTTTAAATAATTTCGTAAACTTTTTAACTTATTATTATTAGGTATTGATGGTTATTTTTGAGTAAATAAGAAAATAAATTTAATATGCTTTTATAGCTGAAATCTAAGTCTTTATAGCGCTTCAAGTTAATATCTTTTAATTAATGTGAGGACGTTAAAGAAATAAAATAATTCAAAATACTAACTTGAATTTTCTATTGTAGGATGAGTATTAATTTTGTTGTTGTTGATAATAATGAATAAATAAAAACATTATCTTATTACAAAATAAAAGTGTTGAAGATATTCTAGAAAAAGTAAAATAAGTCGAATAAATCCTTCACAGTTACTGAAAAATGTTCGAATTAATGGTTTTTTTGAACGTGTTTAAGGGTCAATCAACTATTCTTTGGACCTAAGCGTATCCACTAATCGTTAAAATGTGCTCTATATGAAGTTAGATTTTCGATTTTTGTTTATTAGAAAATCATTAAGATGTCGCTCGCGTTTAGTACAAAGAATAGTAGATTGACCCTTTTAGTAATAACTGATGAACAACTCTCGCCGACCGAAACATTCGTAGCTGAGTTCTAATCTTAAGTCCACTTGTAACAGCTTTGAAATCAGATAACAGTGAAATGCTCAGGAAAGTTAGAATTTCTTCTGGTTAGGCTAGTGTTAAAGTTTAAAAAAGTTGTCAACAAAACCAGCCAATCAAGAAGGTTAGTAATTGAGTGAAATAAACAATGGGATATTTAGGGCTTCTGTTCATCTGATTTCGCTCTTAATTTGGCTTAAATAAGAACTATTTTAACTTTGTTTGTCTTATCTGAAGAAGCAGATTCAGTATTTATCAATAAACCCTTACTTACCTCCACAATAAGCGTTTTCTAGTTTTTCATTTTTTTTTATCCCTTCCTCCGATGAATTTTCTGTTTTAATATTAACTTAGAAACATTTTAGGAACCATTTTATGTTAATTAGCTGTTCATGAATATTTTTTTTTCTAACGCATAAAATTCTTAATAAAATAGAAAACAATTATAAAAATTTTAAGTAAAGTTCATCGTTACTTACCAAGACTCTAAGGTAACAAGAGATGTTTTATATTGTCCACTTGCAAACATACAGATATCAGTAATTTGAACCACTGTAAGAAAAACAATACAACATAAATATGTTATAAGTACATTTTACTAGGCATTTATAAATAAATTGTAATCACAAGAGGTGTGGGCTAAATAATAAGGAACCGGTAGCCTTGATTGATTGCGGCCTGGCTGCAATCCTCCGCAGCGCTGATGTTAACAAATGTCCGTTCAGCTGAAATCTATTAGTGCCGTTCTAGAGGTTTTGGATGACGAAATCCAGCTTTGACGAAGTTTTTAAAGAGGTTGAAATGGGGTTAGTTGTAAGAAATTACATTAGACACTGAAAGAAGATGACTTTTTTTTTTATTTTCAGTGAAATTTCAAATGGTAAAATTTTTCAGCAGCTTAACGGGTCATTTTTTTTTGCCGTTATAACCGAAAAAACTACATATTAATAAATTCTAAGCTATCATTAAGCTTCTAAATATAATTACATTTAATACTCTTCCAGTTCTCCATAGACTTTCCGTATGATTTAGTTCTAGTGTAAACTGGTCTGATTTCGTTTTTTACAATGTTGGATGTAAGATATAATAGTTAGCCTAAACGACAGTAATACTGTACTATCCAAAGACCATCAACGTCCACACAGAGGCCCGAAACTTTTATAACAACAGTGTAATTTCAATTTTATATATATATATATTTTTTTTTTTTGCGAAACATTTATAGATCATTAAACAACAATTATTAGTCTATCATAATAATAAAATAACATAGAGCTGTTATGGATTCTTACCAGCGAAGACTAATTGAATTTTGGCATCGTAAGCATCGTGGACGAAGCGATGGAATACGATTAGATATTTAACAAGGTTTTTCACTTAACCAGTGGCTACACTAATTCGAGAAAATTGTGCTTCCGTTGTTCATTAGCAACTTCTGTTCGTCGATGAATGAATCATTAATTTTACATTGAATTAATCAATCACAAACTTACCACACACTTTGATCTTCTTCACAGACTTATTAGAAAAGTTCCGAATCAGAACATCCACATCTACGGGTTCGTAGTGCTGGTAAAACTATTAGAAAAAGAAACGATTAAAAAATTACATTCAGTTGTTGATTTTTTTAAAAATTTTTATATATATATATATATACACTGTCCGGCCACTTTATTAGGTACACCTACCTAGTAGCGTCTTGGGTCTTCTTTAGCCCTCAAAAAGCCTGAATTCGTCGAGGCATGGATTCCACAAAATGCTGAAAACATTGCTGAGGTATTGTGTACCATGCAGACATGAGTGTGTCACGCAGTTCCTGAAGATTTGATGGAGGTGTAGGTTTGGAGCGAACAGCCCGTTCCAGCTCATCTCACAAATTTTTAAAAGGACTGAGATCCGGGGACTGAGCGGGCCACTGCAGCAAGGAAAAGTCATCGTCATGTTTATCGTCAACCATCCCGTAGTGATGCCGGCTTTGTGCACCAGCGCATTATCCTGCTAGAAGTCGCCATCTGCATGAGGATAAACTGTTAACATGTACATATGACTTAGTCAACTATGATGTTTAAGTACGCTCTAGCATCCTGACGTGCCTCGAGAGGTATCAATGGACCCAACGTATGCCAGGAAAACATTCCCCACACCATGTCACTTCCCACACCGGCTTGAAGATTAGTTGTGAGACACAGCATTTGTGCGCAGAGCAGGGGTGTACCTATAAAGTGGCCGGATAGTATATATATATATATATATATATATATATATAGGAGACTCTTGGTAATTAAGATATCCAGATCCCCCCTCCAAGTTTCAAATTTTTCTCATTATGGCAACGAATTATTGAAAACTACCTCATTTTATTTTTTTTTAAATTTTCGATCACGTTACGAAAATAATTGATGTTAACTTGCCATCCGGTTACGTTTCATTCCAAAATGAATAACTACATCCTGAGTATACTCTGATAACATGGAGTTTAGTAGAAATCCTGAATTGGATCTTTTAAAATAATTGTTCAGTGACTTTTGCTCTTAAGACAAGAGTCAAAGAAAACAAGAAATTGAAGTAAGAAGGAGTTTACAACAAAACAATCTGATATGTTTTGGAAAAATGGGAAAAAAATAATTGCTGGGTCAACATTTAATATTCGTTGCCTAAGATCCCAAAATAGTTGCTCAACAGAAAAATAGATAACCTAAGCTATCTGTAAACTTTCAGTTTCCGAAGATATTTAGTTGCTATTTTATCATAGTAAAGAGTCTTGTTTTAATTGCTTTGATCTTTCGCTCCTCATTTATAAGCGCAATTATATTAAAGTTTCAGTTGCCTATTGTAAGCTAAGTACTTTTTGAGCTATGTTATTACAATAATATTCAACATAGTACATTGATAGTTTTGTGATCCTAACTCTACAGTTAGTTCATGACGTTGTTTCAAACCACAATCAGTTGAGATCTTACCTTATAGTTGATTGTGGTGTGAAACAACATCATGAACTAAATGTAGAGTACCTTAAAGATCCTGGGTCTATCAATAAAATCTAGCGTTCCAGCGTAAACAATTGTTGAATTACCTGAAGAACAGACGGGCGGACATTGTTTTATCAATTCATTTATCTCCTAAAGGTAAATACTTTTGTGGGAAAATAAACCACATCGTAAGGTAAGAGGTCAAGACTTCGTTTCGCATCCAACAACAGGAATCGTTATCAGATGGAATGCAAAGATCACGTGTCTGTCACGTGGATAACTTCCCAGAGAATCTTTAATCTTAGCAGTTGTAGAACCTAGATGGGAAGTAAGGAGAAAGGGCATCTGGACTCCAGGAGCCACAGTGAAGAGAGTGCCAAAAGAAAACTCCAGTATATTGTTTATATGTTTTTTAGGAGGGGAGGCTTCATCTTCAGATCTTAAGATGGCATTTTGGTCAACTGTCGTAACCGCTAAACAAAAATACCTAACTATGCCACTAATTTTTAATACCTGCATCTATAGTAACATCAAGACTATCTTTTATCTCCTGTGCCTATTAGCTACATTAACAACGTTACGTTACACCTATAAACATTTGCTAGCTATTGCTACCACGTGACATAAATCTACAAAAACTACTATAACTTTAAGAAACTGCTTTACACGTACAGTATAAATGCTACATATACTTCTGATTTCTGATGTGTCAAATTCAAATTATTAGCAAAAAAGTTTTAGTAATTTTCCTCTAATAAATTAATACAACAAGATTATATCAAATAATAAAAATTGAATTGAATTGAAATAAGATATATCTGTTTATGAAACTTCAAAATACGTAAAAAAAATCGTTCCAGGTTTAGAATTTTGTAACTAAGAATGTCTTATTTTTTTCATGAACTTTTTAATTTTCTATTACTACATTGAACCACGTTCTTAAATTTAACTATGAAACTATTGTAAAGACAAGTACGATTTCAGTAATTTTTTAATATGTTACTCTTCTAATTTTTATTTAGAAGCAAGATACATTCATAATGGCGACTTTATTACCTGTTTCCCAAGGGATACTTGTAGAGTTAATTTGCCGGGACTGAGCATAAAGTCCTTGCAGATGGTGGCTCGGGGTTTCTCAGCAGGGATCTCTGTGGGGGCGTACTGTACCTTTCTAAAGCCCAGACGGACTGTACACCTCTTATTGGGTTTCTCGTCCGCTTGTGCCGCCACATAGACAAGAAGTTCGTAGTCGACACCGCATGGTTTTCCAAGATCTCCGACGGCTGGCTGAAGCGTCACAGATGGAGGTGCATTGGGAGGCAACTGATAAACAGAAAATATAGATGTTGAAATACAAGGATAGAAATTTCAGGAAACTTTTGCTATTAAATGGATATCGCTTTGTTACAGAGTCATCTTCGTTAAGTAAGTCATCTTAATGCGAACTCTTGAAAACCAAAGGAGATTACGGATCTATTTCACAACAACTTTCTTATTTTTTTTTTAAATAATGTCTTCGACTTGTGTTTCATGTAAAAGTTTTGTTTTCAGTCTACAAAGTTTGGCAATTATTTTAAAAAAGATAAACAAACTGTTCTAAAAAGATACCAAAGAATTATTCTGGTTTTATTCTGGGACTTAAGGCCATTGATTTTAAACACATAACTGAAAATGAAGGATTTCTAAAAACCTAGCATTTTCTTTTTCAAAAACAATTGAAATTTCGTTCCAATTCTCGATTTCTTCTCAAATATAAATAACTATAAAAGTAGCAAAGGTGATTAAAATTCGTACATAATTTAGACCTTAGATTTCATCTATGCTTATCGCAGAAACATCGTAAAGAATTATATCTAAAGCCAACAGATATTCGACCAAACTAATAATTATTTCCACTTGGGAAGTCATTACAGCATCAACGAGATATGAAACGGACCGGAACTGATTGAGGGCGCTGTTGTAGTTGACCAACCAAGCGAACGATAGAGCATTTCCTGTTGATAAGTAATTGGCGAAGCGTCGACTGAATTTAATCTCAAATTAGTTATTCTATTTAAGCTGTTTCATTGTGAAAACAACAAGTGATTAAAAGCTTTGAATGTGGTTTGCAAATGTAAGAGTTGCCTTCTTGATTTAAAATAACGTATATATTTGCTAGACCTCTTGCGAAAAGAAAAATTTTTTCAGTTACATTTAAACTGAAAAATCCAATGGCTATCTCCTTAATTTTCCTGTTCTGAGGGCGCCCATATTCCAACCGTAAGATACAAGTACAGTAAGTGATTTGGGAAACGGTCACCTCTGCAGACTCAGAAACAATTCCTTCCTTATTTATTAACAATGCAAGAACGTCCCAAGTCCAAGTACCTTTATTTTGAGAAAAATAAGAAAAACTGTCTGGATTCGTTACTTGGGATGTTATTGCTGTCACCGTTGCGTAATGCCAGCCTCAGCAAGGCAGTTGCAATGGACTTGAAACGTTGTTGCTCCGTATATACCGCAGCACTGATGCTTCAAGACATCTAAAAACACTTTGATCTGGAATTTTCATATTTTCAGACATGGGATGTTCTTGCATTGACCGACTCAATTTTTTTTATTGTTTTGGAGAAGAATGAAACATTAGGAGTTGCGATAATAAAGAATGAAACAAGTTGTTGAAATCCCTTAGAATTAGGTCAAAACAATACGGCAATACAGTGTCACAAAACATTACATAGAAGTTGTTGGCTACAAATTGTTTATGTAGAATTTTTTTTCTAGCATTGCCAATTTCATTTTCAATTCAGATGCAATATTTCTAAGCAATGAATTAAAATCTTCCCTAATTCATTCCCAAGAATAATTTGCAAATTAAACTTCTTCAAATTTCTGATATAAAAAAAAAAAATCCATTTGATTTTATTTGCAGTAAACAAATTTATAATTTTCGGAAACAGGGTTGAAGGAAATTAGGAAAAGCAAATCAAGGAATTAAATAAACAAAAATGGAAGAAATCTCCAACTGAAGTTCAGTAAATAACGGATGGCAATGGATGTGTTTACTTTTGAAAATTGGAAAACTCAGCAATGAGGTGTATTTGCAAACAGTAATCCTAGGAATCTTTTATTTTCAGATGGAATAAACTATAACGATTGATTATTTACGTAGTTCAAAGAAAATGGCTCCGTTTTCATAAAAGCGTTTTAGAAATTGAACTCAATTCAAACTAATGAAGATTTATTTATTTATTTAATTTTCTTTTAAATGTTACTTTAAGCAATTTCTATTCATTTACTTTGGGCCAATGTTAAACTACTTTCAACGTGCAGAAAAAAAATATTAAAAGTAAAAACCAAGACTAAATATGAATAAACAATAACGCCTTTCGAGTTTATTGTCAGAGGACATCGGGAACGGCAGTTTCGTACTTTTTGGGACTCATCAGCCCGATCCACCCTCCCCGATGATAAATCCAAAAGGGCGTCTGGTGCGAGGGTGACTTCCACTTACGTTGACACCTTTCTGGGTTTATCATCGGTGAGGGTGGATCAGGCTGATGAGCCCCAATAAGGACGAAACGGCCGTTTCCGATTCCCTCCGGTGATGAACTCGAAAGGCGTTATTGTTTGTTCATGGTTTTTATTTTTAAACTATTTTTGTAGGCCTATGCTCCTGTTGCCACTGAGGCAATATAGCCAGAACGACGTTCTTCAGCAAAGCGGGATTTTTGAGATCTATACCATAGAGGAATGGGATATTTGTCTTCATTCCATTTTGCAAGATGATATGAAATCCTGTGCCTATCAATCTACAGACAATGCTATTACACTGTAGACACAGATCGATCTTTTCAAGGCAGTGAAAGTACAGTAACTACACTTCGGATTACGAAATACCGTGATTACTTTACTTGCATTAAATAATTAACTAGTTCATCACAACTGGATGCATCATTAATAAAACCATCCTTTTCTTCCAGCGTTTTACATTAACAAAGATTTTTTTCTCCTTTGACGGACCTTACCAGACTTGCTTTGATTCATTGTTGAATAACCTTTTATCTGTTTCACTTTAAGAAAGAATTCTATGACAGTCTTTGATCCTCAATGAATATAAGAGAGTTTTTTATCTTTTTCTTCATTTTTATTTGGTATAAGATGATTCTCAATCAATGGTACCTCGACAGGTAAAAGTGTCTATCCTAAATAACAGATTTCATGTCCTTAAATCTTTAATTTGAATTTACCACTTAGTGATATCAGAGATTCTCTTCGACGCCTCCTTGGATACCATTATCAAAAAAAGTTGAGACAATAATTTCATTATATATTAAAAAAAATTCCATCTCTATGATACGAAACTATCCTTTCAAAGCAGTCTCGATTCATCGCTGAATACCACAAATCCAAATATCGTATTACGATTTTTTTTGCAAAGTTTTGCAATTACAAAGTATAAATTTTTTTTTGTATCCTTTCAGCATGGGTTCTCCAATTTACAAGAACAGATTCCTACTGTGGCTCTACCTTCTCATTTCGTACTGGATACATTTCTCAAACTGGGTTTCGTCAGAGTATCTAATAAGCCAAAACTAAGTCTGGGAGTTACCTTATCAGTTTGTCAACATATTTATTATATTTCTTATTTTACATTCACTTTAAAAGAATGCAATTTAACTAAGTAGTAAATCTCGAGCAGTTTGTAATAAGTTCGAAATTATACATCAGTAGACAAAGAAAACATTGTTCGAATCTACGATGAAAACATTATATATTTCCCTAAATTCCAAATACATTTGCCAATTGTTTAGAGTGACAATTGCTTAATTGAAGTAGACCCATCAGAAAACTATCTAATTATAATGACTGATATTGGATCTGTCATGCCTTTGATGTTAAAGCAATTTCGCGAAAATTCTTACGCAGAAATCTGTTCCAAATTAGACGTGGATGTCATAGAATATGACACCGTTTGCATCATCATCGTATATGATATTGAAAAACCCCAACATTCTAAAAATAAATCTTCATTAGCACAGCTCCGACGTCATTCTGGATCACTATTTCTTTTGCTTTCTAATTGTGGAATTCTATTTTTTGAGCCATTCTTAACACAGGGGTTGTTTTTTTTTTCTATTTTTCTTGTAAATTTTCGATTTTCTAGGGCAGAGAGAAGATACTTATTTTTTTCTTGTTCATGTATTCTTTCAAGTGATTAAATGAAAGAATATTTGATGTCTATATTTTTTTTGAGAAGAACCTTTCCTAAGTCTCAGTACTTTACTATTATTTTACAAAACTTTCTCTTCCGCTTTCTTTTTTTTTTAATAAATTGTTTAATTATTTTGCCATTCACTTGAATGTTGGAAGTTTTCTATTCATGCTGGAATCATTATCATCCTAATCTACTGACCAATAGATTAAATAAAAAAAACCATATGAATTATTGATGGACCAAATACAAATAAACCGAAAACAATAAAAACTATAAGCATATCTTACGATATGTTTCGAGGCCAATTAGACCCCCTCTTCAGACATTAAAACAAAAGAAATAAAAGGTATCTATTGAATAACAATTTATGCCCTGTTTATTAATGGATAATCCAATTATTTATACTGTTGAACATGATCATTATTTAAGAAAATTTTGTGAGTCCTTAATTATTTAGTCAAAGAAATGTTGTAACACAGATATTTCTATCAATAACTCATTAGATTATGATCTTAAATAATGTATACGATTCATAAAATATACTAGATACTACAACGATGTTATTAGTATAATAATCATAGGTTCATCATGTGTAATTTTTATTGTTGATATTCCTTTAATGTTTGTAAGGGTTGTAGTCAATATACGTCTTTCATTTCTTTTGTTTTAATGTCTGAAGAGGGGGGTCTAAATGGCCTCGAAACATGTCATAAAATATGTTTAAAGTTTTTATTGTTTTCAGTTTATTTGTATTTGGTCCATCAATAATTATTTATCACACAAAATGATCGTCAAAACCTTATGAAATCTTCAAGGGAATTTCCGGGCTTTAATTCCCGTCGCCAATCATCTTAATGAAACGATTTGAAATCTAAGTTTTACAACAATTTGTAAATGATGAAAAAACGTTATGTTTTATTCAGGTTTATCAATTAATCGAAATGTGTCATTTTAAGCCGCTTCGTTTTACAACTATTCACAAAATATCAAAAAAACTTGAAAAAAAAATTGGAATTTTTAATGATTTCTTATTGAACCATTCTGAATCACTGAAGTCACGCGAATAGAATTAGAACATTCTTAGTAATTGGTTCTTAACGTTCTGATGATTTCATTCACGAGTTTTGTAGGTCTTTGCACTATTCAATACAGCTAATCCAGGGCCACTTATTCTGTATACTGTAATTTATGGTGTTTACTAAATATATTACTTAACATTCTTAAACAACTCATTTATATAGCTAAATAGATATGAGGGACGCACGTAGGAGCGTTGTAGGTTTGGTAAATCAAAAACACATTCTGTTCATTGATTTTTATAACTTAGTTGCTTCTTTTTACGCTGATTCTAATTACAACTCTTCCTCTGAAGGGAGCATATACAGAATTTCTTTTATTTTATTCAATATCTTATTGATACTTTTTAAACGAACAAAACCTTTCCTATCTTATAATCTTGTAGGATTTATACATTAACGTTCATTTTAAGATACGGTACTTTACAATATCCTTAAAACCCTTTACATTTTAAAAGGAAAAAAAAACAAAAAAAAAACAATATTTTTGTAAAAGTGAGGTCGGTAAGTGTAAGAGATAATGTGTTTTCTGAGCTGGAGGTTCACTTTACATAATGGAGTGCTTTTGAATAATTACTACGGTAATTAAAAGAACAAGCGAATCATCAGTGGATATAAAGTACCTTGGACAGCTTTTAGCACAAATGTAATCTTTTGAAAGCCACAAGATTTGTTTTAAACAAAAAGAGAAGTAATAGTTAAATAATAGATGCGTAATTGCTTTATAGTTAAGTTACACATCAAAATATATACAGCTATAGATATTGAAAATCTGTAATATTATTAGAATTTATTAATTTTTGTCAAAACGTGAAATCTTTCAAATTTAAGTAAAAGTTCGATTGAATCTATATTACTAAAATCTTTTATTTCTCTGTCTGTCCGGCGCAATTGTTGCGATTTGTGAAAATAGAAATAATTTCTACAAGTTCGCTACAGGAATCGAACGTGCAACCCTCTGATCCGAAGTTAGACGTCTTATCCTTTAGGCCACGGGGACTACATTCTAATCTGTATAATAAATAAAAATATGTCATAGACGCACTCGCTGGTTCTAAGAGCAGTCGTGGGTTGGGAGAATCCACTTTTATCGGGTAGTTGTGAGAAAGCAGTCGCACGTTGGGAGAATCCACTTTTTCCTGGGTTAGTTTAGGAAAAAAAATATATTTAAAGTACGACAACATCCTTTGGAGACCCAATGGTCCATTGGCATAGAATCTGGGCCGCAGAATAGAGAGTTTGGTTCCATTCACGGAGACCGGGGATTTTTTCCCCCTAGGTTTCTGAACTGGTCCTTGGATTCACCCTCTGTCAGTATCAGTATTGACTAAACCGAATCGTTGGGCTTATATATCTAACGATCCGAAGGGACTTTACTTGGCTTGTAAAATGGTATCCTATAACATTACAAAAATCTTTTGCTTGAAATTGAGTCAAATCTAATGCACTAAAATCAGTACTACAAAGAATCTTTTTTTTTACCTCAAAGAAGAATGGATAAGCACAGGGTCCATGTTTCTTGATGAGTCGTTCCTGAAGAACAGTGAGGTTCATTTCTGTTTCAGAAGACGATGGATGGATCTGAGCGAATGCAAGATACAATTCTTTACAGAATGTCAGACCCATCACCTCATCTTCTTCGCGGCCGTAACGGAAGTTGGCCACAATTTGACCAAACAGCTTCCGGTCGTCGACGAAAGTTGGGTCAAAGACTACAATGCCATCTGTCGGAAGAAAAAAGAAAAAGAAAAACTATTACCACATGAACAAATATAAAAAAAAAAAGTTCTGAAAAAAGAAATAGACTTAAGTATTATAAAAAAATAGACTTTCTTTAAAATGTGTTTTTAATTTTTTTTAAAGATGTGAAAAACAATACAAGGAAAAAAATCTGCACATTTAAACTTTATAGCATCAACAGCGCATATAATAATCTATATTTCACAAAACAACAATGTTTACTGACATGTAATTAAATCAGCCAATGATTTCTAATTATTTTAACCAAAATACAGCATGCGCAAATTTAAAATGGATTTCAAAATTAGATCCATTGATAAAGTTCAATAAGAATTCAATGTTTGCCATTAATTAATCAACTGTTTTTCTTCTACTGACTTTCTTTGAGAGTTTTATTTCTGTCACGCGCATGTTTCTCCTCAGGGATCGTAAAGAGAACATCGTTACTTATCCGTAAACATGCAGCCAAAGTTTCAATAAGATCCACTCAGTGCTCACAAAAACAAAATCAAAAACAGGGACCTACAGATAGAAATGATATTCTGACGAACCTAACTTTCCATAGGAAAGGAAAAATAAAATGATAAAACAATACCTTTAATTAATGAATAGCTCCTCCCTCCTCACAACTTGCAGCATAATCTTAAATTTCTTTATTCTTTCAAATAAAGAATTAGAAGAGTAGTTTTAATTCTTTATTAAGAACGTAAATAAGCATTTTTTTTTTAAAAAAATTAATCGCTTTATAAAAAGTGAAAAATATAAGGTATTTACCGAATAAAACTAACAGAACCCAAATCGATTCAATTCAGTGTTTGGGAATAGAAGGGAACTTTGATTTAATGAAAACCTCGAAGTATATCTTCCGAAAAATATTCCAATCTAATATTAAGGCATAAAATATCCAAATCCAGTAAAAACAATTTCTAGGCATATTTAAATTCTAAGTTATATTATTATATTAAATCGCAGAAAGATATAATTTTTGAAATCCAAATTCTTATGAACTGCTCTTTTGATTGTGAATTTGGTGACAATTTTTTGTTTGTTTAAAATTTAGAAATTACGCACTTTTTTTTTTTTTTTTTTTTTTTAAATCCTAAAAACAAAGCTCTCAAGTTCATTTATTAATTCGCATTGTAATGAATTCTTATTTTTGTAACAAATTCCTTTTTTTTTCATACAGATCAAGAGTTTAAATTTATCTCCTAAACTTTTCTGTCAAATTTTGGTCTTGTTTAGTTTCTTTTGACGTTAATGTAACCGTTGTGTGTTTGATTTGATTCAAATTATCTCATCATTACCATACACGTGACCGCTGATAGCCAATCGTAGCCTTTGTAAATAGTCTTTAACTTCTTGTATTTAAGGAAATGACGTAATAAGCAACCAAGATTTCTGCTCTCCCTTCCTTTTGTCACGTGATAATATTATTGAAAAACACGTTACAACATAAATAACATCTAGTTAACAAAATATAAATAAGATGTAAGTTAAAACAGAGTATTAATCAAATGGATTTGGCTTTGCTAATCCAGCTAATGCTATTTTTTATTAGAAATAACTTTACGACTGCATTGTCTAAATAAAATGAAGGAAAACCTCAACCCAAGTGATAATAAACAATTCTTTGGGCTCTGTTTTCATTAGTTAACTGAAGCCACGACCTAAGTTTATGTTTTTTGTTATAAAAAGTTGAAGCTCAGCGTAGACTTTCTCGAATAACACCTTAATTAAGATTTTGCCTTTGTGTTAAGGGATTAACTTTATTAAGGTCTTTGTAATTAATTAGGGACAAAATAAAGAAAATATTAACCTGGATAAAGCAGGTCTTCAAGGTTAATAGAAGTCATCGCAACAGTTTTTTGTTTAATACCTGCAATGTAGGCTACATTTTTTTGTTGGTATTCTTATTTAATTTCTGTTGCTGTAATTTCTATTTATCAATATGTAGTTTTTAAATTTTAATAAATGATAATCAAAAAGCTTATTAAAAATACATTATTACTAATAAATAAACTGACAAACAAATTAAATAAAAATGTTAACAATAATATTACAAACGTAACATTAAACTTAATTAAAACCCGTTTAACGTGTTATTATAATAATTAAAACTGCTAACGATTAAAAACACATATCCATTAATTAAAAGCATAAAATATATACAACAACGTTTCAAACCCTCATCTTGTTGTTATAGGGTCCTTTATCAAGTATTGCTCCCAAGTTAAAAAATGTTCCTCCGTGTTTGGAGTCGTCGGTAAGAATGGTAATGGTATTAAAATAACATTAGTAACATTAAACTTATAGATTTTAAAAAAAGTCTTTCATCCTATAGCACATAAATTATTAATACAGAAACTGGAGAACATTGGTGTAAGAGATAATTTAATAAAACTGATTGAAAGTTAATTACGAAATTAGAAATTCAGAATAAAAATTGAAAATACTTAATTTAAAAAGAGAAGTTCCACAGGGACCAAATTTAGGACCACTTTTATTTATATTGCACACAAACTCAATATATTAAAATACATATGAATATGCAGATGATGAAATATTACGTACTAATTGATGATGAAAACTTAACAACTGTACATAACCAAATATAAAGTGATCTAAACTCAATAATATCTTGGTCCGTTGCAAATAAAAGAATAACAAACCATGAAAAGGCAAAAAGTAGATATAAAAATACATAATTTATCAAGTTTGGAGGCATTAAAAGTTTTAACATAAAATGTAATTGCAAAGAAATTGAAAAAATACAAGTATAAAAGTATCTAGATATTTGTTTTGATGATAAATTGAGTTGAAAAAGTCAGTATCTTACGTTTCACCTTCACCGAGTTTGAACGAAAATAAATCATTTGATTTCCGTTTTTGGTAATTAAAGCTTAAAAAAAACAACTTGATAAGCTAGAATAAACAATTTTAATAATTTAATAAAATGAATGTAATTACAATGCTCTTGTATGCTAACAAGTCATCTTCTCATATCTTCCGTTACATATTCAAGGTAAACTATCCTTACTTTTTATCTCGTGTGAGAAGTGTTTTTAGATAATGTTGAGGATCTAATTGACACAAACATTATATTTTCTCACTGTGGGATTTCTTCGCTCTTAATTTTTCACTCATGTTCTTCATTTCTGATCCTTTCCTAGTTAATAAAATAGTGAAGTTTGTTATTGGTAACAGAATTCAAAGAAAACTTCATTGAGTAGTTACACAAAGCTCCTGCAGGTGGCAGTATACAACGTTTGAAATAAACAACAAATTCAATGGACAAAGTTGGTTATTGTTTTACTTAGAATATTTTGCTAGTACGAAATTACAAAAACGTAAATAGAAAAATTTAAGACAGAAATATTTAAATTTGTCTTGTAAGAAAATTCCAAGGAATTGAAACGATAACTTCAGTGAAGCATTTTTATGGTACGTGATGAACGAATAAAAAATAAAATATGTAAGATAACAACAAAGAGTAAAATATGCAGTTGTTTGAAAGCGAATTTTTCTTAATCGGAGTCACTTTTTAATTGCATTTATTCGCAAAACGTTCAGTTGAGTTACAAAAATGGCTAGTTTTACAGGACGTGTGAACACGAGGAGAAAATAAATATTAATATTCAAAGCCTTGACTATTTCATTTCAGCAGTAAATTGCATCTTTTGTTTTTTTAGTCGTAAAGCAAGATTTTATTATCGATTATCACTAAATTTTATAAATCAAATTAACTCAAGGAGTTAAAATAGAAAAAGAAAAATACGCTAGAATCGTTAAATATTAATGAAATTATTAGCATCACTAATCACATCACAATTAACTGCCATTCATTCTGAAACTAAAAATTTTTATGTCATTTTTTATGCAAATCCACACACGTCAACTAAATCTAATTAAAAGTTTGCAAAATTTCTAGCTTATAAAAATAAAATAAAAATTAAATAGCAGCGAAAATATTGCAGAACTTATTTCCTTACACTAAATATGAATCAATATTAAAAAAAATTAAAACAAAACCATATTTCTATATTATTTGTTTATTTTCATTTATTTTCGTCAATTACTCCATTATTAAACAAAAAAGTCAAAAAGTCCCTGAAAAACCTCAAACTATACTTTCCTTGCAATGATTCCTTAAATGTTTCAAAAATGCATTAAAAGAATAAGTTTTCATTTGCACAAAATTAATTAAATCCATAAATACTTAAATTAAATACAGGCAAATTTAAAATGGATTACAAAATGAATATGAATGCATTGTTACACATCAACAGACTTTGTTTATCTTTGGTGAGAGTTTAATGTTTCATTTCTAATCTCTTATTTGGGAATTTTGACGAATTGTAGACATAAACATTTATTTAGAGATGAACAGCGACCTCTTCAGGAGTATTTGGGCAAATCGATTCATTACATAAAGATAAAGGAAAAAAGTTCATTAGTAAAGGTATCTTAGTTGAAGATGGAAAACACAATGCAATAATTAAGAAACCGAAATAATCAGTAAAAAGCATTCTGAAAAAAAAAAAAAAAAAAAAAAAAATTTTTGTTTACAACTCTCCGAAGAAATCAAAGAAATCTGACATCAGACCCACCCATTATTATTTCATCCACTGGAGTCACAACAACCACACATTTCATAAAAGCATAGACGAACCGAGTTTAAACAAAAATATTTATTTAAAATTACAAAAGACAGACATCATTAATACTGGCTCAATAAACAGACGCTTTCTTAGAATCATTTAACAGTAGAATAATACATGTTTAGCTTGAGTTATTCCTCTATACATGTTAAAAACCGGACCTTTAATCCGAGAAGCGACAAATAATAAAAAAGACATGAGACGATCGCCCACGTAATATCAGGCTATCCCCTTTTCTCCCAAACAGAATACCTCCACTGACACAATCAGAAGCATCAATCGTCCATCAACAGCTAGCACACAAACTTTCACTTTATTAAGAATACAGTCCCATACTACAAGTACAAACCACAAAGCGTGTTAGTCAACCACACATAAGTTGTACTGGGACCGTACCATTCACACAGACAAAACCATACACCACAACAGACCTGACATTACACTTGTTGATAAGGTCAACAAACAGACCTATCTCATTGATATTGCAGTGCCTATCAGCAAGAACATGCAGAAAACTCATGCAGACAAGATCAGTAAATACACCGATCTTGCACACGAGCTCCAGAAGCAGTGGAGGCAGGATCGAGTACGTGTTGTACCCATTGTTCTGTCTGCCACTGGTCTGGTACCTCACACATTGCACCACAGTCTCAGTACACTAGGACTTCACAAAAACACTTATGCACAACTCCAGAAGGCTGTGGTACTCAACACAACACGTATAGTTAGGAAATTTATGGACACAACCACACATCCACATGCACACGTCTTTACACTTGGCAATATGTGCTTTAGTCCTTGACCCGCCATGTTGTCTTTGCTGGGGAAACCCAACAATTGAAACTTTTACATAATTATAATTCATTCATTTTATTTCAGTTAGAATGTTGTAACATTCTCCTATTGAGAAGCATTTGCATTATAGGCTAATAACAATAAGTTTGCACTAAACTTAAAAGATGTCTTGAAATCCCCATTCATTCTCATCATCTGTGATCACTAAAATTATACAAGAATTTAATATAAGTCAACTTCAACCCCAACCTTTGGAACGTCAGCCTTAGGTACAATTATATTTTTTCCGATATTTCAGTCTGTTTTTACAGCTTTTTTTTTTCAAATTAATCTGTCGAATCCGTCTGCGTAATTATCTTGCCAAACCCTTTTATAAAATTAACTTTCTCGGCATAAAAACTTTTATAGGCTTCATAAAATTCCACCATTAATTTAAAATGTCCGCCGTCAGCATGATTAAATCCTAATGGGCGATCAAAACAAACAGCGCTTAAGACTTAGGACTTCTCGAAATATCGTCCTTTTGGGTGATGCGTCTTCCTGTTAGACTCTTCCAATTGCTGCTAAGGAAGGCTCAATTTGTTTGGTATATAATTGTCTGAAAGTCTGCAAATACTCTAAAAACAATAAATAATTTCAAAGTATTTAAAGTTGTCAGTATTAAAAGACCCCCCCCCCCTCAGTTTGATGTGTGGTCTAAATTTTTCATTGAAATAATTAAAAAGAAAACAAATGAACAATCTATGTGTTTTGACCGGTTAAGAAAGAAGCTGCTTTTCACACAATAAACGAGAAGGAAGTAGCATATTATGTTGCTGTATAATAGTGATGACAATATTTCGGTTATTTCCTTGGATCTTCTTTAATTGGGCTGCTGTATTGCATTAAGGTATAGTTCACTGATTTACTCTTAACGTTTCTCATTCAATTTCTCCAAAATAAAAAATAAAATGGTTGGGATCCAATTACATTCTACATCTACATTAAACATCGTGTCCTTATCCCAAAGCGATGAATTTTCTAATCTATATTACTAAAATCTTTCATTTCTCTGTCTATCCGGCGCAATTGTTAATTATTAGCTTCCCTTGCTGAGAAAGTCAGATTATAAAATTTTATTTTTTTTTAATTTTTTTTTCGCCTTGCATGGGATTCGAACCGAGGGCCTTCGTCCTCGCAGTCAGGAACGCTAACCATTGGACTAGTTCTGGTCCCCCAATATCCAATCGTACTTTTATTCTATTTGTTCTCGCGCTATCAAATAATGAGTTCATTCAAAAAGGAATAAAATATCACTTTTTGCCATAACCGCTTGGAATCGATTCTTCTTGGATTATCTCATACTTACCAGGGGGAGACAGGGGGATGGTCTAGTAATTACAAAAAAAAAAAATGAAAAAGGTCCAAATTTGTAAATAGTCTGCTTAAAGGAGTTTTTAAATTTTCAATGTTGACTATTACTGCATTGTAAGTTTTTGATTGATTTAATGCTCTTTTAACTCATGAGATTCATACAAAAACCATACGAATTTTAAATTACATGCGAAAGGCTCCTATTACAAAAGCCCCGCAGACACTCCTTATTCCTGCACTAGTGAGATACCATTCCGCTGTGTGTCCTCTGCTAAGTCATTTTACAAATTTGACAGAGCAAGAATATAAAGTTATATGCTTTTAAATATGAAATAAAGTTGAAATAAAGTAATTAATAAACAAAAAACGAACAGCAGCAAGAAATTCTCTTCGAAGATCAAAAAGGAGAAGACTTTTTTTTTTTTATTTTAAAGAATGAACTGGGCCTCTCTGTTGATTAAGGTCGCACAACACCATCACTTTGAAGGGGAGTGCAATCTAAACAACTCTCAACTCATCTGAAGGAAGCCAACAACATAAACAAGAACATACAAGAACTTGAAGCACACTTTCCTCAAAATCTTGCAGTCTTTAATTTAAAGTCGTTAAAAATAAGTGAAACTGAAAATCTTTTTTTTTTTTAGCATTATAATATCGTATGAATACTAATAGTGCGATTTTTTTTTTAATTAATTAAGTTTTTTTTTTTTTAATTACTGAAAAGTCTGAATCTATTACAGTTCTTTGCAGACATTAAAGGATTTACAAACAGATTAATATTCTTTGTTTAAAACATCGAAAACAAATCCTGCATTTCGGTTCTAACGCTTTTTTAGGTGAATTTTTTTTATCTTCATACGTAAATATTTTGACAATAATATTAAAAAAACAAAATTAAATATAAAAGTTACATCGTCTCTTGTTCACAAATGTACTGTGGGTGGCATTTCCCATGTCACATTAGCTGCCCGATGCTTCAAGCTCTGCGCTCTTAGACTGGTTTAAGGAAAGCACTACTTCGCAATGTGATATTGGGAATGCCACCAACAGTGCATACCAAGTTTCATGGAAATTCATCCAGAGTTTCAAAATTTATAAAGACAAGACGTAAGTAATAACACTGATTGTCTGACGCCCGGTTGCATCATTTACGTTCAGTAGTTTTTATCTTGGTCAAACTGTAAGAAAAACCAAGATTCGTCTTAAACCTTTTGCGCCAATACCGTTGTGGGATGATCAAAAGCGTCGTCAACTTGAATCGCCGAATTCGACCGTTTCCCGCGCTGAACTCAAATTTAGAACTGACACCAGCCAATGAGATTCGTTTGAAAATAGCAACGGGAAGATCAATTCTCAAATAATATAAAAAAATTTTATCTACAAGAAAAGCTACATTTCTATTTTATTTTAATTATTCGAATGAGATTATTTTGAATCGCTGTCAATCCACTCATACAGTGAACTATTAGGACTATTTCACGAAGTAAACTAATGAATAAACAAAAATTTACAAAATATTTTACTAAAAAAAACCCAATTTTTTTTAGTACTGCTTTTTAATGAAATAAATAGCTATTCATATACATTAATTGTTCAAAAACTAATAGGAACTTAGCCATAACAATTACACACACACAAAAAAAAAAACAACACTCGTTTTCAAAGCCAACTAATAGTTTTTAATTTTAAGGAAGAACACAATTGGTGCAACCGTGCATGAGTGATTAATTGACTAAATGAAATTTACTTTCCTAAATAAAAAAAAGGGAAAAAGTTATAAATTTTATTTGTTTATTTTCGAGAATTTCATTTCAACCGTAAAACGAAGGAAGATAAGATCTTTTACGATTCTTTCCAGAAAGATCGTGGAATGATCTATAGAAAAACAGTTTGATTTCAACCATCATTAAGATTTGTGTTGTAAATTTATATATCGATGACTCATAAACAAACAAACTTCCTAAAATATTTGTTAGGTAAGCTTTATAAAAAGTTAGGGAATTCTTTCCTTTTTCCTCTTTTATGAAATTCGATTAGCGTTTCTAAGGAAATTATATAAATAAAATATATTTATATCTTATCAATATAAAGTTAAACAAGCTTTATCGTCTACTAGCTTAAAGTATCCGACGTTGCCCGGGAAGGGAAGAGAGTGGTGAGTCCTGGTTCTCCCCTTCTCCACAGTCCTATAACATCAAACCCTCCCATTTGTTGCAGAACAACATTTGTGTAGTTCCCATTGTTGCCACCAGGTCCATAAGTGGCGCTATTTCAGATATTTCACCCCCTTCAGGATGGTTAGCTGGGTTCCAAGGTAGCCTACATTTTTCGCAGGATAGTAGAGAGTATCTATTGAAAATTTGGTTCTGATCAGTCAAACAGTGTAAAATTGTATAGAGAACACACAAACTTTAACTTTTATATATATTTAAAGACGTTATAATGAATTTATGAAAAACGGAATCAAAATTTTACTTATTCCTTTCTTTTTTTTTTTTAACGAATTGTTTCGATTCAATTAAAGAGTTAAAGATCATGCAAGAGAAGAGTTGTAGGTGTACGATTCGCATATTTCGATACAAAGAAAGTATCGCTGTCAGTGAACCACATTACAGGTATATATAAAGAGAAGTTCGATCTTAAATCTTACTTACTTTTTATTTTTCTAAATTTTTTTTTTTTTTTTTTTTTAAATTCGGGAAAAGCCTGTATTTATTTCAAACTCTGCTAAACACAAAAAAAGTATACATTTTCCACTTTCTGAAAAAAAAAAAAAAAACCCGCCTTATTTAAGTTATCTAAACGGATTAAAGTTAATCCATTGTTCAAGAAAATGAAATATTAATAGAAAATAAGATAGAAATCCATTGTTTAGATTCTTTTCTATGGGATTTTTTTGTTTCCTCCTCGTGCTAATTTCTCTACAAGGACTCATTTGGAAGAGATTTCAAATAAAAAAGTTGGATCGTCCCTAGACCTCAAATATGCATACCAAGATTGAAGAAGATCCATCCAGCGGTTCCAAGTTATTAGGGGAACTCAGAGAATGATGAGGAATCTAGGATAAAAATAATGGCACTAATACATAAAATAATTCCTCATGTCTTCTACATCTATTATTTGAATATTGTACTGTTTTCAGAACTTTTAAACTAATCTACATAATACGAGCGAAAGTTTGTTTGTTTGTTTGTCTTTAAACAACGTCGCCATTTTTCAATGGATCTTTCCTAAATTTAGCACGGAGTTTGGATTTGTAAAGGCTCTTGATAAGAATGGATCATGCTTTGTTTACATAGGAAGAAAATTGTCTAAGAGAAATACAGAAAAACTGAAAGCTGGAATTTTCAATGGCCCACAAATAATACAGCTTATAAAAGATCCGGCTTTTGTGGAGTCCATGAATAAGGCTGAGCAGAAAGCATGGATGTCATTTGTCGAGGTTGTCAGAAATTTCCTGGGCAACTGCAAAGCTGAAAACTGTATTGAGCTGTAAACGAGATCTTCAACAACTTAAGAAATCTTGGATGTATGAGCATAAAAGTTCACTATCTACACAGCCACTTGGACCGTTTTTCTGAAAATTTAGGCGATACAAGTGAAGAACAAGGGAAAGTTTTCACCAGGAAAAAAAACTGTGGAGGACCGCTGCCAAGGAAGATTGGATACCCACATGATGGCAGATTACTGCTGGAACCTCCAAAGAGACTGTTCAAACAAAGTACATTCAAGAATGTTACGCAAAAGAAGCTTCCGAAGACTGACTTTTCTTTGATCAGTGATTTTTCTTTTCTTCATAACTAAGTGTAACTGTAGTTAAAAGTGCTACTGTAATTTTTTATATGATTTTCATTGCTATAAAGTGCTCTAGAAAACATACAAAGACTTAAGATTTCTACGGCTTTTATTAGAAAAACAACGCACACACACACACACACACACATCCGCATGTTAAAGTATCATAGGGTAAGTCACGACATTTTTATATCTCAGAAACTAGAACTGCTAAGGAAAAACTATTGTCCTCAAAATGAAAGATGGCCGGCGGAAGTTTGAACTGAGCAGCCCTTCCGGTAGCTTGTCAATTATGTTTTCCTGTCACAGTGGACGACGTAGTCTGTTTTCACTGAGAAAGACATGTTGATAACGCCAAATTAAAACTTCTCTCGACTATTTAGCGTTATTTCAATACCAGTTGCTAACAATAAGCATTTATATAAATAATTAAATATATATTATTTGTAAATACAATGCTCTTTTGCAAAGTAACAATCGTTTACCGTAATGGCGGCGTCCTGTCATAAAATCAGACGGAAGTGCCTGATCAGACTAATCGATGATACATGCGCAGATCTCACAAAAACAGGGCGGCCATCTCTCATTGGGAGGACAGTAATGCCATATTTGGATTCAGCACCTCAATTATACTTGAAATCAGCTCTAAAAACCCCGGCACCAAAACCACCGTTGGCCTGTAGGTAAATGCGCGAGTTAAGGAGCTATTAGAAGTATAAATAAGTAAGAAAGCCTCTGAATCTTAAAACGGCTCTACGACTACTGTTTCTCATCAACCAAAGCAATCCAGCATTTAAAAACACCAAAGGGAAAAGGTTATTTTCGAATTTGTTTCACTAATCTAAGATTCTTCTTATTTTGTTTTTGTCCTTTGACGTTTTCCATTCTTAATCTACTGATAAAAACCTATTATATGTTTTGTTTGTGTGAAGAAGTCTTTTTCCATCACACAATGTCTGTCTGGTTGTCTGCAACAATATTTCAATTTCTTTTCATTTACTGAGCGAAATTTTGCTTTACGTTATACATACATCGAAACAATAGACTGTTTTTGACATAATTAATAATAGCCACTTGTCCCAGCAATGGATCACATTCTAGAACATTCTGGGATTCAAAATATCAATACATTACTTATTTAGAGGCTTTTTATGCGACAAAGAAGGAAAGGTGCCAGCTAAAAAGAGAAACGAAGAAGAAATTGAAAGAACCTTTGGTCCTGGGAAAACAGATGATGTCTCGGCGTTCTTCTATTATTGATCTTCATGAAATGTTAAAATAACGAAAACTATTTTTTTCAAAGTAACCATCTGGAATTTTAAGAGTAAATCAATTAGTGGAAAATCCTTGGAGATTTAGCTGCTTTCACCAAACACATGTTGATAAACAAGTGATAAGCTTAATTGCATTAGATAAAGCAAAAGTCAACATTTAGATCTCTAAACAGACAGATCTCACGGTATTTGACTTTCCATCCTGATAACATTCAGAAATCTAAAACCGTAAAGATTAAACAAAGATTAAAGTAATTAGTTCTTAAAGATAAATAATAATAAAGAAGGTTTAACGTGCATTAATGTAATATGGAAAGGGGAAGAAAAATCTATAAAATGCACAAATTCGTTAGAATTGTTTGCTTTTAACGCATTGAGCCATTATCGATAGCAATCTGGGACAGCTGTTTCGTCCTTATTAGGACTCATCAGCCAGATTTAGCTTCGATAATGGAGCTCGGAATGCGTCGGTACCTATGATCCCGTCTCCCGCTCTCGGAAGTGGGATCCGGTTGAAAGCAAACAACTAAAGAAAAAACGCTGTAACCCGTACAGGAAAATTATCTCGACCAGCTTTGCGCTGAGCTCGAAAGGCATTTAATAAAGGCATAAGACCTAAAGAAAAGTCGAAAACTTAATAATAAAGAAGGTTTAACGTGCATTAATTGTTTGCTTTTTACGCATACCGACGCATTCCGAGCTCCATTATCGAAGCTAAATCTGGCTGATGAGTCCTAATAAGGACGAAACAGCTGTCCCAGATTGCTATCGATAATGGCTCAATGCGTAAAAAGCAAACAATTCTAACGAATTTGTGCATTTTATAGATTTTTCTTCCCTAGTTCTTAAAGAGATACAGAAAATTGTAATCACCACTTTCCTAAATATATAATTTTCAAAAACAAAATCCATTATTAGACATTTTCTGTGTTTACTGGATTAATTGATTATTGAGAATTACTGGAAAGTTAAATTATATCTCTTGAAAATGATTTATTTAAAGATAACAGCTGAAACTTTGTTTGATCTACGTGTAGTTCTTTCTTTTTAATGCGATCTCCTTGCACGGAGGTACGCATTGTATGAATTGGGAAAGATACTGAGGTGGTTTCCCATTACCTTCCTCAGGAAGATGATGTCAGACCCGAAGAGAAAGTAAAGAAGAGGTTGACAAACACAGGAAATGAAATGAAACATCCATGCCGCTACCAGGATTCGAACCCAGGATCCGTCATGTCTGCTTCGTGGGAGGCCGCCGCCTAAAACACTGGGTCATGTCGGAACGGCATCTGTAGTTCTATGGAATTGTTATCAAATAATATTTTGTGTTAAAGCGAATGAATCGCGCTTGAAAGCGAAAAATCGCTAATTGTCAGTTTCTTGTCCGTCTGCTCACTTGTTCAAATGATGAAACAACACGCGGGATTATTTATGAAGCTTGGAATAGAATGAAGTTAAACAGCCAAGCTCAAAGATTGATATGAAAATTAAGTACTTTCAGTTTAGGTTTTTTTTTTTTCTTCACCCGCACAACCTTTCCATGAATGAAGCCAGAACCACCTTGTTAGCGGTGTCAGAACCACCGCTAACTAATAAAAGCCTCCTTTTGTAGAAGCTAAACTACTTAGTAAATGCTACGGTTTACTACGCCTGCTCTTTCTTTGATTTCCTATCAAAAGTAGTTGGCTAGGCCGCGCGGTTGGCATAGTCGCTATGACATAGGCCTCTCACCTCTGAGTACCGGGTTCGGTTCTCATGTGGGTTTCGTGATGGTGGACGATCCGCGCTGGGCAGGTTTTCTCGGGGTTCTCCCGTTTCCCTTGCACTTCTCCCACCATACTTTCTCAGTCTTTCTCTCTATCTGTCCATATTTCCGTGGGATAGTACAATAGACCTCCGGTCGCAGTGCTTGGCTTCTCTGCCACCCACATTCATTACATAACATAACATAACAAAGTAGTTGGGTACACTAAATAGTCATAATGTCATCATTCATGTATAGAATAGTCCAAAATTACTGTTGTCTATGTATGAAAATACGAGCTGTGCCCCGCGGTATCACCCGCCTTTAAATTAGGTCCTTCTCGGTAATGTTCGGTTCTCGTCGTGCGGCCAAGCCGCCCCGCCGCCACGCCCGTTGGTTGACGTTTATGTTAACAGCTCCGCTCCTATTGGTCGTAGCGTGATGTTATGTAGCCTACAACCTTCATCAATAAACGAGCTATATAACGGAAAAGGAATTTTCGAAATCGGACTGCTAGTTCCTGAGATTAGCGCGTTCAAACATACAAACTCTTCAGCTTTGTCATAGTAGTATAAGAAGAAAGATAAGATTAACTTTCCTGCTTAAAGAACACTTGTGATTTGATGCCATCCAGTCCGTTTTGGTTAACTTAGGTTTACGTTCAGAATGTGTTTATTTAGAAAAAAATCTTTTAAAAGTTTATTTCCCAATAGAAATTTTAGAATTTCCACATTCTTATTCCGCTATCTTGAAAAATAATTCTTGTCTGCGAAAGTCTTGATAATAATGTTTATTGTCTTCGACCTTGTAATTCTAGGCCTAGAATAATGTTTCCTTATTTTTCCAAAAAGTATGAATCCTATGAAATTGAAGCTATTGTAGAAAGTTATGATTCTTTTAAGAAAAGATTACTACCGGTATTGAATTTACTTGTTATCGAAACAATAGATAATGAGCTACGGGTCAAAATCACCAAAAAAATTGGCATTCAATTCTAATCTCAAACAAACAAAAAAGTGAGATTGCTTCTACTAAACCATTAGTTAGTTGATCTTGAACTGTTTCATCCTTCTCAAATCTTCGACAGCATCCAAACGGAGAATTCTTATTTTTTAAATTCTCTCTTTATTTTTTATTTTTTTCGTTCGCGATCTTACTGTATAGACATTCGAAAGTTGACATGTCAACTACATCTTTTTGTTGTTGTTGATTTACCTCAATTCTTTTCAAAAACAAAAGATCTAAAGTTTCTGAACTTTTCCCTAACTTTCTTTAGATGCTCAAAGACTTCAATTCCATATTAAATTCCTTTATTAATTTTATAACTCCTTTTTCTTCAACCAATCAATATCATCCGACTTTGACTCCGAAAAGAACTCTGGAGTTCTTAAGATTAAAAAGTCAAGATCAAGATTGGATCTTAGATGGAAGATTTTCAAAAGACAATGATTTAATAAACCATCAACAAAAGTAATTCAGTTGACGATGCTTGTGATCTATGGAACGACCGGTTGCCATGGAAACCCAATCGATTCCATTCACGAAAGATCAAATTCGATTTTCCCTTTCATCCGATGTGAAAAATAATTTTCTATATAAAGATTTTAATTTAAAGATTCTTAATTAAATGTTTGGTTTATTTTTATCATGTTTTTCAGCTACAGAGGATTGATCGTGGTCTTCAGGGAAGGATTTACAGGTTCTCCAAAGTTTGTAGCGCCCTTAAATCGAAAGGAAGAAAAGGCTAAGAATATATACAACTTTAAAGTCAATTCTAAGTCAAAATACTTTGGATCTGACAATGGATCAAAATGCCTCAAAAACCTACATAATTTAGGAAGCTGAATTTTAGAAATAGGTTCAGTTACTGAAAGGGAAATTCTTATTATTTTTGATAACTTACTGGTTCATTAGAGATGCTATAACCAGTAACTTACTGGTTCATTAGAGATATCCTAATCCGGATATCCGAAACTAGATTTTCAATTTTCTTCTTAATAACAATTTTCTGTTGAAAAGAATTGATTAATTTTCTCTATTTTTTTTTTTTAATGTGGGTCAAGTGGTAATGTGCTAGACTGCTGTCTGGAGGAGACGAGTTCGATTCCCGACTCAGGCGGAGTCGGGGATTTTTCCAATCTGAATTCCCCTCTGTTAAATGCTGGGTGACCTCTGAACTGCCGGGTTTCTTCCGAGAGGGTTAAGGTGGGTGAGCATCGGACTGACCACTAGACCTCAACTTAGTCCCGTTGGTCACGAAACGCCGGGAGCCTTACCTTCCGCGACTACAAGGGCCTGTTGTGGGATACTTTAACTTGACCTTAAATGTTTTTTTGAATAAATCATTACTAGACTAATACCAGATGATTTACTCTTGAACTGTAATACAGGAACATCCTGAAGCTTTTTTTTTTTTGTTTCTTGAATACTTCTTATGCTTTGCTGCTGATGCTTTGCAAACATCCTACGATTCTTCAAGTATCAAATTTAAAGAGATTGCTGCCTCCTTGCGGACACTCTAGTACCTAAGGCTAGCAGACAAAACAACAATCCTTTATTGAGGGGCAAATCCTTTATTTTGTTATTTTATTTTGATTGATGTTTCTTAATACGTTAAATTTTAAGTTTAATTAAAACGGTAAACGTTATTTTTATATTTATAATGAACATAATTTTCGTATCCACTGAATTATACTAGAATTTATTTCGTATCCAATGAATTGTATGTAATTCAATCAGAAATTACTGCAGAGTTAATTCAGGGCGTTAGTTTTATGATTCAAAATACATATTTATAACTGAATTCTCATTCCATCTTCAGTTAAATTCTTGTTCTTGTTATAATATCCTTATCTCAATTCTTTTGTATAAATAGGACGTCTTCGCACCCATATTTTTTTTTTCAATTACTTCCATATCACAGTATTGCGGTACTTTCCAGAACCTTCCTTCGGCTAGATAAACTTTGTGTTGGACTGTAAGCGGTTGGTTTGTCTTTCCTTAATTATTTAGTTAGTAATGAAAATAAACACACTTTAAACCTATATGTTAATTATTTAGTTTGATACAGAATCCGAACGGCCTCTGTGCTTCGGGATTCCCTTTATCACTTTTCAATTATATTGTGTTTTCTACTCTTCTAGAATAGCTTTGATGAGACTTAACCTATTTAACTCAAAGATTCATTATTGTCTGGTTTTAATCGCTTGGAACTTCAAAAAACTGAAAAAGATCACAGTACACTAAAAACTCGTTTATCGGAATCGCGTTTATCCGAAACGACTTTTAGGATATTTTAAAAATACATTTTTCCTTCAATGTAATCAATATTTAACAGCATACATAAGTGATTAGGAGGCTAAGTAAATGTAACTATATTAATAACATTAATGTACGGTAATTAATTTGGAGAAAAAGTTTACATGTGTGAAATTAATTAAATTAAATACAAAAGCCAACACAAATAAAGAGTAAAAAACATTTAACACATTAAAAAGCGAACAACATGTTTCGTCCAGATTAACTAGACTTTTGAAGAAATCTCTGAATTTAATCGCGTGTATTCCTTGAGATTTCTTACTTGTAAAAGTCCAGTTAATCTGGACGAAACGTGTCGTTCCCTTTTTAATGTGTTAAATGTTTTTTACTCTTTATTTTGTGTATTGGCTTTTGTATTTATTTAAAGTAATTAATATTAATAACACCCCAGTATCTTTCCCTTGTAATTCTAGGGAGTCTGCTAGGGGTTCGCCGTCTTGGGAACACTAGCGCTCCCTGGAGCACGGATGCTTCGGCAACGAAGCTCGCACTTCGGTGCGAACCGACTACACTCACACAATATTAATAACATAAACAGTATATGTATAGTATATAGTATATTCCGGATTGACTCCACCATTGACGGTCCCAAGCCCGTATGAAAAAGGAGGAGGGTTGATCACTGCCGAGGGATCATAAAAACTAGGCCAGAACCCTATGAACAGCGAACTTACGAATGTCACAGAAGCTTACAATATTCGTAGAATCTGAAGATGATGCTACTGACATCATTAATGACATTGCCTATATTGCCCATTCCTACGGCCTCCAAATCAACACTGAGAAAACGAAAGCAATGGTCACTGATGGTTCCCCAGTGAACGTCTACTTAGAAGGAAATTACACAACAAGTCTAAGAATTCAAATATCTCGGCTCCATTGTTCAAGAAAAGAAAACAACTGCAACATCTGAAGTTAACAGTAGAATTGGCCAAGCAACAATTGCTTTCGCTTCCCTTAACTGGTGTCTCTGGAAGAAAACAACATCTCGCTGAAGACGGAATTATGTATTTTACGAACATCAAAAATCCCAATACTTCTCTATGGTGCTGACACCAGGACACTCCTCAAAGCCGACATCAACGAACTCGAAATTTTCCAGATGAAGTGCCTGAGACGAATAATGAGAGTGTCAGTAAAAGATCGAATCAGAAACGAATCCATTCGAGACAGTTGTGATCATCAGGCAACCATTCAAGTACAAATCCAGAAGAAAAGGTTACAGTGGTTTGGACACGTTTGTCGTATGAACAATGCCCGACTTCCAAACAAAGCTTTATGGAAATAACGACCAACCAATTGGAAAACCCAGAGAAGTGCCCAAAAGAAAACTTGGATTGGAATCATCAAGGAAGACTTGAAGAGCCTTCACATATCAATTGACGAAGCCAAAGTCCTAGCCGCAAACCGCCGTGATTGGAGGAAGATCATTTGCAAAGTTCAATGTTCAAAGGCAGCGTACTGGTTGAGAGGAAAACCCCCACCACCCAGGGACAATGATGATGATATCCGAAATGAACGCTGTCCCATCAAATTCGGATAAATGAGTTTTTAATGTACATAAAAATCCGTCGAGCCTGAGAGAGAGAGAGAGAGAGAGAGAGATTTCAGTGACTTCTGACCAATGGAGAGCGAAAGGAAGATCAGTCCAACGCTTGCACGTCTTTGAAAAAAGGAAATCGATTCTCATTTGATCGAAACTGAGACTGACTTGCGAATTAATTTTGTCAGAATCACAAAACAAGAATTAGGAAGATTTCAACTGATCTCCTGTGAATTGAAGAATTACTGAAAACTTATGTAAATTTTAACGAATACTTAAAAAAAAAAAAATGTTAAAAAGTACAAAAGAAGTCTAACATAGGATATTTTAATATTATTTAACAGTATTTTAAGTAAATTTATTATCAATATAATTTTATTACTTAATTCAGAAATTAAAGTTTTTATTTTATATTTTACAGACACATAAAATATTGAATTTTCATTAGAATACTTTTAAAACATTGTTTGTCCCCCCCCCCCCCCCTGTTCTTGTTACTCTTCAAATGCGATAAAAGTGCCTCTATAGTAAGTAAATGTGACAAATTGCCTTAGTTAGAGAGAAATCTGGAAAGTTTTCAAACACTAATGACATTAGGGAAAGAGTTTTAAATCTATAAGCTATCAACAGATGCCTCGAAACATAAATGTCCTGGGATGGTGAAAAGATAAGGCAGCTTGATTGGATGAAAACGAACCAAGTCATAACCAAGTGTCAGAACTCTCCATCCCTCATTAAAACTATTCTAATGATTTGAACAGCCCATGACTTTTTATTTTAATTCAACACATAACAGATATAAAGCGTAATTAAACAATACAAGGCAGTAAAGAAATACTGCAAGTTCTTGGAATTTACGAGTGTTGTAAAAAATATTGTCATTTATAGTTTATAAATTCTTGATGCAGCCATTTTATAACTGTATTCTAATAGGAGCAGATGGAGCAGAGGAAAATAGGCAAAAAAACGTATTTACGGATGTTTGTTTGTGTGTCATCAAAGTGGAGAGAGCGGAGAGAGTCGGAGAGAGGATATTTTAAAGTGTTTTAAATTTTATTAATGTATTTTTAATTTAATTTTAAAAATACACTAACAAATATATAAACAAATTAGTATAAACTTTTGCATCCATTCATGTAGTGAATAGTAAAACAAAATGAACTAGAAATAATTCTCTGTAAGGCATTGGGGACACTCTCTCATAGGCTCAATTTGGAGGAGCCTATTATTTTAGAGCATGAGGTTAACTTATTTCGTCAAAATACCAAGAAGGCAGGCCAGGAAATGTAAGCATGGATATTAAAAAATCAAGAATCGTATAATGATGGTCTTTCGGTCAGCGCTGTAGCGCTAAATATTTTGCCATAGAACAAGTTTAGCAAATAAATGTAGGAAGAATTCCAGTGTTTTTGAAAAATTTCACGGTATTTCAAAAATGTGGTATTTGTTTTACTTCCGTGAATATTTCACGGGTTGCAACTAGTTTAACACCAATCCCTGAAAATACACGGTTGTTTTGCAGTAAATACATTTTGCTTTCTCTACTGGAAATAACTTTAAACTTTGTGCATAATTCAGTATCTTATTAAATGCAATTAACCTCCTACTTTCAATAAAAATCCCTCCTTCCCTCAGGCTTGTTATCAATATAACATCAAGTAACTCAATGAAACTTAGAAATTAACGAAAAACACATAAAATAGATATTAAAAAACGAAGAAGAAGCTTCACTGAATTAAAAAAAAAAAAACTGATTTATTCCACAAAGCCTGAATTAAGAGATCATCTTCTCTTTTCCCTTTAATACCAAGAAACTTTTAATAATTTTAAATTAGAAAACTAAAACCTTTTATGTAGAATATTCTCGAGAATTCTATTGAATTTCTTGAAGCTCAGTTTTCGATGAAAAGTTTAAATCTAAATAACAATTTGTGAAGACGTTTTTAGAGTCAATGGATTTACACGTAAGAAAATTAAAAGTGCACTTAGGAGAAAAAAAAAATGGTGAAGAAGTGGAAACTATATTCTTAGAAATGAAATGGAGAGAAATAATAAATAGATGTTAAGTTTTCAAATAAAGAAAACTTAAGCAATAAAAATAAAAAATTATTCTCAAAAAAAAATAAAAAAAATAAAAAAAATAAATACAAGTAAATTTGTTTAACACATTTTTTTCTTGTTAAATTTATAAATTTTGTGAATTATTTTAGAATTATAAACAAAATTAGATATTCATTGATTAAATATATAGGAAAAAAATGCGTCTATCAGTTTTCGACTCTTGTTGAAAGAGATTTTTCCAGATTATTTTAACCAATTTAAATTAATGAAAGTTCTCTAAAAGTTTTCCAATTTTTTTCGGTTGAAATCTTTCCTTTCAAATTCAAAAAAATTACTAATAAAATCCTTTAACATTTCATCGTGGAATTTTAAGGGATTTCTTAATCAGCTACATTGTAAGTGATGAATTCTAGCCTTATAAAAATAAAAATAAAAATTAATCTTTCTATTATCGATTTAATTCCTATTAGTTTTAATCATATCAATGCGCGCGCAAATTAGTGGATTACTTAATCGATTCTTATTCATTCTTGTATTGCTTCGTTTCCTAATCCTTTTCCATGGGAATTTTTATTACTCGCACTCTCTAATCTCTCGACAAGAACCCACATCGAATAATACATCATCTATTCTCCGTAAACATGCACGCCAAGTTCCTAGAAGATCTATTCAGTGGAACAAAAGTTAGAGTTACAGACTGACTAATTTTACCTCGTATTCCTAGGAAACAATCCTAGGCTAAATCAACATGCACGCCAAGTTCCTAGAAGATCTATTCAGTGGAACAAAAGTTAGAGTTACAGACTGACTAATTTTACCTCGTATTCCTAGGAAACAATCCTAGGCTAAATCAACTACAAAATTCAAATGTTGGCAGGTGTTTATTGAGAGAAAAGACATTAAATAAAATCTAAACCAGATGCAATCTACAGGCATTAAATGAAATACTTCTATTTTGGTTTCATGGTCCACCTATGCAGGTAAAACTTTTCGTAATTACGTTTGAATATTATTTCTTTTTACCTAGCAATGACCCTTTCATTTTACGTATATGGTTTCACTGACATTAATTTCCAAGATGTGATGAAGCCTTTTACTCACTGGTTTCGTTATTGACGAAAACCTTCGCTTGTCAACAGGAGAAATGAAAGCGCACCATTCACTGCCTTGGACTCCATTGGATTAAGCCACAAATTTCCATCCCATTAAAGTGACATCGTCTGAACACAACTTCCAAACAATCCAGTTCAAATGAGTTTTGTCTTTCCGAGTTGCTTCGATTCAGAGCTCCTGAAAGACGCCATTGAACACGCGTTCCTTTGATGCTTTCAGAGCTCAGGAGAGCCCTAGTGGCTGATACTGTCAACATGGAACTGAATGTGTTCAAATGTTGGTAGTGTTTTAGAATAATTTATGCTAGATTAAAAACTCAGTATTCTTTAAAATAGTATATAACATTTTTTTAAAGGCAATATTTAGGCATCTTAACAAGTATAAATTTATCTTTGAAATTTACCGAAAATAGGCATTTATTGTTATCTTTATTATGTATTTTTTTTTTTTGCGTTACGATAATGCTAACTTCGAGCTCTAAACACGAATATATGTAGGGTTTTATTTCAGGGAAAGCTAAGGTTCTAAGAGTTTCCACTAACAAGAAAAAAAACTTCCATCATCCTACCAAAAAAAAACTATTTCGAAGAGAAGACCCCGAAATTCCCTGAATATATACTACTTATCGTTATTATAAATTTTTCACGCTAAAAGTTAGTCCTTACCAATAAGGTCTTGTGTTGATTAAGAATTATGTTATTAAGTTTGTACTGTCCGTCCGTGTGAATCCACTCTTGATTTTCTTGAAGTAAATTCACCAATTCCAAATTTCATCGAAACAGAAAATGATTCCTATACATTCTTAAAATGTATCGCAACAAATTAACACTGAAAATTTTCTGAACACGTATCTGGCAAAGAACTCTCCAACTATCTGGAAAGTGATCTTCATTCAAGAATGAAAATCCTTTTGTACTTGTAGAACACTTTAATTTACTTCTAAAGTTTTCCTTCCTTTCCAATGGTTGTCACGGAAGTTACTTTCTTCTGTCTTAAAGATAAGGATCAATTCTCCCACCACTGGTCTATTTCTATTTATTTATCTTTTTTTCCTCCCTTTCGCCTTCTTTCGTATTCTTCTCTGTATCTCGCCTTCACCTCATCTACCCTCAGGTCTATTTCCTAGAATTCTTGTTTAAGAACTGAATATTTCGTCTATACTTCAGCCTTTCACAATAGACACCGTTAGACTAAAATCAGTAAATATTCAGATTTGTTATTTAGAAGGACGAATATAATTTTCTTAATTTTCTTAAAAATAAGAAGTTTCTGAAACAACAGAAAGTCTATTTCCCTTAAAATGCAATTTTCTATTTTTGTGATACATTATTTTTTTGAAGTGTAAAAATAACGAAAAGTTCAATTTAATATTGTAGTAGGCCTATCTTCCTAATTTAAAACAATTTATTTTCTGAAAAAAAGAATTGGGAAATTCTTAATTCAGTTACATATCCAATTAATTTTTTATCATAAGAGAACATAGCAAATTAGGAAATTTTTCTAGAAAAGTAGCTAAATTAAAAGTTAATTAATTAGCAAATCCCCATTCTTCGTACCGGTTCATTGATGTGGATGAGAAAGAAATTGAAATTGTAAGATCACTTCGAAATGGCAGCGGAAAGCATTGCAGACCTCTTAACTCAGGTGTATTGCGGGTTGCCGCCTCACACACTTCATGGTGATCCCTCCACCTCCATCCTAAAAGTAAAAAAGTTTATTTTTACATTGTCTACTCTATGGAACTTACCCACATGCCAAATTTCAAGTTTGTAGCATTCTGGGAAGTATGCTAAACATTTCGAACAGACACAGACACATATCCACAAATTTTCTTTTACCTTGTAGATATTAAGTCGTGGACTTAACTTTTTTTGTTTCAATGGAGTCTAGAGTTATCAGCTATATTTTCTACATTACGAAAACACTTTATTACGTATTGTGTATCTAGTAACATGTTATGCCTTCTTTGCCTTCAAAATAGCCTGAATTCGTCTTGACATGGTTTCTAAAAGATTCTGTAAAGAGTATGTTGTACCATGTTGACAAGACAGTTTAGTGCAGTAACTAAAAACTCGCAACCCTTTCTGTCTCATTTCAATAGGGTTGAGATCCGGCGACGAAAGCAATGAAATACTCATTGTTATGTTCCTAAAACCATTCCTTCGTGATTCGAGCCTTATGAGAAGGCATAGTAGTACCTGCTGGAAATATCTATCTGCGAGAAAATAAATTGTTGCCAGAAAGGGATGAACTTGCTCAGCAATGATGTTAAAATATGATGTGTCATTTAGATTGGTTCCAATGGTATATATAAAAACATCTTCTAGGAAAGCATTCCACCGTTCACCAGCACCAGAAGCTGGATCTATGGACTTAAGTTGTTTTCGCCAAATTCTAACGTTTTCATCAACTGATCCACAAGAAACTGATTTGTCAAATTAGGCAACGTCTTGCCAGTCATTTGTCCAAATTTGATGGTCTCGTGCCCAAGGAAGAGAGCTTTCCTTGTTCCTTGCCACTGACATCGGTGTCCTAACATCGGTTATTAAAAAGTCCATTCGAGATGATGGTTCCGAGATGATGTTCTGCATATTTAGGCTGAATTCTCATGTGATTTGTCTTTTTGTGACAGAGCGCACGATTCTATCATCCTCATGTTAATATTTAATCCATAATGGATTGTTTTTCCACAGGGTCATTGGATCATTAGAAAAAGTTTTTTTTCTTTTTTTCACACAATTACTCGGTAAACCCTTGTAATTTAGGTGCATGAAAAACCCAGGAGAACAACCACGTGAGCGATGCTCGATGCCAACTACCAATTACCGAGTCATTCAGGTCACCCCGCTTTCTCCTTTATTGCGATTTTTCTTTGTCCTACCTGAAATTCTGCCTTATTGACTTCCAACCATTTGTAAAGTGGCATTTCAGCGTCTTGATGAGCAAGTGAAGCATAAGTGTAGAGCTTTTACTAATAAATATGATTTGCTCTTTTTTATTTTGTTCTTTTTAAATTGTAATACATATTTAATTTACTTGTAGTTTTGTGTTTCTCCAGATACTGCTTCAAAATCTAAATTCTAAAAAATCATGAAGAAGAAACTCCAGAATCATTTTAAGAAAAGCTAAAATTCATTTACGAACTGTTCTACTTTCTTTCGGCGCCACATTATAAGGCTTTGTCAGAAATATTCATCAATGAAATGCGACAAAATCTTAAAATAAATTCAAATTTTATACTCGACACAGAGAATGTCGAGATTTTCGGAAAGAGAAAAATAAGATATTTAAGGGAGTTTTTTGAATCTGGCATGATCAGACTCTTGGGAAGCTATAATCAAGATTTGTCAACAACAAACGTGTTGGAGTATGGATTATAGGTACTGTTAATTTTGGGATCATATATTCGTTACAGCGCTCCTCGTTTTATTGAAGCAGACGAATTATTTCCTGGTTTGGCGATTGCCCACCAGGGGATGGCGTGGTTAAGACTATTCATTGTTCCTTTTTCAGTTCATTTTGCTTGATAATTGAACTTAAAATAGAAGTTTCGAATACGTACGCTGATGTTTTAATGTAAGTTTTTATCCTTTTTTATGTGTGTGCCGATATAGTTGGCGATAAAAGTCTAGATAACGGCACCCCGATCTTGGTGTTATTTTTTCGCGTCATCAAACATGGCGGTCTCGGAACTATTTTCCGAAACCGGAAGCGGAAGTTAACTTAGGATGTTTCAACTTTCGAATAAGGACCTGATAGCGATTACAGAAAACGATCCCCTTGCTGAAAAAGGATATCAGTGGGAAGGATTGCTTCCTAAGGAGATGGAGAAGGGCAGAAAGGAGTGGGAAGTCTTATTCGTTCGATCTCGATGAAATTTGATATCTACGGTGTTTTAGAGCTAACAAATGCGAATATAACATTAATTTCTAACGATCACTGGGAAAGTTTTTACTGGGAACCCAGTTTTTTACCAGCTGGTAAAAGGTTCGAAGTGATCTCACAGATTTCTTCCTTCTCCACATCAGAACAACTTTCTTTTCTCGCGAGGATGTTATATCCTAGATATATCACCATTGACGAAGGCTAAAGGATATACGTAGAACTTTACTCACAACAATAACAGTATGAAACGGCCTCAAGTTGAGAATATACTAATACTTTCATACATTCATCATCAATTTTCCAACAGGTTAAACAGTTACAATTCAAATACACTGAATTGTCTTGATTTATGAAATGACATTGCTTTATTCGATTCTAATCAGTGAAGACTCATCGTTTCATCTTTTATCTCGTCTAGCATAATACAGGAACAAAAAAAAAAAAAAGATCTTCAGAATTGAAGCCTAATTAAGCGAATAATGAATAGGTGCGCTTTTAATAGAGATTTTAATCAGATTCATCCATCCATCCTCCCCCACCCCCTCAAAAAAAAATAATCAAAATTCAGCAAAAAAATCTGAATCAAATCAGATCAGGCTGAGAATTGGATAAAAAGCGCCTTATCTTTTGGATCAACAAGAGAAATGAGCAAAAATACAAGGGTTCTATTTAGAAAATGAGAAGAAATGATTAAATCAGACGAAAATACTTTTTTCCCGCTTTTTTTTTTTGCCTGAGAAAAGCACTTACTTCAGTTCCATCTGCGATTTGACAACTGGAAAAGAAATTACAATCAGATAAGGCAAATTCTTCTGTCTTTAGCATTTGTTATGAAGACTTTTTCTTAAACTCATTGGCTTTTTTTATTTTTCCAACTCAAGCACGAACATCATTCAATTGACAGTCCTTCACCGGATCCTTTATCCAAATTATCTGCGATTGGGGATCATTGGACAAAGCCAATTGGAAGGGGAGGGAAGTAATGAGTCACTCCTTCTCTACCCTCCACCCCCCCATTCTCCTTTTTTATTTTCTTCTTCATTTTTCTTCAATTACATCGAGTCGTGTGTTAAAGGGCGGATGGAGATGACGGTTGAGATGATGCTTCGTTGCTTTACTTTCTGTATTTGATTAGTTCTAACGCCCCCGCACCCCAACAATTCATCAATGACAGCACTTACCGATTGAGTCCGTATGGGTCACGTGGTCTACCACATCCCTCCTTCCCAGGTAAACAGTCACCTAAGGAAAGAGAAAGAAAACAAAAAGTTCATTTAAAAATTATCTGAAAGATACTGCAACTTACATATACTTACAGTTTATCACACGATTTTAATTTTAAGTTTTTCTATTTTATTTACTTTAACAATATTTGAGTAGGTAAATGATATTCTTTCTTTATTTCTCCTTTATTTTAATATTTAGTGTACAAAAAAAAGTCTTATGGTAAAAAATAAAAACAATATACAGAAGTCTTCTAATTTTCTTCATAATTGCTTGGTAATAAGCTTTGCAATATGTAACATATGAAAATTAGCTTTGAAACAGTTTTATTTTGAGATCAGGTGAACATTTTTTTGAAAATTTTATTCCACATAAAAAAAAAACCCTAAAAAATAAGAATGTAATCTATTAGGTAATTGAATTGAAAGTGTTTTTCTTTAACTGTTTTTTAACTATTTTTTATAGTTATAAGAGTTTACAGTTTTTCCTTCTAACTTTATTTGGATTCTTACAAAAGGGATGTGAATAATTAAAGTAAAAAAATAATGTATATTTTGGATTTAGACGTTGTTAGGCGAGAGAGAGAGAGGGGGGGGATAGAATAGTTTGTATTGATGCAACCCCTAGGCTTTCAGAGTCCTCATAATCCTGATTTCCTCAACCTTTTATTAAATCTTTTAAATCCTTCTATCACTCCTAACCGGAGTTCCGCGAGAATATCCGTGATGTTTGTGGGAGACGTTTTACCAAAAGATATTCGGATCGTCTGCTTCCAGAGATAGAATTAAAGAGTCTTGAGAAACCGTAAACTTTCGTTTTAAATATTCTTGTGGTATCTGTTCGTTTAATCCGATATTTTTTGATATAATCTACTTGAAATAATTCATTTTCAACGTTTCTCAATTCTGACAGATATCACAACAGCAACAACAAGTTAAAAACAATGCCCTTAATTAGCAAGAACTACCTCCTATTCGTCATCAATTTTTGCAAACCTAATGAAGATTGTAAGTACAGTATTAAAATATTTTGAGTAATACTGTATCCATTGCAACTGAATTGAAAAAAAAAAACCAATTTCTTTTCGTTTTTAATAATAAAATAAAAAAGAAAAATGAGGATTTATTATTAATTAGGAGCCGTGCAAACTGTAAGAGAACAGACAAAAATAAAAATCTTGAAAACATAAATACCACAGAAACGGTATCCATTACTTCTCCCATTACTGTTTCTACCAAAGGAAATACCCTAGAACTCTTCAAGAAGTGTCCTTCCATTCTATCATACTACTCGAAGATTGGTTTGGATGCTGTTTAATAGTCATAATTTTTCTTTTACCATTTTACTAAGTTTAAAAACAAAATCATCACATAATTAATAATTTACATCAATAACAGCTACAACTTTTGGGAAAAAAGAATAAAATTTTAAAAACAGAAGTCATAATAAAACAAAAACATCAAGTAACAAAGAAATATTTGAATAGCATTATTCTTTTTTCAATTTTTTTTTCTCATAAATATTTATTGCTTCAAAAGCGTTTTAAAACAATTCTTTCTGCATTGCATTGAAAATCATGACAGAAGATTTTTTTTACTTATTTTTTTTTTTGGAAAATGAAAGAAAAAGTTAAAAAGGTCAAATGACAGAACGTGGAATAAATATGTCAGAAAAACTCAAGGCAATTTCTAATGAAACACGTGACCGAAAAACGTTGAGAGAATTTCTAGAATTTCAAGGCTAGCCAATGAGTCTTCTTCTTATGAATCAAGATTTCAAACTTTCTCTTTCTTTCTCAAAATCTGTAATTATCTTTAACAAAGAAATTATGCAATTGCTCATGAATTTTACGTGCGCTGCACATAGTAAAAGGAAATTAAAGGACTTGCATAAACTAATTGAAAACTAATTGAAAACAAATGTAACATTTTAAATAGACTTGCATTTGTTATCTCTATATGCGCTTGGTAAAGATTAGAAACTAGTAGTGCTTGTATTAAGATTCAGTTATTAAATGTGTTTTCAATTAGTTTATGCAGATGTGCTTGGTTTAACTTCCTTTGGTCAAAAGAAATTATGCATTGAAAGTTAAAATAATAGAATGAGAAATTTGAACGTAAAAAGTTAATGATGTAAAATAAACGGAATTATAATTATTATTTTATAATTATACGAGCTGTGCCCCGCGGTGTCACCCGCGTTAAATTCGGCCCTTCTCGGTAATGTTCAATTCTCGTCGTGCAGCCAAGCCGCTCCGTCGCCGCACCCATTGGTGACGTTTATATTTACTGCTCCGCTCCTATTGATCGTAGCATAATGCTAAATAGCCTATAATCTTCCTCAATAAACGAGCTATTTAATGCAAAAAAGAATTTTTCAAATCGGACTAGTAGTTCCTGAGATTAGCGCGTTCAAACATACAAACTCTTCAGCTTTATATATTAGCATAAGATATAAGATTTTGATAAGTTTTACTATCGACATCTTCTGGCAGTCATTCTCAAAACAAAACAATATTATTTCTTTTAAAAAGAGGATAAGCCAACATAAAATTAGCAACACAATAACAGACAAGTAAGCATTTCAGTGAGATCTTTCCAGGGGTTCAAAAATATTACGGAAAACAAACACGGAATAAGTAATTTAATGAGTCTCATTTTCGAAGGAAAATGGACTAAACTTAAAAATATAAAACAACAATAATATTTTGTCAGTCTTAAGCTACCTTCACCAAATCAAAAGTAAACAAAAAATTACTTGTTACAAAGTTTTATTTTGTAGACTATTTAAAATTCAAATTACCTTTTTATTAGTAGGGATTTTACTTCTCCACATTTTATGATTTCTTTATAACTTTAGTTATGGTTTATTAACTTTCTTTATGTTCTTTGAAAACGTTGGTGAAACATATAATAATAAGATAGAAGATGATGATCTTAAATGAAAACTTTTAAAACTGGAAGAAAACATTTAAATGCTACTTCATTTAGTTTTTATTACTTTAAAATACTTTATGCAAAACAGTAGAGTGAAAAAAAAAACTAAGAAATATGAAGAAAAGATAGAATCCGAAAATTTATTCAAAATTGTGCTGACATGTAGTGATCAGTGAACGAAGTAGAAAAAAAACTCAAATTTGTAGTTATCTTGTATTTAATTATTATTAACAATCTCAAACTTTCAAACTGCTGTAATTTAAAATTTATTTCAGCTAAAAAACTTATGAAAAGTCAGGATATCAAGAGAGAAACGTAATTGAAGCCTGCGATTAAGACAACCTGAGGGCCGTGACATCTCCTGGGATACGCACACTCCCTCGCCCTTCTCCCTCTCTATGAAACAGAAATAGCGATTGCAAAATTAAAGTGGTTGCTAGGCAACGACTACACTCTTGGGCACGTGATCCTGGAGTGTCTTCAACTTCACTCCACTTAAATGAAAATCAAATAATTCGGATTCATTTTAAGAGCTGTTCTAAATCCTAAAGTTTAATCCAAGATTCAAACGATGGCGTCTGTCTTTTTATTAATTTCTTTATCTTATATTAGCAGAAGCAAATCAAACATAAACAGCCTTCACCCGTCAAAACCCCATTTGATTGGGATTTTCATCTTCTGAGTTAGAAATATTCTTTTTTTTTTTTTTCTTAAGAAGTAGAGATAGAACTTTTTGTTTACAAGAGGTACTGAACTTTTTCGAAATCTCATGGGAGCCTGAATAATGCCTTTCGGAATTGTCATCTTTCGTCAGCTTAATTACCATTGGCTGATGGAACAAATTCACAGTATGAGTGTGAATAGGTGGTTTTTGGGTCAGATATAGGGATCAAATATATTTGAGAGTCTTGTAAATAAGATGTAGTGCCAATTTTCGAATACCCGCGAAAAACGAGATTTTATAATAAAAAGTAATTGCTTAATGTGTGTACAGTGCTCGTGCTTAAAGTTGAAACTCCCAGAATGCAAAGCAGATTATAGATTGTCCTTTCCTGGCCGTTCGCTAACATTGAAATAGAAGAGAAGCGACCGTTTCTATTTCAATGTTAGCGAACGGCCAGGAAAGGACAATCTATTATCTGCTTTGCATTCTGGGAGTTTCAATTTTAAGCGCGAGCACTGTAAGTTCGTTGAACAAGAGTTCTGAAAAAGAGGACTTGAAAATGGTCCGGCGTTTTAACTGATTTTTGGTATGGTAAATTTGATTGTATGGTCAAAATAACGAAACAATTCACTACTCCTTATTTTCTTCATAACTTCCAATTCTATATTTCAACCCAATTAAGGGACTTCTTCAGGAAAATATAAAATAGAATATATTTTCCTGAAGAAGTCCCTTAATTGGGTTGAAATATA
>JAFIDM010003189.1:58021900-58068539 GCA_023159025.1 Thereuonema tuberculata | reverse complement strand
GACTAAATTGGATTCATGTATTAATATAAATGAATTTGTATTAACTATGGAGTAATTCTTTGGATTTAAATGAAGCTAAGGTTAAATAGGTCTGGATGGTGTCTTACTACCTTGGCTGATTTGGGTTCGAATCCCGGGCTCCCATGGATGTTTCTTTTCCCTTTCTTTGTCTTATCATCCTCCTTACTTTTTTCCTTCCTTCTCCCACAGCCCAAAACCCGGTTTCTGGTTTTCTATCTGAGGCTGAGGTGTCTCTCCCACCTCAACTTTCATCCACTTCCGCTGCTCGTCATAGCCTCACCTCCTGCGGTGACTTCCTCCTCAGAGTACAAGTCATGATATTCTGCAATCTTAAACTTAGCAAAATTACTATAATTTTTATTCGAATTTCTTACTTTATCGAAATCAGGTGTAAATTTCGGTCCCTCAATCCTTTATAAATTAATGTTTATTGTAATAACTACGCACAAATTCAAATGACTTAAGTATTTGTCTAAGAGATGGAGGAGCTTAGATCAATTCAGGGTGCCAAGAGATTCAAATAGGCTTTAATAAACATTAATTTAAATTAGAAGTTCAAAAGAAATTAAAGCCTATTTCATTACAATATTATTTCTTAAAATTTCTTTATTTTTTAAAGTCGTCAAAAGGATAAAAAAAACGACAAATTAACATTTCTATTCCAATTCTAATGTCTACTGAATACAAACGGTACAATTTTTGTTTTCTAAATAAACGAAAACAATGAATTAAATCTTCATTATTTACCTTAATTGTCTAAATCGGATAAATTTTAATCGGATTAAGCCATGGGCAATGGATTATCTAAAAGCGGATTAAAATTCATTGTTTAAAATAATGAAGTATTAATAAAAAATGGAATCATAATCCACTATTCCAATGCCTGTTTAGGGTAATTTTTTTTTCGCATTCTCGCGCTAATTTCGATTACGTGAGAGTAGATACACCGTGAGATTACCGCCTTTCATTTGTGAGATGAGTGAACTGAATTTAGTAAATTAATTAATTATTTATTAAATATGGTAACATATTTATTATCATGATAAATTTGTTTATCGTATGGTAACAGTACTTTTCTATTTTAACCTAGGTAAGCTAATTTTTAAAATTTTTCAATATAAATATCGTAGAGGGGATCATACCTCAACTTATCTAACCTACAGCTTAGGGGCCGTTCAAGTATTAAAGTATGTCAGCATTAAAGGGGAAGAGGGGGTTCAACCTTTGCTAATGCCCAAATCACACCAGCATATGTTTTCATCATTGATTTGCTTCATTGAAATGATCATTGTTTTCAGTGAACTGATCCCGTTCCTTGATTTCCGCCATATCGGCGAAATATGATGAAACAGTGCATATGATTGGCAGAGCGCTAGCCAATCAGAGTTGAGCTCGATATTATGGCGAAAGATTCCCCAGTTATGAAAAGACGGTGTTTAATCTTTTTTTAGAGGTTAAAATCGTGTTTCGGCAACGCAATTTCGATAGAATTTGAAATGACTTTTAGCAAGCTGTCAATCTGTTCGAAACTAATTGTATATTGCATTCAAGCATCTCTACTATTTAAGCGAAAGCGAGGTGAAACAGCGGCAAATCTCACAGGTCCCTGCGAGCGGTAACGAGCTCAAGAAGAAATGAAATCTCTCTTTAAAAAGTTGTCATCTGCACATTCTGACGCGTAGAATTAATTTATTTCAGTAAAAATATTGTTTATTTTCGAAAGATAATCTCCTTACTGTGATACTTAATCTATAAAGCCTTCCGATTCAATCGCAACGATGGCAAAATGGCACCGATTGACTTCGCTCTCGAGCTCGTCTGTTCTGATTAGAGCTTTCACTAATTATCATCTTTGAAAACAACGATCGGATAGAACAATTCCTAAATTTTTTCATCATTAAAAATCAATAATGAAAATGATCAACAGAGGCAAATCACACGATCATAGACCTCAATGATAGGGTCAATGATTGAAAACAATGATGAAAAATATGATGGTGTGATTTGGGCATTATTTTTGCTGACAAAGAGGGCGGGAGGATCAGAGCAATGCTTACCTAAGAGACAAACATGCACGCGAGAGAATGCGCTGCGCGAGATAGACTTTTTTCCTCAATATTTCATGTTACTTTCATATTTAATTTGTTACATTTTAATTCAGGAGTGAATATCATTTTGACTGTTTTAATTTACTGTTCAAGGGTATTTACTGTTAATGATTTGGGAAATCTTACGTAAGCACAAAGGGGGGAGGGTCTAAAATGACTAAAAATGTGCTTACGTAATACTTGAACGGTCCCTAATCGTAAGGTGACCTTTTTTTTCTAAAATGAAAAGGAGGACGCAAATAATTTGAAGAAAAAAAATGTTTCAGGGGTTTCAAGGGTATAAACCTATCTGTTCAACCAAAAAAAAATAAAAAAACAAACCCTCTAAACCGATCTGTTTAACCAAAAATAAAATTAAAAAAAAAAAAAGGTTTCAAACTTCACATATCAAAAAGGTGGACGTATTACTATCCAAACATCAAAAAGGAGGACAGAATTTACAAAAGGAGAACATTTCGGAGGACACTTCTCAAGGGAGAACAGAGCTTCAAAAAGGAGGACGGTTGGTCACCTTACTAATCGGCGCACACGCTTCGCTCGGGTGCTGTTGGCGCTTGAGCTCTTACTAAGTTAAATATTTTCCCCCTTATTTCAATTCTTGACAATGTTACTACTTAAGTAATTTGATTAAAAAGCAAATATAAAATTTTTAAAATATGTTTCTTTCGTAGGAGTAATGAAGCTTAAACGTCGTGTAACCCTCAGTTCCAAGATGTGTGCGCTAATGTCACATGCGTTACTCTCAATGACCCTTCTTTTAAAAGATTTCGAATCCAAAAGTAAGATCGTCCCTTGTCGTTGATTACGAACATAGAAAAAGTTTTAAAAAAGTAGGGATAGGGAACACGTAGACACACCTACGCACAGACTGATTGATTTGATGAGCCTACTTTCCAATTCGAAAAAAAAAAAGTAGCCAAATACTAATTGTTAAGTTTCCATAATTTTCTTGCAAATTTCATATATCACGCACACATAGCTTGACTTGAATTGAGACCCCTCAATTTCCTACTGGAAATTACGTTAAAACTGACAACTAATTAAAAAAAAATAAGTAAAAAGAAAGAAGTAACAAATTTACTTCAATATAACTTTAGTGAATACAATTTTTACATTAGTAAATCTTCAATATTCTTTTAGAGACGTTATCTGATATTAAACGGATTGAGATCAAACGGATTGACGACCTAATCTGGATTTTCAATCTAGAATTGAGCATACTTATTATAATTACTAAAACTGTAAAATATTTTCATCATTTTCAAAGAACAATGAAGTGAAATCTAATATAACAGTATCATGTTCTAAAACCTTTTTTAAGCTTACTTTTAAGACTTCCAGAAAGTTAAATGGGTAAAACAACAGTTTATTAGGAAATCGGCTGATCTGTGTAGGTAGACTGGTATGGAATAAAATAAGTGACTTCACGGTTTTGTAGTAAAGACAAAACCAAGAGACCCGTACCAATTTGCAATATATCAAACACTTGCGTTGTTAAAACTGACACTGCTATTGATTGGCGCGCAAAACTCATTTATTCAACGGTCAAGTACAACTGAAAGGTTTTCCCGAATTGAGTTCATTTGTATGTCTACACACTCATTTTGCATCATTCTGAATAAGTGGTAACATAATGTGGTGAGCAGGGGTGGCTTGACAACAGAGCACCCCGACCTGAAAGATCTATTGTGCTATCCCACGGAAAGAAGGGCAGACGGACAGAAAGACAGAGAAAGGATGGCGTGAGAAATGCAGGGGAAACGGGAGAACCCCGGGAAAACCTGCCCAGCGCGGATCGCCATTATCAACGAAACCCACATGAGAACCGAACCTCGGTACTCTGAGGTGAGAGGCCAGTGTCTTAGCGACATCGCCAACCGCGCGGCCTGAGTAAGTGGTAACTGTCCCGTTCAGCAAAGGCGATCCAGTAACCGATATAATCCAAAAATGTAATATAAATGTAATCTCAAATTGTAAAGTAATATAATTATAACTCGTTAATTATATATAAATTAAAAAATGACTTAATAATGCTCCAAATATCATTTATAAATTATAAGTGAAATAAATTACCGTGCAGCCATAAATTAAAAGTGCACATAACAAAATGTTCTCGCACCCTGAACTGTTATTTGGGAAATCTGAGGCACTTAATTCATTTAGAAAAATATTTACGAAGAACTCACAAAAAAAAAAGCCATTTTTGTAAACGTTGACTGGTAAACTGTTATAGTTTCTGTTTATTGATTGGAACGAAAACTACCAGTTGCTGAAAATTCTTTTGAATTATAAAACAGAAACATTTCAGCTACAATGAAATAAATCTGGGGGCACGGCAGTGCCCCCGCCAAGACGAGCCGAAGGCAGGAAGGGCACTACGTACCTTTTCTGGAAGTGTTTCGTACTATTTTCGAACCCTCATAGCTTCGGCCTAGATAATACTAGAGAGCTCAAATTTTCAGGATATGATGCAGTTACCAGACTAATAAAATACGCTAAGTTTCATTTATTTAGCTTTTATACTTTGGATTTTATTAATACCTAAAATACGTCGATTCCGTCACTGACTGACTCACTGACTCATGATCATCAAAACCTCTAGGGTACTTCCTGAAGTCCTAGAAAGCTGAAATTTGGTATGCAGGTTAGGATTAGCACACAAACAACAACAAAATTAAGAAATCCGTAATTTTCACATTCCAACCCCTCATAAAGGGGGGGTCTGGTTATTTATTATCGAACCCTCATAGCTTCGGCCTGGATAAAACTAGAGAGCTCAAATTTTCAGGATAAGATGCAGTTACCATACTAATGAAATACGCTAAGTTTCATTTATCTAGCTTTTATACTTTGGATTTTATTGAGATCTGAAATACGTCGTACCCTCAATGCTTCGGCCTAAATAATACTGTGTAATAATGTGATTTCTTACAAAAGTGCAAACAGCTTGTATATACAAGTTGACCAATAGAAAAACAGAAAAGTAGGGTATTGAAAAAAAAATCGATTTTCTAAATAATCTTAAAACTAAATTTAGTTGTAATAGATAATCCCACCCAAAACATTTCATGTAAAATAAGTTGCCAAGACTCACATGCTCATAACGCTTTCACTGTTAAAAAGTTATCAGATCTCATCTTACAAAAAGAAATGAAATCCCACCCAAAACATTTCATGTAAAATAAGGGGTTGCCAAGACTCGCATGCTCATAACGCTTTCACTGTTAAAAAGTTATCAGATCTCATCCTACAAAAAGAAATGAAATCCCACCCAAAACACTTCGTGTAAAATAAGTTGCCAAGACTCACATGCTCATAATGCTTTCACTGTTAAAAAGATATGAGATCTCATGTAGAGCCAAGCCCCTAACTCTATGAGGCCTAACTCTACAAGCCCTAACTCTAAAAACCCTATATCTTGGTCAAAAAGTATGGCTTGGCCGTTTCATGGAACTATTTCATCTCACCCAAAACATTTCATGTAAAATACGTTGCCAAGATGCTCCTAACGCTTTCACTGTTAAAAAGTTATCAGATTTCGTATAGTGCCAAGCCCCTCACTATACATGCCTAACTCTAAAAACCCTACTATCTTGGTCAAAAAGTGTGCCTTGGCATACTCCATATCCTTTACATAACTCCATGGGATTGTCTGTGTGACAGCCACGAAACGGCCAAGCCATACTTTTTGACCAAGTTATAGGGTTTTTAGAGTTAGGGCTTGTAGAGTTAGGCCTCGTAGAGTTAGGGGCTTGGCTCTACATGAGATCTCATATCTTTTTAACAGTGAAAGCATTATGAGCATGTGAGTCTTGGCAACTTATTTTACACGAAGTGTTTTGGGTGGGATACAATTTACAAATTGCGCGCACGTTTGTACCAGATTTTGCAAGAGTGCGCATTTATAAAATATATTTATTATTCACACTTTTCTGTGACTTTAAATCTGGTGTATATCTGCAATATCATTATAAATAAATATGTATATATAATCTGCAATATTAGGTATTTTTCTGCAATGCCATACGCGTGATCTATATGTACAATAGCTAATTAAATCGGTTTTAACGGTTGTTTGAAAATAAGGTAGTTATTTGCCTTCACTTGATGCTAAGTCTCAAAGACAACATTCTATGTAAACAACCTCTACATCAAGCAAAAATAAAGTAACAAACTTTAAAATTTTTTTTCCAAATAACAATTTATAATATGAAATAAAAGAGCTCCACAAAACGTCTCATGTGATTCTTAAAGTTTTGTCAGAATTACATTTATTAATTACAAATATATTTTACTAAACCATATAAAATAGGCAATTACAGCTGAACGTTTAGAGGAAATGAGGGGGGGGGGTCATTCATTTACAGGGTGGACCATAACTAAGCATCAATATCAAATTTAATCAGCCTAGTCATTTAAGCGAGGATTTCAGGGATCCTTTTGGGAGAGAAGGAGACCAAAACAATGAGTCGGTGTTTTAAGTTGGATCATAAATAAAGTCTCAAATTTGATGGAAATCCGTTCAGTCGTTTTAACGTGATGAGCAAACAAATGGACAAACACAGACAAAAATATGGGATAGTGAGACAGTAAGAAAGTGAGCGTTTGGTTTTAAAAAAACTCTTAATTCGAAACCTAGAATATTCAAACACAGAAAACACGAACACACAAGTTTTATTAATTAAAAATAGCCTACCTTGTATAAGCACGAACTAGGTGTGAATTAGACATGAACCAAACCACAACGTTTCTGACCTTCTACTGTATAAGGTCCATTTTCAAGTGTGAGAAATAAAAACTAATGTAAACTTCGTTCAGTACTGAAGTCGTTACATTTTGAAAAAGGTATTTGAAGATAATGTGATGTGAAAATGTAACGACTTCAAATACTGAACGAAGTTTACATGAGTTTTTATTTCTCACACTTGAAAATGGAGCTTATACAGTAGAAGGTCAGAAACGTTGTGGTTTGGTTCATGTCTAATTCACACCTAGTTCGTGCTTATACAAGGTAGGCTATTTTTAATTTGAATTCAGCACGGTTCTCAGTAAATAAACACAAGTTTTATGTTCACCTTAAAATCGTCTCAAAATATACGGACAATAGTTCAAGAGAAAACATCTTCTCCCACTTAATTATCACTTATTCACAGACAACTTATGATCTACTAATTCCCAGTCAGTCTCAACAAATGTTTATAGTCTGATCAGTCAATGGAATCAGAAGTCTTATTCTAATGGTAATAGAGAAAACTAACAAAGTATTAAAAAAAATAATAATAAAAAGAGGAGAAACTATAAAATTGTAACTTGTACTGTAAAATAATTGAAATAAAATAGAATTTTTCGCCTTTGTTTTATGAGAAAGAATTACATGAATTACATTGAAACTGAAAAACCCACGATTGACGATTGGGAGGAGGGACAAACGCCACCCACCACTGCCCTTTCCTGTAGCGGCCATTTGCTTACATATTCTTCCAGTTATTGGGTTAGGTTTTGTGGACAAGTTTCCCTCGACTTTCCTTTGGATTAAATTAATTTTAGAACCTATTCTGAAAAACAGATAACATGGAAAATAATGTGCACTTATAATAATAAAAACAAAAACCAACGCTATTTGCATATGGATATCTGAATAATAATTTTAATAATTTGTTGTTAGTATCTGCACTCGTTGTAATGTCGTAACAGTGTAGAGCATGCACGCTGATCTTTCACGTTTTAAGTTCAGTTTCAATATATCTTTAATATTTGTAAAGATATTTGTTGATTGCGAATGCTTTGGTTGGAAATAATTTACGAACACACGGATGATTATGATGCTACAATGACAGAACAATTGTAATAGAGAGACAATTAGGAACAAAAGTTTGCTGAGATGTCGAATAAGGAGATTTTAAAATGTACAATCTTGTTTTAGTTAATTTTAATATCAACAATTTTTATTTGCTTCAAGAACTACTTCGATTCTTTCCTTGTTGAATAATGGATCTTGACGAAAAGTCTTAATCTTCAAAAGAACGCAGAAAATACTGGAACAATGTTTCCAGGTATGGTAAATGGCTTTTTACTGTACGTCAAGTAAAGCTTAACGGTCTATTAGCCGACATTTTAAGGTGTATTTGCGTTCGTCCAACCCTATTGCATATATGATGATTTCTGGTCTTTCATCTTGAAGCGACCGCTTCGACCTCCAGGGATAGATGTCAACACAAGAGATATCGACTGAAGATAAAAACAAAAAGAAGAAGAATACGGACGAGTCTTTTGTAGAGCTTTAAAATATGTTAAAAAAAAATATACCTAAACAAAAGTAACTAATAAATTAAAAAAATAATATAAACATTTTCAAGCCTTTATGTAACGATTTTTTTTAAGTGACCAAAATCATGCTGCACCAACATAAGGATCTGCACCCTTAGCCATCATCGACGTGAATCTGGGACATCTGTTTCTGTCTTATTAGCGTCATCAGCCAGATTTACACTCGATGATAGGCTTACAAAGATTAAGAATCCCACCTTCGCTCCCGAAAGTGGTACCCCCGCCATACAACAATAAAAATAAATTGTAAATACTACAGATTTAAATCCTTGGTCCTGGATATTGCCAGACTCGAAGGAATTTAGTATTGAGAACGAAAATTCCAAAGTCAAAATAAAGAAAATTTAGCGTTGCATTGTTGTAAGCGACAAAATCCATAATGCACAAACATAATTATTCATAAAAATAATAATACATTATCGTCGGAATGAATGTGGAGCCTGAAAAGCTAAAATAGACAATAATAAACTCGCTAAAGGGAAAAATTGCGAGAAAACTCATGTGCACGCTACAAGAGGCCGCTATAAATTTTCTAGAGTATAAAAAAATCAGATTGCGCAAGTAAAAATTAATAAAGGGTGAGACCAAGTTGTTTACTAAATGACATCGTAGTACAGCTGTTTCACGCTAATATGGCGATTATCAGCTAGGAGCAGTCATCAGTAAACAACCAGGTCTCGATACACTGGCCTATGGGAAATATCATCGGAATCAATGTAGAGCTTGGAAAGTTAAAATAAACAATAAAAAATACACCAAAAGTGATTCAAAAAGAATGGAAAGATTATGGATTTCCAGGTCCTCATATATTTTCTCCCTAGGATTAATTAAGATACAAATTGTAATATTCAGAATAAATTTAGACTTAACCTCAGTTTAAAAAAAAAGAAAGTATTGAAACGTGATAGAACACTTGATACAATGATACTTGCTTGTACTTCCGATGAAACTTAACGAGTTATAAATTCTAAACTTCAATAGATAAGATTTCTTAATTAAATATTTAATTTGTGTAAAACTGTCTTCATTAAACAACCTCATTATAAGTCCTATTAGAAGCACGCGTTAGCATAATAAATTCCCGGATATACATAAATACATACATAGTTCTCTGCCAAGGGCAGGTCCTTCACTGCAAACCCAGCATTCTCCAATCTTTCCTATTTTCTGCCTTCCTCTTCGTCTCCACATAAGATCCGTTTACCATAATGTTGTCGATCATCTGAAATCTTCTTCTGCCTCGAACTTTTTTACCGTTCACCATTCCTTCCAGTGCATCCTTCATTAGGGAGTTTCTTCTCAGTCAGTGACCCAACCAGTTTCTTTTTCTCTTCCTGATCAGTTTCAGCATTGTTCTTTCTTCACCCACTCTTTCTAGCACAGCTTCATTTCTTATTTTGTCTGTCCATTTCACATGCTCCATTCTTCTCCATATCCACATTTCAAATGCTTCTAGTCGTTTCTCTTCATTGCGTCGTAATGTCCATGTTTCTGCCCCATACAATGCCACACTCCACACAAAGCACTTCACTAGTCTCTTCCTTAGGTTCTTTTTCCAGATATAATTCCCGGATATAATGATGGATAATTCTTGATAGGGTGGAGAATATGAGTCCTATTATACACCTGAGTCTAGCATCATCAGGTCACTTTTTTTCAAAATGAGGTTCTTTTTTGTAAAAAAATTACCTGATGCTGATTGATAGCATTGCTAGTGAAACTGGTCATGTAAACATTAGTCTGTGTGTGATGGCGCAAGGTTGTTTAATGAAGATCTCTTTCATTCTAAATAAATACGGATACAATTGCTCAGATAATCTCGAGAGCAAAATGCTGATCATCCGCTTAAGTTAGGAAAAGAAACTATTCCATACATTACCGAGGTTTTACACAATTGATGGCCCAATTCATATTCAATTAACAGATTTCTTACAAACGAACCTATTATGAAGGATTTGAATATTAAGAAGTAATCCTTGCAATTTCCAAATACTTACGATGTACTTGGATGTTGTCAATGTGGTTGGCAGGGAAGCCGAGCATCACGACCGTAGCTCTGTTGTGTTATCTTCAAGGAAGAAGAACAAACGGAGGGAAGGATTATGAAAAAATGGTGAAACAATTACTGCAAAGGATACGGAAAAACCCTATAGTAGTTAGGATTGTCCGCTACGAAACCCCGACAGAGATGAGAGGACTATGTGACACAGCAACTGGGAGATCTTGACAAATACTTACAAGATCTTGACAAATACTTACACCTTACTCCAAACAATGGAACTTAACTATCATACATAAGATATAGTTGGCGAATACCTTTTGAATACTTACAATAAGATCCTTAATGATTTTTCTAGAATTTAAAAATTGTCAAATTTTTCCTGAATGTTTTTCTCAAAAACTAAAATTAAGTGAATTTAATCTGTAATATAAAAGGGAAATTTGTGGATTGTGTGTGTGTCTGTTCAAAATGTTTAGCCTACTCCAACATTCTACAAACTTAAAATTTCGCATTAAAAAGCTTAACGTGCTGAAAATATTATTAAGAATGTTCATAAAGCCCAGCACAGAATACAGAATAAATGCTTTTTTCCGATTCAGTTATGGGGAGGATCAGGGAACAGCTGTTTCACCCTTCAACGGGATCATCAGCCCTAACCCGCCTCCCTCGATAACTGAATCAGAAAAGGCGCAAACCTATGAGTTATCGAGGGAGGCGGGTTAGGGCTGATGATGCCGTTGAAGGGTGAAACAGCTGTTCCCTAATCCTCCCCATATCTGAATAGGAATAAGGCATTTATTCTGTATTCTGTGCTGGGCTTTATGAACATTCTTATTAAAATTTCGCATGTAGATACGTTCCATACTGATGAAAAAAGTATAAAAATTAACATTAATTTTTTTTTCGGGAAGGAGGGGGGGGGGGGATGAACATGAACTTTCTTGAAAGCGCCACATATGCACCTGGAGACGACAACTGGAACTACAAAAGATTTGTTGTTCAACAATTGGAACTAAAATATTGTTGTGCATAATAACATCACAATTAACTGGGAGGCAAAAACTAAGACTACGGGATGTAATCGGACTTTCTTTCTATTAGGTCTATCACAACTCATGTTTTGAGGTTGTTAATAGAAAGATAAGCTATTTTTTTTGTAAACTAATGAGATCTACCAAATTAAAAAGATTTGATGTACAGAACAGGTTTCACATCCATTTTCCACACATAATTTTGGTTTTCCGCCAAAAATATTTCTATCTAATTCAGAGTTTTACCCATCGTTAAGTTATGTAATATTATGCATATTTCCTATATTAATGTACGTTTGTTCAGTAAAATAATGAATATAATGTATGTAAATTTAGTATAGCAATGAATATCATGTTTTTCCATTCTATTCTTTACCTTTCTTGGCGCAGCATAGCCTCAGATGCTTTGCGCTATTAAAACTAACAAACAATGAATATCATATATGTAAATTATTCTCCTTATTTAGTAAATGCTTTATTGATGAAGGAGGTAACAATATTTAGCTGGTCTAATGACTGTAAGTCATTGATCAATGTTATATAAATCCATGATCAGTTTTAAACAATGTTACCACTTTAGTTTTGTTTTTTCTTTTCCTTTCTGTGATAATCCGTTGAATTCAATTCACACAGATTATGAATAACTTAGTTTTCTGTGGAATCCACGACCACAGTTTTTGTTTTGGTAATATTTCATAATTTACGGAGTATTCGCTATCTTGTGTCGTAATTTTTCTCTTTTAATTGACTGCCTAAAATATTCATTTTTAATCAGTGCTGGTAATTAGTTGTTAATCTGTATGGATTATCAGGGGATTTAGAAAGTTAAAAAAAAAATTGGAAAAACAAGTATTTATGAAATGGACCAAAATTCGTAATGTAGTTGAAGATTTTTCCTATTTTTAAATCATCCAGAGCTTAATCTATAATCTGTTCTTAAGCTGTTGGATTCCAATATCTCTCCATAATCGTGCGTCCTTGTAATTTACAACCAACATCAATTCTTTATTTTAAAAAAAAAACACTTTTTTCTTAGATGTTTAACCACTTATATATCTTCGTTTTTAATTTAATTTAATTTTTTAAAAATAAAATGTAATTGAGAGTGCGTGTTTGCAATTAGAACATTATACAATGCACATATTTTAAAACACCTTTTACCTTGTTTATATCTTTTACCGTATTCGCCCGAATATAAGACGGCATTTTTTTCCAAAATCCCATCCACGAAAGTACTATTTCGTCTTATATTCGCAACCAAACTTGGAGCGCGCACGAAAGAAACCGAAACCAAGCGTGCTCTGGCGCTGAAGCAACACCACCTGGTGGCGTTGGCTGAAGTCGATCGTAGGCCTAACCAACATGCTCCAAAATAAAAAAAAATATATATATTCTACTACGCTTAGTGGTGGTGTACTTTTTTACAAAAATAGTTTAATTTAATTTCATAAATGACATTTCGCCTAGCTTAGAAGCCACAGATTTAACTAAATATTACTGACATTAAGCCTATTACTGCAACCGAAAGTATTAACGATTTCATCATGAACTGGATGTGGGAAGATAATTTGTTAACGAACTTTTTTTTAAAATAATTTACTAGAAATATTTATCGAATTACGCCTCGTTAATAGGTATAACGTCTTATATTCGCGACCAATAGTTTTTTATCAAATCGGAGCTCAAAAAACGCCATACGTCTTATATTCGAGCCGTCTTACATTCGGGCCAATACGGTACCTTGATTTTTTATCTTGATTTTTTTTACCTTGTTGACGCCAGACAGTTAAAGTTCACTGGCGAAACCGGTCGGATCAACATTTTAGTTGTAGATAGTGATTTAAAATATGTGCGTTGGTGTTAATGTTAATGTTCTAATATGCACGTTAAATTTATGTTAATTATTGCCACCATTGCTGTTATAACAAAATATAGTTGGCATGCCAATTATTATATAACCCCATAACAACAAGCATAAAAATGTAATGAGTGAATTATATTATTATATGAAAAACATTATAAGAAATTACATAAGTTTTTTTTCCACTTACGGTTTCCAGGCGTAACTCTTTATTGTTGGCCCGATTCTTACCAGAATCAACAGGGACCTTCCTTTTAAACACAGGCATAGTCTATGAAAGTTTCAGCTTTGTAAGACAGATAGTTCTTGTAACACACGCCTATTTCAAAATCTCGGCTTAACTGTCTCATGATATAAACATAACATAACACTCACTTATAGCCCAAGTTTATTTTAATAACAATGTGTAAATTATATACATTTTACTCGTTTATTAGAAGAACCTTTGAATGCTCTTTTAAACCTTACCTTAATCAAAAATGTATCTAAAAATACAACCAGAAACCTTAAGTTGAAGTATATCTCATTTAATCTTTTGGGTTTTTCTTTTGAATAACAATTGGAATAAATTTCAACTTTCGTTATTACCAATAAATCTTCAGTTTATGAAAAGAGAAGAGCAAATAATCCCAAAGTTTCCACCTTGTTAAGTTGGGAAATTCGAAAAATTCACTAGAATTTGGGTTTACGGCGACCACTGGCATTGCAGTGAACTAATGACGACCCGAAGCCATTTCTAAAGAGGAGAATTTATCTCATTTAAATATGATTTAGTCATTATTCCAAACATTACATTTACAAATCATTACACCTAATAAATTAAAGTAATAAATACGCATTAAAACTGAACAAGCGTATTTCCAGGCACCTCCTGGTTGCACAAATCCATAAATTACCATTTGCATTTACAGCGATGTGGAGGGTTCCAATGTAGTCCAAATATTTATATGGTTAATGTATATTTGTAATGTTCTGTACAGAATGCAGTGACCAGAAAGCAAAATGCCGCGAACAGAAGAAAGATTATAAAAACTTAAAACATTAATAATTGTTTGATATCACGTTATATTTTGCTAATTAGGTAAAGTTTTTGAACGAAGTGGTTCAAAAGATAGTAAAAGAGCAGTAAGAACTGATTATATAACAAAATAATTTCAGTTTCTAGGCTAATTTTGTAGTATTAAAAAAAACAAACCAAAACTATTAAATGAATCTCTAACGAATGGCGATCACCAGAAGGTTATAGACATCTGAACATGAAAAGAATTGTATAACATAACATTTCTAAAATGATGTTTTTTCCCTAAATAAAAGTGTCGTTGGTTTCAATAGATCCTTCTGGATGGTTTACAATGGAAATTATTGCAACTTTTTTAGTGACATCGTACACACAGAGCAATGTTGAGGGTGATTTCTTAAGATGTTTTTGTCCATCAGGATCTCTACAGCCCAAACTGTACAGAAAAGTTGCACTGGCATTAGTGATACCTTATTGCAAAGAAGCTAATTACTTCTAGAGGTGGGGGATAAATACGAGTTCCAGGAAGTGGTCGAAAATGAAAAATACCGTACGGAGTCGCAGTTTTTCTCTTTGTTTTTATTAGGTCATTGTACAATGATTTTTTTTTTGCAGAGACTTAATAGAGAGGACACCTAAGTCAATCTCATTGTTACCCACTAACATATCGGATACAGAAATATGAAACGGAGCTTGAAACAGAAACTCCCAATTTGTGATTCTCAAGTCCTGTTAAATCAGTAACTGATTAAATGGTAGATGTGAAAGGTTGCTAATGAGTTAAAAACTATTCGGAGGTTAAGAGTAATTTCAAAGCTTACTTTTCTATTGGTATCAGTGGATTTGCCTGTGGATTACTATATTGTTATTTTAGGGTGCTCTGGTGTGTTTAAAATTTATTGGATCTATTTAATTTAAGAATGTGAAACTTTACTTAATTTTAAAACTTGAAAATTCAATGATTCGGTTGACATTACAATTTGCAAATATACGATGGCACAACATTTCCTTTGTATTGTATTTCGGACTTTACAAGATAAAGAAATGGATAACACTGAAATTTTGAAGGAAATCATACCTCCTGTTCCAAAATGTCTTTATTTTTTCAGCTGTCTAAAAACAGATATTTGTCTAACTCTGTTACGAACTTCCAAGAAGTTGTATCTCTAACATAAACATGAAAGGCAACGTTACTGCAAAAGTAGTTTTGTAAAATTTGTTATTGTTATGCATTTTAGAAAGAGACTAAGAAAACTAACATGGGTTGGTTGCTGTTTTTTGAAGGGAGACACAATATTTAACAAGCTCTAGACTCGTGACATTTGGTTGGTTCAGTGGAGGTGAGTGTTTGAAATTCAACGCCAGGAAACGATCGAAGAAACCAATGTAGATCTTGTAAGAAAGGAAATCGAATCCACCGGAGGCACAATTCCTAAACATCCAAGAGACTGCTCCACCAATCAGACAGTTGCTTACATCAGCGATCTGCCAATCACAGCAGCCCAAAAGTCATTAGAATTTCAAATTGCTTGGATGTTGTTAATCGTTCTTTTCTGTTATTTTGTTCTTGATTTTTCTTTAGTATCTTTTTTTTCTTAAATCAATAAAGAAATGAAAACATACTCTACTTTGTATTTGTACCCAATCTTAAGCAAAAGATTTTCCAATTTACTTAGGAACACAAAATAAACAGATGAATAACTGATAAAAAAGTCGAGGAGAAAAACTGAATAAGGGAAAGGTTAAAAAAACTGACAGTAGTAGACAATGTAATATTTCGAATATATTTTAAATGATAGAATATTGTTCCGCAGATAAAAAGCCCGAAAACTTCCTTTTTTAGTATCTATCTTTCGGCTTTAGAAAAATTTTATTTATTTACTTACAATAATTTTATGTATCAATTGAAATAATATTTACGAAGCAGTGAGTTTATAATAATTTTATACTAATTTATATGAATTTACATGAATTTAAACCATTTGTATGAAGCAACGTTAGAAATGCTAGACCCTGTGGTTGTTGGCGGATAAAAAATGAAATAAAATTGAGAGGTTACTTAACAAGAAGCAGCAATTAAACTAGGAATGAGAGGAGGCCAAGAAAACGTCCGCGCGGGGAATTTCAATTAAACAACATTAAGTTGCATTCGAATGAAAAAAGAACATCGATAGACAGAAGAAAAAGAAAAAAAAAATAACTTGGAAGAATCTTTACGTGGTTGGAACTGATGATGATGATGATGATGTAATTCCAAAAACTTTTCTATAAATGCACTTTAGTCCCTTTCAGAAGAATTGAAAGCAGTTATGAAACTCACAGACCTTCGAAAACAAATTTCTCTCTTTTATTGGTCACTTTAAAATGCATAACTCCGTGGAAGTTAGGAGGACATCGTTTTATTGCAGTCGAGTGAATAAGTCATCAATTGATTAAAACGCAAACTCACTTAATAGAGGATCGTTCTGTGGGGGATTAAAGGTTGAGATTAAATTCGAAAGCGGGTATCGAGTGTGATTAGAGCTGCTGCAGGAGTGGATGCCTTAAATATTTACAATCCCCCAAATTAAGGCCATGAATAATTTATTAGTGTTGGTTTTTTCTTTCCGTTGCTGTCTCAGAAGAAAAAAAATCGATGGAGACGGAATCCAAGAACCAACAACAAGTTCAAACGAAGGAAAGAACCTGTTGACTCTAGAAAAAGAAGGATTCATTATTAATCAAGCGATAATTGAAGAACAGCCAATCAAACAAAAGTTTTTGAGTGCTGACATCATCTTTGGTGGCCTTATTTTAGAAAATGTTCGTAAGTTTTTTTGATATATATATATATCCATGAGAGATATATTTATAACTCTAGTTTTCTTATAAATTAAACTTAAAAAATTGACGCTTTTTTTAAAATTTAAAATTGAACAGAATCGTAATTGATTGATATCTCCTTCTATAATAAAATGTTCGACAAAGATACAAGAAAAACTGAAATAGTTATTACATCATCATGAATTGAGTCTTCATTAACGCTAGTTTCTGATTGGTTGTGAAGCCTTCGTTTCTGAAATAGAAATGTCAAGTTTAAATATTTTAGCTTTGGTTCACCGAAATCTTCGACTAAATCACTTAGAATAAAGTTTTCAGTCACCATTTGAAGTGGATCAGATTATGATTTAAATAATCTAAGACAGATTTCCGCCATCTGTGATATTAGCATCTCTAGGTTTGAGAGAAAGCAATGATAATAATCTTACACTAATATAAAGAATATATAGTTTATGTGTTTGAACGCGCTAATCTCAGGAACTACCAGTCCGATTTGAAAAATTCTTTTTGCGTTAGATAGCCCATTTATTGAGGAAGGTTATAGGCTATATAACATCACGCTACGACCAATAGGAGCGGGACAGTAAACAAGCGCCAACCGACGGGTACGGCGATGGCGACGGCGAACAACGAGAACCGAACATTACCGAGAAGGGCCGAATTTAACGCGGGTGACACCGCAGGGCACAGCTCATAATACATAAGTAGATAAGGCGTCCAAATTCAAAATTAAGTAAAACTTACCGAATCGCTTCTATTACTTTATTTGTTACTTGAATACGATTTGATTAAAGCTGAAGAATTGAATTTACTTGAACTTTAGTTGGCAACAGATTATGGAAGAGGTTTATAAATCTCTGCAATATGAATTGAACTCATAAGTTAATCCTTACTTTAAATACAGAGGCCCATAATTAAACTTAGGGTATTAAATAAATTAACTTGAAACTCGTAAATAATTTTCTCAACACAGATAAGAACTTCAAATCACATTTATAAAATTTCTATTATTTACTGAGTACAAAATTATCTGAATGGAAAAACTCTTTCCTATTCCTCAAAATTAAAGTTCTTAATATGCAAATAAACCCTAGCAAACTAAATACAGTATACTCTCGATATCTCGAACTTCGCTATCTCAAAAACATTGATATGTCGAAAAATTATTTTTCCCCTTGATATTACATATTTATCTTATGTTAATTTAATTCTTATGTTGAAGAGTTTTCACTCAAAACCTTGTTATGTCGAATATTTTTCGAAGTAAAAAATGAATTTTTCCTGAATTCATTTTTTTCGCTGTTCAGTTGTGTCGAAGCAAATAGAGATATTTTTTAAAGAAATTCTAGCAATGTAAGTTCATTGTATTTTACTAATTCTTTTCAATTTAATGTAATTATTTTCGACTACTTTTACAAATTAAAATTATCGTTGCTGTATTTAGACTTATTGTTAACTATCATTACATATTTATACTTATTCTCATCTATCAAGACTCTAATTTTTAGAATATTATTCCGTATCTTGTGTTTTTACGTGATTTTTATGTTTTGGTTATGACCTTGTTATCTCGAAAACTCGCTATCTCGAATTATTTTTAGCGTCCCTTCGACTTCGAGATATCGAGAGTATTCTGTATTAAATTTCGTGTTTCATCATCGAACGAATCCATTTAACTTTTAGCTTCTTTCCAAGTATAGGAAAGTTCTTCTACATCGATCTCGTCCGATCGGTCTAGTGCTATTCGTCTGATTTTCTTAAATGACATAGAATTCGTCCTTTCTGTTCTTACTGCTTTGTATTTGAAATAAGATGTCTTCTCCGACAAACTAAAATGTTTAGTTCTAATGTTACAGTAACATTCGATTCCCAAGACCATAATGACTAAATGAATCTCACGAGACTTCTACGTCGAACTCGTCTTGTTCGGAAATAAAAACACTGTTTATCTGTCAAATGAATGCTAGCTATTAGTTCCTCTTCTACGTCGAACTCGTCTCGTTCGGTTCTTCTTGTAGAAATCCTGAACTAAATTAAAGTTTCTCTAAAATTAGTTCTCACGAGTCTAATGTAAAATATTCTATTTACTTTATTTACATTCGAAACGAAAATATTACACTGACTGTCCATTTAAATCAAGGTTCCATGATCACTAGGTAGGTTTATACTTTCTTCCTTTAATTATCCTAACTAACTCTTCGTATCCATTCTTCTAGCATTTAATTGCGTAGATTTTTCTGTTCTTTAGCCTGACAAATGTACAGTTTTCTTTATAAAAGAAGCTACTTTTAATGCTAATTATCGCTTGTTCTCTTCAGGTGCGAGGTTCGCCTTGCAGCGACTTGATTGTTCCGACAGATCGACCGCACGGCAGCCCTGCGGCAACAAACGTCATGGTGACGTTTGTTCCAGATAAATTCGATCGCTACGTAATGACCATATATGGCAAATCCTTCTTTTTTTGCAAAATACTATAGTTAAAGTCGACCTTACCAAAGAACAACGAACAGGAACATCTGAACATCACATACGAACGTAACATCACCTGTATTGATTTCCATAATTCCTTTGGACTCCGTTGCAGTATCAAAATCGGATGAGGCCAGAAAACTAATTGTATCGATGCTTCTTCTTCTTCTAATGGTTTCCACTTTATATCCTAGATGAATACTAAAAAACATTGATTGGTTTACTTTGTCAAAATCGTTACTCGTAAAATAGTCTCTTATCCTTATCAAACCCTTGCATCAACAGCAAATCTGTATCCACTTCGGGTGAAATCCAAAGTGCCAAGAAAACCGCCTAAATTCACAAAGCCGTTACCAACATATAAAAAACAGTCTCAACTCCTTGACTGCAATCCACGCTCAGTGCATTTAACGTGTTGTTAGCAATACTCACGATTCACATTATTGCCAAACACAAGGGCGATACTCCGGTAACCAAATCGACTTACACTTCAAATCAACTTCAAAACAAGTTTATTGACGTAAACTAAATACGATAGGTATTTTACTTCATCCATAGTTAATACTGATATTTTATATAACTGCTTTAATGTTAAGGGATGTCATGGTTACCTCTCAGATTGGTTCTGATAGAGCGCTGAGTGTATCAGGAGTGTGGATAGATGAATAAAGGAATGAATGAAAAATAAAAAGCTACTGGAAATATACATATAAATCTACGCTTTTTTTCACCTTAAAAACATATTAATAAATAATAATATCTGTATTGAAAATGGATAATGTGTTTCAATTTCTAAGCTTAATAACTTCATGACTACTATTTTCCCATAACATGTATTTTTACATTACAGAAATATATAATACTTCGTATAAATTACATTGCAAAACACCTAATGTTTTTTTTAAAAAAATATAAAATTTCTTAAGAAAATTTTTAAATAAATGTAATATTTAAAGATTAAAAACGACCACTGCCTAAATTTACATTACAGATAAATTGCGAAATATTTTACTAATATCAAATAGGCTGGAACTTAAAAGAATAAAATAAGAAATACGAATCAATCTTTAGATATAAAAAAGTATAAAATTTAGAACCTACATTCAGGCTTATAATCATCAATTAAAGATATTATTAAAATTGAATAAATAAATTTAACAGCATTAATTTCTTTTTATAGTTTCTTGAAGTTTAATAAAAAAAAGTCTTGTTATATAAAAATATTAAAAAAAATTGAATGTAATAAATTTCGTTAACACAAAATAGTAATATTTCCATGACTGCTGAGTTCTATTATACGAATATTAATATAATATCATAGATCTCTGGATCAATCTATGTTAACCTTGTAATCTGATATTTATTGATTGACACATTAATTATCACTGTTCGAATTTATCTCTAAAATTGAATTATGAATTTCATTGGTTATTTAATAGATATACAATTTATTAAAGGTTTCATTAATAAGTGAGAGGAAATCAATAATTGTTTTATTATTGTCTGCCAACTCAATTGTTGACTCAATTGTTGAGTCCGAGCCATTACAGACACACCAAACTTTTTCTAATTCATTATTGATCTGAAGGGGTTTTTTTTTTTTTTTTTGGTGAAAATAAAACGCGATTAAATTGGTTTTCCAAAAAGGAAAAAAAAAAAAAAAAAAAACCAAGGCATGCAACCATTGCAAGGTTTTCTCCACTTATTATAATATTATACATAAATAAAGTGAAACATTTATTTTGTAGCTAAAACATCAATTGATTACTTTTGTTTCTTAATAATTTTTTTTAGCTTACTTTTCTAGGAAGGTGAGGCTCATCAAATCAGTGTGTCTGTCTGTGTGTCTTCTGTTAACCTTTGAATGGATGCTTAGGTCTTCGTGAAACTTGCCGTGTATTTTTGTGATCAAAAGATATACAGTGAAGCTCGGTTATATCGCGATCTTTCAGATCCAAGATCTCGAAGATCGCGATCTGCCCAAGCTTTTTTTTACTTCGCGATGTCAAATGTCGTATACTCGAACCCTATTACCGCCCACACGATTCCAAATCGATTTAAAATGATCATTTCGCGATTACCTACATCATTCAGAGCGATGTGAGAGAATTTTATATTTATCAATATTTATAAATCATTACCTTTTCAACACTTTGATGAGTTATATTAGCCAAAATCTTCATATTTCTGTTTGCTTGCGGTTTGGCGCCGCCATCTTGGTATCTTGTACAAACGACGAGTCACGTCGCAGTTCTCTAAAATCAATCAATTTTCGTACTTTTTGGGCGAAAATAAATTGATAAATGATATGACAAATTGCAATTTTACAATTATACACCTTTTCCAAAATAGAAGGGTCTTCGACCAAATCGCATTGTATCCGAATTCGCGATTTAAACAATCGTGTTACAGCCGAGCTTCACTGTATTTGAATTTTTTTTCCGTTTAAGTCTTAAAAAAAATGTAAATATATACATAAAAAAGTAGATGAAGAGACAAAAATCCCCAAGAAAAACCGAAACAACGATGTCTAACAAAAAGGGCTTTTTAGGTAATCCACTAATTTCACGCGCTTTGATATGATTAAAATTCATAGAATTTAAAATTAAGTGATGATTGGCATTCGACAGATATTATAAATTTAAATATAATTTTTTCGTAGTTTAAACAACTTTACAAAAAAAAAGTTAAGGATAACATGTTAAGGAAAATAGCCTTTCAAGAACTTTTTTATTATTTCCTTTATGAAATTTCTCTCCCAGTTTGAAATTTCCTATTTATATACTTATGTGTTGAGCAATGGCGTAGCTAATCTTTTTTGGGCCCTACGGTGAATGATCCCAATTCCACCTGAAAGACTTTCCAGCTAAAAGTAAACAAGCAAATTTACTACTTATCCTTAGAGAAGTGATTTATTAGGGTTGCGAACCTCATAACTAACTTCCGGTTTATTAGCTCTGACCAACGTTCGCGAATTTTCCTAAGAAATTATGCTAAGCATTAAACCGCAGGTTTAAACTGACTATCATAACGTTTAGATTCTTACAATAACTGTGTTATGCACAGAAGTACATCTGTGTCTTCCCTTAATAACGTGTTTGAACCACTGAAGAGATCTTGATTTATGGGGGTCGTTTATCTCTTCATTTGATAGTACAGTAAAACCCCGTTATTACGCTCGTCAAGGGACCATGACCTACAAGCGTAATAAGCGGGATAGCGCTATAGAAGGGAAATGATTTATGAGATGGGGAAAGATTTGGGCATCATTTTACAGAAAACTTAGATGATTCTGGAATAGATATAGTGCAAATATGAGCTTATTTCCTATTAAAAAGATCTTTGATTGTGGTTTGTCGTGTGTATGTTCTACTGTTATGAATTATGACATTTTCAATGCGGTTCAAGTAACTATTAACGTCAATTGATACACCACTAGGAGCAATACTAATATAATTTTCGTAGCAGATTTAGTGCACACTACTTTTTTACGTTTTCAACAACCCTTCGCTGCATCGGTAATTGCATCCCTGTTTTTCGTTATTGTTCTAAGACTGGACGAGAGAATTCCTAGAGATTCTGTGAAATCCTTCTGACTTCTGTAGAATCCTCGTCGTACTTACGGAGAATTTGCAATTTTTACTTAGAAAGGGATTTCCGCTTCGACATTTTGCACAACTGTATCCCAGACCCGCACTTCAAAGAGTTCAAAGATTCCCTCCTACCAGGGAAAGAAAAGAATCTTTACAGTGTTACATTTCTTTTTGATACAAAATTTCCGATATAAAAAAGCACTACAAGCGGGATTTGAAGCGTTATAAGAGGGTAAAAGTACACAGAGTTACATAGAAAATTCCAGGGACCGTATGAAAGGAGCGTAAAGAACGGGATAGTGCTATAAGCGGGAGCGTTATATCGAGGTTTTATTGTATTTCTTTAAAAATCGATCAATATACTTCGTTAAACAAAAACAGGGAATTTCGAAGCTATTACATGAAATTGTAGAAATGAATCTTAAAAAAATTTAAATCTTTCAAAACATACGTAAGGAACATAAGATCTAAGGAGGATATTCTATAATTACAGGTAATAGCTCCAAGGACTGCGCGATCTCGAATCGCTTGCTATATTTGTCTGAAACTTTCTCCTGCAAACAAAATTAGAGGACTAGCTTTTTCGTAATTGCATAATGATGAAGATTACTGAAAGTAAGCTTCAAATTCTTTAAACATTTCTTGTTTTACATTCTTTATTCTTATTTAACTTAACAAAGAACATCATTCATTTCTTGTGATTCTTCTTGTCCGAACTTCGTAAATTATATTCTTATGAAAACTGAGTAATTCAGAAAGAACGAATTAAAGAACTAATAGAAAAAACAAATTGTGGGTTTTTTTTTTCCTTTCAAGGCGAAGAAGTAAAAGACTGCAATTACTCCCCCGACATTTCCGAAATAATAAAGTGGGTCGTGAATTCTTTCCTTAAAGTTGGGGTTATAATATTTCATTAGATTTAGTTCTGTTTAATCAAAACCACAGAATTATGGAAATACTGAATTCGCGGGAATGTTCTCTCGGCTTGGTTTTATTAGCGAATTTCAACCACAAATGGCACCTTCCAGATTCAGCGCGTGGACAAATTAAAGAGAACGCCTCCAAACAACAGCAGTGGGTGGTAGAGCAAAAAGTTTAATCTGTTATTTGCTATTCATATCTCTTCCTGTTCTTTTTCTTTTTAAATAAAACACAACAACAGAAAAACGGAAATTAACGACTGGTTTCGCGTTTTAGACTTTTCAGAAGAAATTCAAAAGGAAATGAAATGACAAATATTAAGTTAAAAATAAAAATAGTAAAGCAATTTACATAAAGAATTAGGAAAACATAATGTCTGTTGAAGAGATAATTGTGATTTTTTAAAATTTATCTACATTAGTGAACTACAGCAAAAAATCCTATAATTTTACTCTAGAAAATTCTAGAATACGCTTATAAGTACAATCATGCATTTATATCTTTATGCATTTTTTTACTTTGCATTTAAAAAGAACGTGCTAAACATTATCTCTTAATATCTTTTTGCATTCTCCCCCGCCCCAAAATAAATGTACATTTACCAGATTATTTTTACGATTATAGGTAAATATACGTATATTCGTTGTTTGCTATGACTTTATTCTACCCTTAGTGTTTGTTTTTTTCTGGTGAGAATTGAATCCTTTTATTTCAGACCAAACAACCGTCATCTGCTGTAATTTCAATGGTTCTTATTTTCGTTAGTTTGTTATTAACCCTTGTCTCTCTGCTTTCGTAAATATTCTGAACCTCGTGCAGTCTCTTGAAATTAAGTCCTAAATGACTTGTCTTCTTTTTGAATAACTTCGGTTACTTTCTGTTGTATTTTATTGTTACTTCTTTTCTATTTTCATCTGTAATTTCTAGTTCTAGGTTTCTTTTAGTGGTTGTCACAATCCTGCAACTTCTCATTTAACCTATTACTCTCGTTTCTCTGTGATCACAGACAGAGAACTATCCTTTTAGTAAAGGACACAATTTCGTTTAGAAATTGTAGATGGATTCCAATCATTTGATTCGTGGGTGAATTATGTACAAAATAAAGCGGAAAAGATTGGGGATTCCAATTCACGAAGGGGAAGGTCGCTTAACTTTTATTTACCCCCCCCCCCCCAAAATAATCTCTTTGAATAAAAAAAAGTAATCTATTGCCAGAGTGCGCGATTATCATATCAATATATATAAGAAAGGGAAAGTAACGGACAACGAATAATAACAACAATTATTACTGACTTTTCGAGTTTAAATATTTGAAATGAAAATAAATCTTAACAAATATGACAAAGATATAGGGTGTACTAATGTACTTAGATTGATAGTTATAATAGCAAGTAATGTTAAAATAACTTTCTCAATTTTTTAGTGATATTTTTATAAACTCTGCTTCGGTAATGTAATTATAAATGTGGGATTGATATAAAAAAAAAGTAACAGAGACCTATAAAAATCCAAAAATCCTATTTTCTATAGATGTACAGTGTTTCAGAATTCCCTCCGGGATTTCGGTGGTCTGTAGCTCACAGATAAACTCGTTCACAGGGACGAGAGCGTGGCAGTGAAAAGAATACTTCATAAGCAAGTTTTCTTCTGTCAAATGACGAGGTTTAGTTACCCGTTTCTCCACTAGGAAGCAGTCATGTGAAAACATAGCGTTTTCAGGCGAACAGAAATCACTGGGTTTTTTTTTTGGTTTTTTTTGCAACTCGCTAAAACCAAGTAAATTGTAAAGCCCCGCGAACACCATCCGATTTTGCACCAATTTACTTGGCCAACTTTCAGTTTTCGAGTTGCTAGAGCCCATCTTTGAGCACTTTTTGCAGCGACTCTGCACCAATTTAGTTGGCCGACTCGTGTTGGTGGTGCGAGAACAACTTTTTACTTTTTCTGTAAGTCATACTCTAATGTTTATATTTTCGGTTGACAAAGTGCCCAAATCATTCCTCCAAGTGTATAGTTATGTTATCTTTCAATTAAAAATTAATTCTTCAAATTTACAAACTTTTTTTTTGCGTACGTAATTTTAAAAAACCTATTTCATTTTTTGGTTTATTGACTTACACTGATTGGCTTCTGAGCACTCCATATAGAACCACCGACAGACCAATAAGACAGACCAATATAGGACAGACCAATAAGAGTGGTATAGAAAATTCGAGGAAACGGGCTGTTTGTGTGCCGCAAAACGAACAGGCATGCCAGGGCCATCGCCTGTGACTGTGGACCGATACGAGAATCCTTTATCAGGAGTCGTCCAAAATCAACACCTCACGCAAGCCAGAAGTACAAATGTCTCGGGTGACTACTTGGCGCATCCCATGCTAAAGACTCGCCTTGAAACTATATCGTTGCAGCTGTTTCAGGCTCTCACTCCTGAAGATAACAATCTCCGTCATGTATTCTGTTTGCAATTTCAAGAACGTCTACAGGGGGAGGCAGATACGGTTAAGTTCAGTGATGAGGCGTGCTTCCATATTTCTGGCAAGGTCAATCACCACAATGTGCGTATTTGGGGCACGGAAAATCCTCGTGCAACAGTTCAATACATCCGTTATTCTCCGAAGTTTAATGTGTTTTGTGAATTTCATCTCGGAAAGTGTACGGACCATTTTTCTTTGCCGAGAAAAATGTTAATGGTTTCGTTTACTTAAGACACGTTACGGCAATCGCTATTGCCTCAGTTACAAGAGGATAGTGACAATTTCATTTTGTAACAAGAAGGAGCTCCTCCACATTTTCATTTATACGTTCGCGATCACCTCAATAACACTTTACCTCACCGTTGGATTGGACGTACGTCTAAGAAAGACTCCGCACTTATTCCATGGCCTCCCAGGTCTAACGACCTCACTCCGTGTGACTTTTTTCTCTGGGGCTATGTTAAAGATAAAGTTTACGTGCCCCCTTTACCATGTGCATGATTTACTAGAGCTTCGACGAAGAATCGTCGCTGCAGTTGCTACCATCGATGTTGATACGTTGCCACGTGTGTGGCAAGAGCTAGATTACAAAATTGATGTCTGTCGAGTTACCAGAGGAGGACATATCGAACATCTTTAAGCTATGTTAAAAACTTGATTATGTACTGTTTTCACAGCCACGCTCTCGTCCCTGTGGGCGAGTTTGTCTGTGAGCTACAGACCTCCGAAAACCCAGAGGGAATTCTGTATTTTAAGCAATTAGGCTGACTTACAAATTAATATCCTATGAAATCATATTCTACACAATTAAAATGATATTATTTTGTACTTTAAAATCAGATGATTATAAATTATTGTTAGTTGTCTAATAATGACAACGAATTTTAATCATTTATCCACTGTTGTAACAGCTTACAAAGTGCACAATATTGTAATTGAAATCGCTACCCGCTATTCCCAATGATGTAATTTTATAACTATTACAATTACGTAAAAAACACGAGATACGTAAATGTCAGATTACAAAATGTAGGAAAAAACCGGGTTTAGAAACTGTTTAATGTACTAAGTCAATAAATGCTGTCTGGGGGAAGTTCTTTTCCCAGTGGGATTTTTCCTGATGACTTAAGACTTCCTCGATCGAACTTCTATCCTAGGGAGATAATGACACAGTTTGTTCTAATATTCAATCTACGATTATTGACTTCGCGGTAATTCTTCGCTAAGTATTTTAATAATCTTTAAGCTTGTTGATATCTTTATCTAAACCCTCGCATTAAAGCTTTAGATTTTTTTAAGAAATCATTAACATTTTTAGATTCAAACGTTATTCGTCCAATCACTTTGCCTGGCAATGTTGATTCTGTATGTGGGGCATCATCGTGCTGAAATCGAATGGCTGATCGTTATACAGTGGAACATTCTTGAATTAGAAATTAAAAAACATTGTATCTTAAACCGTACTCCGTAATTCGCCATCAACGGCCCAACAGCTTGTATTACTGACATTCAGTATAACTCATTCATAAAATAAACTCCCGATTATCCGTGGACCTCTCCTATTTCCATTTTTTTTACTACACAATAAATTACGGAATCAACAAACATTTTTTAAATCTAGAATAAGGTAAACAATAAAAGAGGCACATTTAGCGACGTCCAAGTAGGGGGGTTTTCGTGTTTCGACACGAAAAAACAAAAACAATTAACCGATTTTTTTTGTTAAAAAGTAAGAAAATAAAGTAAAATAAAATAAAATAAAATAATTGGTTATAATGTATGTACTACCATTTTAATGTAAATAAAATATGTTAAAACCATTTTTGTGTTGATTTTCGTCCTTTTTCGTCCTATTTCGGATTATCCGCGGAATTCCCTTATCCGTGGTTGGCGCGCCACCCGACTCCGCAGATAATCGGGAGTTTACTGTACTACTTATGGCATTTAACACTCCTTGAACGAAATGGATTTAGACACGAAATGAGCATTTCAAAGAGTGGAAATAATGGATTTTACTTTGCTTCTTGGATAACTTGTTAAATGAAAGAGAATGTTGTTAAGAAACAGGGGAATCTCACCAAAGAAACCAAAACAAATTCTTGCCTAAAGCTTGTCAACGCAGTGGAGTTTGAGACGGCCGTTTCATCGTTTTTACGAATCTTCAGCCGATGACTTCGATGACAAGCAATGAAGGCCTGGACCTAAGTGGAACCCACATCCGCTCCCGAAACAAACAACATCGAAGAGGTAAGTTTGGCTAAAGATTTGTAAAAACGAAGTCGTCCCAAACGTCTACTTCGTTGACAAGCATTAGGAATGAATTTCTTTTGACTTCTTTGGTGCATGATGGGAGATTCCCCTGTTTCTTAATTTATTAAATGGTATAGATGGTACCATATGTACCATTTAATACATGGTATATTTTGCAGAAGCTCATATTCTGTTAGATGTTTGTTGACGTTCTCTAAACTAAGCCTTTCATCAGTAATCATTTTAACAACTGGCCAATAGTTGTTGAAGAAATTAGCGCCTTGTTAGGAAACTGACCACGTGTGCAGGTGAGGGGTCATTTCTTTCAGACTCAAAATTATCCCCTCCCTCCATTTTGTGTTAGCTTGTATTCCACAATAAATGTACTTAAGCTCAAAGATTTACATATAACTTTATACGTTTTGTCATGGATTAAATTGCACGAGAATCGCAGCTTTTCGTCGTGCCCTGTATAATAAGTAACCCTCCACATATTTTCAGTGCCACATAGTTGAAAACATATATCTGTTAGATCATTACATAAAGCTATAAAGATATGCCATTTTGTGATTGTTCTTCTGTTTATTTTGATTTAATTAGTTTCTGTTCTAATTAAATTAAATTAAATTCAGTATTAAACGAAAGTTAAATGAAAATCATTTCAACTATTTCTAGTAACGTTAATGATCAATATTGGACCGATAAATAATTTATATCTAAAAATCTTTCAATTATACATTAACTCATCATTTTTCACTATCTGTGTTCAATTTTTAAATGAATCTATATCATCATCATCATCATCATCATTTTCAATCATTTTTATTCTACTTCAGGATTAAAGGATCTCCTGCCCAGTGTTTCTAGTCAAAAATTCCCAATCGAATCCAACACACTTTTAATTTTGTTCTCCCTTTTACCATGTGAACGTTTTCTTCGCCTTTTCTTATTCCTAGGAGCTTAGATTTTTCTGTTGATGATCTGTGAATTGCTTTAGCCTTTTAATTGTCCCGCCCCATGCTATTTTCTAATGGTAGATACAATATCAGTTGCCCTGATTCATTCTTTGATTTCTTGCGGTGGACGCTTTACAAACTTCTTTCTATAGCCTGTAATTTCGGGGTATACAAAACCCAACAATCTTTCTATCTGTTTCTTCTAAACGGTGTGTCGTATCAAAAGAAAACGATGCTTTAAAACAAACAAACAAACAAAAAATATCTTTTCAATAAGCAGTCCAAGGGATTTATTCATTTCCCTACCTTTGCCTACAGGCCTGTTCAACCATGATAATTCGAGAAACTATAAATTCCCCATAATTCTGTCCAGTAGATCTGTGGCAAAAGCAATGTTCAGATTCGAGAGTGAAAAGAAATGTCCTAAATCGATCATTAAATAAAACAAAATTTAAAATTCCATCAGTTATATATCTGTAGTTGGCTCAATTTCTGATTAGGTCTGAATGTTGGCACATGAATGAATTGTCTCACTTTTACTGATTTTTTTTTTTGCATTTATTTGGGAGGTCCAACTGATTTGTCAACCATTGAAATCTCCTGCATCCTACGGAATCCCTGCTTATTTGACTGGTTCTAGTTGATGAACGCCAGTTAGCATGAAACAGCTGCCTTATCTTGTCACAAATATATTAGTATATTTGCGGCGCCTAATTATCTTTTTTGTATTTTGCAGCAAAAAGTATTTAGTAATGTATAAAAAAACAACAAACAATCATTATATTTCATTTACTTAATCACAGCTGGCTACGGTTTTAAAACTGAAATGTTGAGAAACTTTAATTTGAATGAAACAGGTTCCCAACGATAACAATAACTTTTTTGATATCTTTCTTTGTTTTTCATCAATGCTCGTTAACTAGTTTACTATTAAGTAGGTTTTGAGTCACTGTGAGGTTGTATTTTCACGACAAAGCCGTTTCTGATTCTATCTAATTGGGTTCTTCATTTCATTTTATCTAATAGAGCCATTTCCTTCTTTCTTACATCTAATAGGGTTCTTCATTTATTGAGTTCCAGTAAAGTGTCATGGTTTTGAGGTTATTTCGATCAAAATCGATACAAACCCGTATCTTCCGATTTAACACAATCAAACAAACTTCAATATTTAACCTTCTTCTTTTCCGTATTAACGAATAATACAAGATTAGACCAAAACTATGCTATTCTATTCTATGTGTTTATGGGATATTTTCAGAGATTTATCAGCGTTTCTTCAATTCTCCAGAAGATTCGTTTCCAAAGGAGACAGATAAAAAAAAAGAAAGAAGACAGGAAATTCCACAACTTCGATCTAAAAAGAAAATTCCCACTAATGAGAATGAAATTCCATCCAAAGAAAATTAATTGACAGAAATGACAATCACCCACACAAGACGCTAATTGCATCGATTCAATTTACAATTGCCTCGATACGGAACGAACTTCGTGAGTTGCAAAACAAAAAGAAGTCCACCTGCCCTTTATGAACCCAGCTTATCACCAATTAGAAGATCATCACTCAGATTATTATATCTTATATTCTACCACTAATTTCACTGGCGTACGACCTTCATTGACTTCTTTTTTATCAAATTTAATACATTACGCAAGAGAGGCACCCTTCCTCTCTGTGTGTGCTTCTGGTGCCGGTGTCTGTTTGGTCACGCTTTATATTTGTATTTGCTTCTTAGAGACATAGGTTTTCTTACTAACTTAAGACGCTTACCTAGCAACAGGAAAAACATTGCCAGAGATGATAAAAACAATAGACAAGAAGCAAACGATGAGACCAATTCACTGTTTCTCAAGGGTTTGAACTCAATGAAGTATTATTGCTCTTGTCTTCGTTCGCACAACAGTTATTAGATAACTGCGAAGTACTATTTTTTTCCTTTTAGATGAATAATGTTGTAATTATTAATCAACTTGTAGTAGCAGATCATAACTTATAACAGCTTAGATGAATGTGGATGCAGCAAATTGTTAAATAACTCAAGATGAAACGTTTTAAATTAATAAATATTTATTGGGCCTTTACTAAACTACACAGGTTAAGAACTTGGATTTCTCGGCTAGAAACCTCAGATAAAAGTTCCGATAAATTTCTTGAGATGTTTTAACTTTAGGGATAACAATTCTTCTTCAGCAAGAAAATACGATTCAATGTTAAAGGAAATGAAATTCATTTACAGTTCCTTCTGATATCTTGATAGTAATTTCCTTTCTTAATATTATCTAGATCAGTGGTGTACAAACCCCGTTCGCCGGTATATTTGCTGCTGCCCAGTAGTGGCAAACTTAAAATTAAATTTGAGGCTTTCCATTGCTGCCAACAGATAAATTGAAAAATGTCGTAACTTGCAACAGCAACTGTCTCAGACTTTACTATTGGAATGTTAGTATAAAACACTAGTTCATTATTTGATAATTTGAAGTTTATGTAAAATACATTTAATTATTATTATAAATGACATTATCAAATCATTAATTAGTAATTATGATATAGCAAGGGTTGAGCGGGCTGTAGGATGGGACGCTGCGGCCAACCATCAGAACTTTTATAAAAATATTGGCCCTCAAACTTCCCAAGTTTGTATTCACCCCTGATCTAGATGCAGTAGTATATCTCTTGTTGCTTCTCTTGGCAATGTTCCAAACTGTACGAATGACTCCATCTTGGATTCTGCATCGTCTGCAATCTGGTACTTATTCAGATAATCTAATTTGGTATATTTTCCAATGATCTTCTTTTAGCTTATAGAGGGAGGAGCTGGAACTCTTACTATTAATGAATATTTCTTATTTACTAATTATGATAAATGGACGGAATGATATTGTTTTAAACTAATCTTAGTCCCCATTTTTACAGGAGATCCATTTGCACGACATTATTGATCAGAAGTAAAGGACAACAACACACTGTTTTCATTTTTTTGCATATTGACATTGTTCTCCACTTTCTATCCGTGCAATGCATTATGTTTCAATCATACTGTGATGCATTCTTATAATATTAAATAACTTCATGTATTTACAAACATTTCCTTTCCTTTTATTCCTTTGTAAAATAATAGATGATATGAATTATGGAGAACTTCTTTCCTATTATCCACAATAACACATTCCCAGTGCTAGGTTAGATGATGTTTCTCCTTTAAATCGGAGAAACTCCAGACTGAGCATTTATAATGAAATATATCATAATTTAGATTGCAATAACATTATAAAATTCTCTAACAAAAAAGAATGTATCCTCTACATTTCTAATCAATCGTATCCGAGGTAAACGAACTGGATGAAAAATATTTCGAACTTAGCAAAAATCCCCCAACTTCTTTATTGACGAAAGTCCAGATTTCCTTGCAGAAATCCAATATGAAAAGTTGGATTTAAAAAAAAAAAAGTTATTGAAAAAAAAATAAAGAAGTCGAATTGCAAGCGGATATTCTAAAGGGACGATGTTTCTTTGCTTCATCTTTTTTTTTTATCTTCTACAATATTCTCTGTACCTACATCGCATCTACATCAGAATTTTTCGATTCGTTTCGGATGTATCTGAGGTAATGAGGAAGAAAATAGACATGGGAAGCTTCTTCTAAAAATTGAACTCGTCTTTTAAGAATGAACTCTCGAAGGAAGGAATCCACAGACTGAAGTGACATTTGAGAAATGCATTCACAAAAAGCAGTTGATGTACAGAGAATCAAAAAGGAATTAATCGATAGAAAAGATTCAGAAAAAATCAATAGAAAAAACTGACACAGCGAAGGTAGACAATAATTAAACACTCGTAGAATTGGACTTCTTGGTTTCGCAGGACTATACGGCAACTTCTTTATCAAGCAATAATTCAAAATAAAAATCTCAAAACAGAAAAGAAATTTTACTTAACAAATAGAACATACCATTAACGAAAAATACAACCATAACAATTGAAAGGAAATTAAAATAACGATTAAAATTGTTATAGTAATATAACTGCATAATAAAAATTAATACAACGGTGTTTATTTTATTTAAATGAAGAATTAAACTAAAATTAATTTAAATTCCAAAGATATAAATATATTATCATAGTAAACCTTGATTTCTGTTAAATGCAATCAAAAATGCGAATTTATGTATTAAGCTTCCAGAATTTTCCTCTTTTTACCATCAGTTTCAAAATAAAGAATTTGAACTTTCAATTGTTGTGAAGCCATTAACGATAATGCTGCAGGAGAAACGTTTTTCCAGTTGAACTCAATGGTGGTAAAGAAGCCAAAAGAATGCCAGGGATAAATAATAGCACGACTGAAAAAGAAGATGCAAAACACTACTTACTACATTAAAAAGATAAAGAATCGAATCTCTCACGAGCAACACACAGAGGAATCTCACATCAGAGAAGTCGTCGACGGTGAAGTATTGGATATTGGAAACATGTATTGCTCCTGCATCAATACATGAGATGAACAAGAGGAAAGATACCTCGGAACAATGCAATCTTTGCAAAATATTTAACGAATCGAAAAAAGGGTTCCACTTTAATTAATCATATTTTTTTTTCCCCATACTTTCTAGAACCTAAGGTTATACCGATAACAAAGATGCAGAAAATACTAAACCTTTTTTTATTTGAATACTACTACTGTAAAAATCACCTACGTATGATTTGGCCATAACCGGAAATACAGTAAAATCGTAAAATGGACTTCGTCTAAAAGGACTCTTAGTCTAAGATTCTTCCTTTTATACCAAATTCAATAAGAGATCAAGTGATTAAATTTTAGTCTTTTAAAATTAAAGATTTTTTAGTAATACTTGAAGAATTCCCGAGTTTTGAAGACAAGGCATTGATTGCAACTTTTATCCACTACTAGCCGGGTACCGTCGCTTCGCTCCGGAACCCTTGCATACATAGAATAATAATAATAAAAAAAAACCCACTTTATTTTTTAGCAAATTAATATTGAGATCGGAAAATATGAGAGTCCCCAGTCCGTTGTGGCTTCTCCGAATAACTCAGATGTATTGCGGGTTGGCACCATACACAAAAATTTTAAAGCGAAAATCTAACTCCTCTTTATTCTCTATCCCGTGGGAATTTCGAAAAATCCGGCCTTATTCCTTATCTATATCATAAAGGGAACCTCTGTGCAACAGTTCAGCTTTTTACGTCAGGGTTTGGGCTGGGCGTTGATGAGTCAGTGAGTGAGTGAGTCAGGACTTTTCTTTTTATATATATAGATTTTTATTATATGTATCGCATTGTGCCTATTCACTAAAATTTCTCTTTTGGATAAATCATTATTTAGCTAATTTTTTACACACGAAATCTGTAATCAAGTAGATTGTATTTCTATTGAAAAATTTCTTCCCAAACTTTTTTGAGTCAAGTGCTTAATTTAACATCACCAAATGTTAAATAAAATAAAAACTTGTTGAAACACCCAAGAAAACGTTAAACATGTGAAGAGACGAACTAGTTTCGAAGCCTTTAAAGATCAGGTTCAGAAACAACCCTAATGGCCTGAAAGAACAAAAAGCCTCTTGATTTAATAAGACTTGTTGTCGTAACTTCATCAGATTCCAATATAAGAAAAATAATTATAAATAACTTAATTGCTTTTTAGAACTCTACAAACGAAATATCAAACAAAAAATTTCCCTCACAATATCCAAATCGAAATTACAATCGTAAGCAAAAGATTCAGATTTCGAATTAATCCAAATTGATTCCAAATGAGGAGGAGGAAATTGGCTTTAAGCCATAGAAAGAGGGTTTTTCAAAGGAAAAGAAAAAGTCGTCGCCCCTCTTTCGCTTAAGTGGACTGAAGTTTGAAATTCGAAATTCATCATCCTCGCCCTCCATGACTTAACCACTGAGAAAAATCCTGATTCTGTTGAACAGAATTATTTCTCCGACGTCTACTGTAACAGAAAGTGTTTATTCGTAAAATACCTTCTAGAATGGATTGGAATGAGATTCAATAAAAGCTTTTAACGTAAATGCTAAGAAAAAAGGAAAAAATAATCTGATCAACTTTAAAAGATATTTTGATGGAGATTTCCTTTCAAAATAGAATAATATCAATTCAGCTTCCACTTCAAGCTAAATTTTACAAACAATTAAATTGAATTTTAAAAACGAAATGTGGTTACGCTATGTATTAGGCTGTGACTACGATTCAATGTATTTTCCAACTTGATAATCGAAATAACTTCATCCTATTCGTGTTTTGAAAATTACGAAGTATTTTTCTATCACAGAGGTTCTATTTTTATTCACTCCTTGTTTTTCTATTTTTATTTTCAAAGCTCTTTTTCTTTCATTCTTTTTTTTTCTTGTATTTGAATAACTCCTATTTATAGCTTTTTATTCAAAGTTTAATGAATTAGGACTATAAGAATAATATATTAATTTACATATAATACAATTTTTCATAAAGTTTTTGTTTATTAAAGTCTTAAATTTTTCGTTTTATTGCTTTTAAATCTATTACATTTTAGCACAATTTAACCATATATAAATACAAGAAGTAAAAATAAGCCTAAAACGAACCCATTTAAAGATTCACTGAACTATTTTTGGAATTTTCGTTCATGCAATCCAATACAGACTGTTTCTAGCTTCCTAGCTGTCGTCAGTTAGATTCGCCCTGTACTTATAGATCATTAGAATCAAAAGACAAATAAACAAAGCATTGACCCTTGAGTTAAAAAAACATCAAAATATAAATTAAGAAAAGGGTATACATTTTGTTATTATCTGCATTCTTGCTTTACAAATTAATAAAGTATAAGCTAACCTTTGTGGTGGTGGGAATTAATTTATTGTGCAGTGAATCTTTAATTGTGTGCGTTTTTATGGTGTTGTTTTTTCTTGTTATAATAAATTTTACTTCTTTCTTCATTAACTCCATTGAATAGGTTTAAGTGGCTAAGAAATTATAATCCACCCATAATCATTCATCCGTAAGTTAGTCAGTTATACTTTACGCAATTCAGTTACTTTTAGAACCTCCTGGAAACTTCCTTAACAGAATTCAAATTTCAATTCAAAAACACACGTTTCAGCCTCATGGAAAAGTCCATTGACAACTAGAAAATAAAGAAAAGAAAAACCCAGTTACGCTGAAGGTCGAAATGATTAATTCAATGCATTTTAAAAAACTGTTTTCGAATAGCAGAGAACAAACCTAAGAATTTACGTTTAGAAATTCTAGTTTTTTCTAAGTTGATAGTCACAGTAAGGATGTGTCCTCTGGTGTAGCAGAGCAGTAATTGCAGATTGTGTTATCTTTAACTTAAAGCAGCAGCACCTGAATAGAATTGCCTTTTCCGATTCAATTATGGGGAGGATTTGGGAACGGCCGTTTCATCCTGCAACGGAATCATCAGCCCAAACCCGCCTCCCTCGATAAAAGTACCAGAAAGGCGCAATCCTATGTGAAGGTCACCGACCAATCTGGCAGTGAGCCCCAAAAAGAAATTGGAAACAAAAGAAATTGATGTGTCGTGAGACATCATCACAAACCTTTACCTACGACTCGTGGGGCAAAAAGGCATTAAATTAAAGAACCAAAAATTCCAAAAGCTTACGTTAAATTTATTATTTTAACTTTAACTTCATAGCTAAATTCTCTTAAATCTGTTTTCTATTAGGCTGTTTTATTATGATCACTCAGTGGAATGTTGAAATTCGTATTGGGGGGATGGACACAGTTGACAACATAACAGGGGACTATCACAAAAAAAAACAGGAGACTAACTCAAGGGAATATGGCAGGCAATAAAAAGACAGTGGACTGAGTTCAATACAATTAAGTTTAAATTCAAACTTTAAATAAAATGTGCTCAGTTTTTATTCAACTTAATACAGATTGTATAGTTAACGTAAATTTACAAAAAGTAAACAGTTAATTTTGTTTTTGTTTTAATGATTCGAATTGGAATAAGAATTTAAAGGCCTTTTTCCGTAGATTAAAATGCCTTCGCACGAAGTCTCCCTCAGCTGCGAGATATTACTCAGGAGGTAATATCTTTTATCAACCGTATTAATTCACAATCAAAATTCCTGGAATTAATGCCTTCATTTCCTTATCTTCAATATTTTAGGGTCTGAAGACATTTTCCTAAAAAAAACCCCACAAGATTTAAGGAAAATACAGAAAAAATATTTCACTCATTGGCACTAATTACTACCATACGGGCATCAAAATGTTACAAAATAAACAAAACTTGAAATCTCTTAAATTCTTCAATTTCCGAAATTTAGAATGATTACAGAATGCTCAGAATTCGATTTCTGTTCCTCATGAATTTCTATATTTTCATTTTGTAAAGAAAAAAAGCTTGGATGAATAACATTGGTTCCAAACACTTGTTGCAGGATTTCAATTTCCTTGAGCTTCTTTTCTTATTCCAGAGAAAATGTGTTGTTCTTAAAGACATTGTTGTTTTCGGCTATTCTTCGCCCAGATGTGGTGTTGCTTCTCACAAATTTGAAATCAATCTCAGAGCAATTTTTTAGTATTTTTTTCTTTTCAAAGTATTATTACTCAAGATTGCTTTCTTTTTCAAAGGGGGATAAAACTCTTTTATACCGGTCTTCGCAGCACTAAAAGCCGTTTAAGACTTGCCATTGAAGGAAGGAATGTACGACAACGTCAGAATGAAGAGAAGCTTTCAAACTCCATCTAACATATTGCATTAGCAATTTCCGTTAGCTTGGAAATAATGGAGAATAATCGAAGAAGAATTCGCTATGAATTAATGCTGCCGTAACTAAGTTTGCTTAAGAAAATAAAAATTGTTTACATTAAAATAATTTATTCAATGCATTACAATTTGCGAGAGAATTATTTTAATTCACTAAAATAGGGATCGTTGTACGTCAGTTATTTTGATGGTAAAGTAATGCAGAAGTCACCAGTGTCATCTACAAAGAAAAACAAGCTGGTAAAAATGTACAACAACGTTGAAGACACAAGAAAGCTGCAATTTCCGCAAAGAAACAGAAGCAAGAAGCCTGTAAAAGAAGTTAAAAAGATCTTCACGAAGACAAAAATAGATTGAAAGCACGAGAAAGACAGTAAATATCTCATATATTAATGAATTTTTGGACTCATTAAAGCAAAAGCTAAATGTACTTTCGAAACGATATAAAGCTACACTAAAATTAGTCAAAAAAATCAATTAAAATTTCTCACGCAAACAAAAATTATTTTACGTGTCACTGAAATGCCCTTAAAATGGACCACGAACATCTCAAAATCTGTTTACATACTGGAGTTCAACGGTTCAACATAACAACGCGGCCCCATGGATTAAAGATGAAATCAAAAGAGAAAATTGATGCCGTAAACTGTAAGGATGTCTCAGAAGAGGAAATTCTTAATACAGTTAAGAGAACACACTCTTGGAAGGCACGAGGTTATGAAAATATAGTACTAACAGTTTACTTGTATCCACGAGTAAAAATAAAACAGTCGATTCAAAAACCAGACTGTTTGTAAACTTCCCTTACATAAGGTAGATAGGAAACGAAAGATAAAGACACCAGAACTGTGGTTTGAAGGTGAAATCAAGGAGGTTATTTCTTCGCTTATTCCAAACCCAGGCAATTTGTGTCATGCGGATCAATTATTATTGAGTAGAGAATAAACAATGAACCATGATAACAATCCCAACAAGTAGTGAGTGCTATTTAATGAACAGCGTACATCACGGCTTTGTTGAACAATGCACACTAGGTGAATAAGCCAGAAATCTCCAAAAAAGATGGAGGCGAGAAAACTAAACAACGTATGGCGATGTATAATGGCGATTGCAAGAATACTGATCGAAGATAAGGATAAGATAAGATCAGGAATTCGATACCGTTATATATGGGACTCTGATAATTAATATTATGAAGCATTAATATGAATTATATGTATTTCAGGTGAAGTAACCTAAATGCAATTCTGAACGTAGACACACACGGAAGCGGCCATATTTGATTCTCTGGAAAGATTTCATCGCAGCCTATTGAGCAAACGGATTAAGTTGATCGATCGTATATTTGTCTTATTTTCTTTAGGATAAATCTAAGTAAGTGCTGAATTTACTTTATACGACAAAGGACATTTAACAAACAACAAAGTTAGATGAATATTCCACATAAGATAGAATCAACAGTTTAGTGTTAAGAATTAACATTCGAAGATTGTAAAGTCAAGTGAACTTTTATTAGTGTTAATTCGTGAAGAGCATTTAAAGAGACAAACACTTTTCAAAATAGCAAAGGAACTCTTAATTTAAATGTTAAAGACACAAGTTGAGAAATAATTATAATTTGCGTAAAGCGAGATATTCTATGTTTGATACATTAAGTGAATTTGACAGATGTAAATGTAACCTGCGAGAGATAGTAATATAAACATTTTATTTATTGAATCTATCGTGTTGTTTTTTATGGAACAAGCATCTAATTCCTATGACCTTCAAGTACACAAGTTAAAAGGAATAAGTTAAAGAATTTATTTTTATTATCGATCCAGGAGCTTATATTCTGTTTCCCCGACAAGAACAAAGCAAAATACATACCATTTATCTGCTACCTCTTTTATCTAAAATGCTCACGGCATTATGAATATTGAAACAACTTCCTTGCAGGTCAACAAGAACGATGTCGAAGAAATTCAAAGATGTAAAACAGCTAATCATCGACGCAATTGTTGATCTGGGTCATCCTAAATATAAAAATCGAAAATAACCATACAGCATTCATGGATTATTGGAAGGCGTTCGATTCAGTTTCCCATTCTTGGCTGATTGAAATATTAAAAAATTTACAGAATTTATCCGACAATGATCTCTTTCTTTAAATAGCTCATGAATACATGGAGAAATACATTGAAACTCTAGTCACTGTAATTGAAACTATTTGTAGATGGGATATATGTCAGTATCATCCCCATTTATAAAAAAAGAGGAATCTTTCAGGATAAACTCCATTAGTGCATTATGATTCTGTCTTTAACTCAAACCATTCTTTAGTTTACTAAATAATACAGGCTATGGCTTCAACTTAAAAAACAATTCGACAGTAAGTACAAACATATATGTTTTATATACATGGACTACATAAAACTATGCATCGACAAAGAAGAACCTTGATCACCTACTCCGTATCATAGAAACTACGGTATCTAAATTTAGATCTACATAAATAGAAATGCACATTACAATCGCCCGGGGAAAAGAGTCGATTCACAAATTGGAAATGACTGAAATAATTCCAACGCTAATTTCAACTCGAGATCTCTTAACTAAAAGGTTTAGAAAATTTCCAGACAATATCATCCTTAACCAAAGGATTCTTTTGTTTTAATGTCGTGAATACGATAAAAAATAAGTCTACATTTATTTTCAAATTCTAATATCTAATGATAATTTACAAACAACACAAATTTTGCATTTAAAAAAAAATAAATCCCTTCAATTTCCTAAAGTTTTCGAAATCGGATTAATTTAATCCTATCAAATCGTGCACTAATCAATGGATTAGCTGAAAAGAGGATTAAAATTTATTGAATGAAATATGAATTAAAAAATGGATATAAATGCATTGCTTTTATAAAAATGGTTTTCTAACGGAATTTTTGTCATTTTGACGATAAGGAGCCCCCCCGAAACCCTTCTTGATTACAACTATAAAAGTGAAATCGTCTCTAATCCTTGAATGTGTCTACTACGTTTCATGAGGATCTATCGAACAGTTATTAGGAACAGACTCGGCCTCGTTTTCATACGAAACCAACTAAACATATGTGAGCACTAATGTAACTATTGCACTTGGCAAAGACAGTTGGACATACTGTCGAAATTAATTTAATGTTTTAATTATATATTTTTAAAATATTTTAAATTTGTGTGTATTTTTATTCAAACAAATAACGAAATCGGTTACTGCGGAAACCCCCTTCCGGATTAAATCTAATGATATGAGACCTATCTATTTAATCCCTGCAAGATGAAATATCCTCACCGATGAAACAACAATGATCACTTTAATACGAAAGGTCCCACTCCTCCCACACACTTGTAGGTATCTCCAATGGAGGAGGATTCCTGAGCAGAAACAAATCTTCATAGCAAACAGTTATTTGATGGTTCCTCATTAATATTCCCAGAAGTTAATCCAAAAAGACCCAAGAAATACTTTTGACATTAAAATTAGGCGGTTCTTTTATGGTGGACTGATTAAAATATCTAATTCATATATATTGTAAATATTCAAAAGAACCAAGATGGACAATTTTACTTTTTCGACTAAAGACCTCATTTGTAATATCTTCTCATTTTCGCTTTCTTTTAATCCTGGTATTAGAACCATATAAATTAATGCCGTAATCCTATTAGTTGGTTAATGCGAAAAGCCGTAATCCGTCGTCATTAGCAGATTACTGTATAATAATGAAGTCTGTCTAATCATATTTACCGTAAAAGATATTTCAACCTACAGCATTTGTGAGGGCGAATCGAAAGCTACGAGTCGTAAACAGTGAGGCATTAATCTTCCTTTTTATTTAATGTTAAAACGGAAACAATACAAACGTTTTCAATCCAATGTCCTTCGTTTAATCCGTGTTATCATTTGATGTATCCAAAATTTCGAAGGAATTCCGAATAGCCTACGAGGAAAAGACAGGCTCCTGAAATCAGTCATTCTGTGTGTGCGTTTGAGCTAATGAAATAACTTTTGAAGTACTGAAATTATTTCCTCGAGATTATTGCTGTTAGTTATTGGAATCTCTATCAATAGGGTAGTTCTATCAGTTTTATTTACTAAATGATGTCTGATAGTCAATCGTTTATCAGCCCTAATACAGCTTTTGGGGCCGTTTCCAAAAAAAAATATCTGGGGGTTTGTACTAATAGCTCTTGTCAACGTGGATGTTTCTGATAGTTTCTGATGGAAATTCTTACAGTTATTTACGAACAAGAGATGGTCTAACTTTTGTACTTCTTTTATAAGTTTTTTCCCTAAAAGTTCTTGCTGAGCAATTAGTGAGTTAAGGTCACAAAAACTCCCACAGATGCGAAACGAAGGATTTGTCTTAACATGTGAACAAAACAGTCCAACATTTTTACAAAATTCTATAGAAATCCTGCAAGAACCAAGAAAACATCATAATGACAAAGATTTCATCAATATCAAGAAAAATCAGAACCAAAAATTTAAGCAAATGTGGATGACAGATGAAATTTACAAACTCATTGAAGAAAAAGATCAGCTGTATAAGAAAAACGAAGTAATACGACCTAAGAAACAAGAAAGTTAACATTGAACTTAATCAGATACAAGATAGAATTAAACAGATTAGTAAGCCAATCACAATGCTTCGCAACGGCTTCTGATACGTATAAGACAATATAATTGATATTGCTTTAATTTCCTTATTATTATAAATGTGATTTTTGCGCATGCAAAAGATGCAATTGTTGCGATTGTTGCTAATGATAATTTAGTGATATTTTAATCATACCTGTCCACAGACAGACGGACAAACCGGGATTAGAAGGCTTCTGATGTATCAGAAGCCTAATACTAAAGAAAAATATTCTTCTGATCATTTTGACAAAAATGATGGCAAGAATAAAGAATACTGGAAAATATTGAATGATGTACAATAAATCCAAAGAAAAAAAAATCTAGGTAAGAATTCACATCACAAATCAGCAAGGCATAGGTAAAACGTTAGAAGATTTTGGAACACATCTCAGTAATATTGACAATGGAAAAGAATGGAAATGTAACATTAATTTTTAAATTCTAACCTTAATATATCTTTAGGACTATAATTTTACCTGAAATGTCTCCAAAGTGATGTTAGTATAATTTTAAACAATATGAATTCATGTAAATCTGTAAGATGAGACAAAAATACCTATAAATGAAATCAAGGAACACAATCAGTCATATATACAAGTCTTACGCGAAATTTCAAATAAATTATCAACAAATGTAAGTTTCCCCCAAAAAATGGAAATTGGGTGAATATCATTCCCATTTATAAAAGTGGAAAAAAAAATCTCTAATCAACTACTGTCTCATATCAATCTCACCCAATTAATTATCAATTAAAAAATAAACGAAGGCAAATTATTGTATTGTTTTCACGAGTTTTCATTTGTAATGTTTTTCAAAAACAAATACAGTGGAACCCCGCCATTCGTCCGCCTCGCTATTCGTACAACTCGTTATTCGTCCAACTTTTTCAAGTAAAATTGAACTCGCCATTCGTACGCTTGCTCGCGATTCGGACAGCGTGACCTTGTTACTGGCCGCGCCACGCGGTCGCTTCAGTTCAGTCTCGTGCTAGTTTCCGTACGCTACGCATCATCCACGCAAGCTTCATGAAACTTTGTGATGTTTTATTGTTATTTTTTGTTATTTTTACTAAAAATAGTGCAGCCACGGGTCCAAGAAAGATTACTGATTCAACTAAGCCTAAAAGGAAAGCAGTGAGAACGACAATTGAATTGAAAAAAGAACTCGTTGCGAAGTTTGAAAGTGGAACTCGTGTCTCTGACCTGGCAACTCAGTATGGCATGGCGAAATCAACCATATCGTCTATACTGAAAAAGAAAGACATAATAAGAGAGGCCTATATATTTATTTTTTTTATAGTTTTCATGTATTTTACGCTTAAAGTATTATTACAAAGGTTTAAATAAGCAATCATCTCTGGGTTCTGGAACGGATTAATCCAATTTACATTATATCTTATGTGAAAAAATGATTCGCCATTCGTACAAATCGCCATTCGAACTGCCTCCTGGAACGGATTGTGTACGAATAGCAGGGTTCCACTGTAAAACAAACCAAAAAAAAAAACCCTAGATAATTAATGCTTTTAGACAGTGTCAAAAGCAAAGCGGCCCCATAATATGCACAATTTTATAAACAAAATTTTATCGGACGCGACCACTTTTGCCTCTCCCCCCCCAAATTCCGATGAGGGAGTGGACCTAGAGGTCTAATTTCACCTACTTTTTGGTAGAGGTCTTGATTTTTTTGGAAGTGGTCACCTACTTTTTGATGCTGAACACAATGGTGAAGGTTTCATTCTAATATCTCTAACCGTTTGGCCACTACAGAGTGTGACATCCAGTTAGCCTACCACTTTTGACCCCCAAAATTCCCGTCAGGGAGAGGCCCTAGAGGTCTTGATTTTTTTGGAAGTGGTCACCTACTTTTTGATACTGAACACAATGGTGAAGGTTTCATTGTAACCGTTTGGCCACTACAGAGTGTGACATCCAGCAAGCATAAAAGCAAGAGCGATCCCCTACCTTTTACAAACAAGCTGTAACACAGAGGCCGCTAAAAAAAACATTTTTATTGAAAGTGGGCTTCAAGTTTTTTCAAGCATTTTTTTTTAAAAGTTGATACTAATTTCTTTCATTTGCATTAATAAAATTAAATGCAAAAAAAAAAAAATGGCGAAGGATGGGCATATTGTGAAGGTAATTCGTGGAACTGAAGTTCCAATTAATAAATGATTCTGTTCTTTAGGCCTAGTTTATAAGTTCCTAATTGGTATGCGATGAAATGCAAACAAACATTCACCAACTAATGAAAGGATAATTGGTGAGAAACACGATAAAGGTTAGGTGATTCTTTAAATAGAAGCCAACGAGAATTTTGTCAATTATCTCCTGAATTGACACCTGTTACATTTATTACCTGTTACATACAAACCACGCAGTTACTAATGGAACCAAAGCCATTACGCACCAACACCTTATAAAAGGATTTTGAAATTTGGACCTCATTACCCACTAATTGGAGGACCTTTTGGGAATAAACCACTTCACTGAACAAGGGGTGGGGCTTCGGTAAACAGAAAAACTAAATGCTGGTAAAAATTGATTTCGAATATTTGTGAAATAAAAATACAAAGTCAAAGCGGAATATCAGGTGTAAATATCCCATTAAAAAGCCCAAAGGTATGGTTTAAAAAGTAATATCTAAATAAAATATGATCGTGGTTTATGTGGTTTCAATTTACAGGAATAACGCCACCTGGAGGGAAAATAAGGAGAAAAATCAAATATAATCAATAGTAAATGAACAAAATCAGGAAAATATAAATAATGAGAAAGTCAGTAATAATGCTTATCGTTTACATTTTCGATTTTATTAATTTTCATTTTAATTAATTATATCATTCCCTAATTATAATGTGTACCGTACTTATGAAGAATACGATCTCAATTAACGCCATCTGGGAAAGAAAAAAAAAACGAAATAAAAAGATCATTTTTTTTACTAATTTCATATTTTAGTTTTTTATTTGTTTTGTTTTTTTGTTTTTTTTACAGTTTTATAATAATTTATTTTAATCTATGTTGCAAAGCATTTCTTAATTGTACAGTGGAACCCCGCTATTCGTACACAATCCGTTTCAGGAGGCAGTTCGAATGGCGATTTGTACGAATGGCGAATCATTTTTTCACATAAGATATACTGTAAATTGGATTAATCCGTTCCAGACCCACAGATGATTGCTTATATAAACCTTTGTAATAATATTTTAAGCCTAAAATACATAAAAACTATGAAAACACTAAATATATAGGCCTCTATTATTATTTCTTTCTTTTTCAGTATAGATGATATGGTTGATTTCGCCATGCCATACTGAGTTGCCAGGTCAGAGACACGAGTTCCACTTTCAAACTTCGCAACGAGTTCTTTTTTCAATT
>JAFIDM010003189.1:57998660-58018782 GCA_023159025.1 Thereuonema tuberculata | reverse complement strand
TGCTGGGTTTGCAGTGAAGGACCTGCCCTTGGCAGAGAACTATGTATGTATGTATGTATATCCGGGAATTTATTATGCTAACGCGTGCTTCTAATAGGACTTATAATGAGGTTGTTTAATGAAGACATTTTTACACAAATTAAATATTTAATTAAGAAATCTTATCTATTGAAGTTTAGAATTTGTAACTCGTTAAGTTTCATCGGAAGTGCAAGCAAGTATCATTGTATCAAGTGTTCCATCATGTTTCAATACTTTCTTTTTTTTTAAACTGAGGTTAAGTCTAAATTTATTCTGAATATTACAAGTAAAATTTCACGTATGATTTTTTTTTTGTTATCGATGAATTTGTATCTTAATTAATCCTAGGAAGAAAATATATGAGGACCTGGAAATCCACAATCTTTCCATTCTTTTTGAATCACTTTTGGTGGGTTTTTTATTGTTTATTTTAACTTTCCAGGCTCTACATTGATTCCGATGATATTTCCTATAGGCCCGTGGTATCGAGACCTGGTTGTGTACTGATGACTGTTCCTAGCTGATGATCGCCATATTAGCATGAAACAGCTGTACTAGGATGTCATTTAGTGAACAACTTGGTCTCACCCTTTCCTCCTTTTATCGATTTTGGCCAACTAGGGACCACGTGACTAGCTCAACCTGACAACGTCAGGGCGAGGCTAGTGAAATTCAAGAAAGGGGGGACGAGAATTATATCCCGTCCAGGATAACCCTGAGAGAGTAAGTCCCAGGTGGGAAACGGACGAAACACAGAAGAAGAAAGAAACAGCCATGCCACCACCGGGATTCGAACCCGGGTGCTGCCGCATCGGCCACAACGGCAGCCCGCCGGCTAAACCGCACGACCACGCCAGCACGGCGGTCTCACCCTTTATTAATTTTTACTTGCGCAATCTAAATTTTTTATACTCTAGAAAATTTATAGCGGCCGCTTGTAGCGTACACATGAGTTTTCTCGCAATTTATCCCTTTAGCGAGTTTTTTATTGTTTATTTTAGCTTTTCAGGCTCCACATTCATTCCAACGGTAATGTATTATTATTTTTATGAATAATTATGTTTGTGCATTATGGATTTTGTCGCTTACAACAATGCAATTTTCTTTATTTTGACTTTGGAATTTTCGTTCTCAATACTAAATTCCTTCGAGTCTGGCAATATCCAGGACAAAGGATTTAAATCTGTAGTATTTACAATTTATTTTTATTGTTGTATGGCGGGGGTACCACTTTCGGGAGCGAAGATGGGATTCTTAATCTTTATAAGCCTATCATCGAGTGTAAATCTGGCTGATGACGCTAATAAGACAGAAACAGATGTCCCAGATTCATGTCGATGATCGCTAAGGGTGCAAATCCTATGTTTCTGCAGCATGATTTTGGTCACTTAAAAAAAATCGTTTTATAAAGGCTTGAAAATATTTATATTATTTTTTTTAATTTATTAGTTACTCTTGTTAAGGTATATTTTTTTTAACATATTTTAAAGCTCTACAAAAGACTCGTCCGTATTCTTCTTCTTTTTGTTTTTATCTTCAGTCGATATCTCTTTGTTGACATCTATCCCTGGAGGTCGAAGCGGTCGCTTCAAGATGAAAGACCTGAAATCATCATATATGCAATAGGGTTGGACGAACACAAATACACCTTAAAATGTCGGCTAATAGACCGTTAAGCTTTACTTGACATACAGTAAAAAGCATTTTCCATACCTGGAAACGTTGTTCCAGTATTTTCTGCGTTCTTTTGAAGATTAAGACTTTTCGTCAAGATCCATTTTGCAACAAGGAAAGAATCGAAGTAGTTCTTGAAGCAAATAAAAAATTGTTGATATTAAAATTAACTAAAATAAGATTGTACATTTTAAAATCTCCTTACTCGACATCTCGGCAAACTTTTGTTCCTAATTGTCTCTCTATTCCAATTGTTCTGTCATTGTAGCATCATAATCATCCGTGTGTTCGTAAATTATTTCCAACCAAAGCATTCGCAATCAACAAATATCTTTATAAATATATCGTATATTAAAGATATACTTTAAGAAACTCAACTTAAAAGTAAAAGATCAGCGTGCATGCTCTACACTGTTACGACATTACAACGAGTGCAGATACTAATAAAAAAATTATTAAAATTATTATTCAGATATCCATATGTAAATGGCGATGGGTAAATTAATATGAGTGCACATTATTTTCTGTGTTATCTGTTTTTTAATAAGGTAGTTGATCTAAAAACATATTTTATCATTAGACCACTGCCAAGAATAGGTTCTAAAATTACTTTAATCCAAATGAAAGTCGATGGAAACTTGTCCACAAAACCTAATCGAGTAACTGGAAGAATATGTAAGCAAATGGCCGCTACAGGAAAGGGCAGTGGTGGGTGACGTTTGTCCCTCGCTCCCAATCGTCAATCGTGGGTTTTTCAGTTTCAATGTAATTCTTTCTCATAAAACAAAGGCGAAAAAAACTATTTTATTTCAATTATTTTACAGTACAAGTTACAATTTTACAGTTTCTCCTCTTTTTATTATTATTTTTTTTGTTAGTTTTCTCTCTTACAATTAGAGTAAGACTTCTGATTCCATTGACTGCTCAGACTATAAACATTTGTTGAGACTGACTGGGAATTAGTAGATCATAAGTTGTCTGTAAATAATACGTGATAATTAAGTGGGAGAAGATGTTTTCTCTTGAACTATTGTCCGTACACGTTGAGGCGATTTTAAGGTGAACGAACTTGTGTGTTCGTGCTTTCTGTGTTTAGTTTTTTAAAACCAAACGCACACTTTCTTACTATTCCACGAGAATATTTTTTGTTCTGTGTTTGTCCATTTGTTTACTCATCACGTTAAAACGACTGGACGGATGTCCATAACATTTGATACTTACGATCCAACTTAAAACACCATTTGTTTTGGTCTCCTTCTCTCCCAAAAGGATCCTTGAAATCCTCGCTTAAATGACTAGACTGATTAAATTTGATACGATGCTTAGTTATGGTCCACTCTGTAAATGAATGACCCCCCCCATTTCCTCTAAACGTTCAGCTGTAATTGCCTATTTTATGTGTTTTAGTAAAATTCTGATAAAACTTTAAGAATCACATGAGACGTTTTGTGGAGCTCTTTTTATTTCATACTAGCAGCAAAGCCTGTCGGACGACAGGCATAAAAAAATCTGAAAAATCATTTTATTATCAACTATCAAATATAAACTAAATGTAATCTAAATACTGTGCCCACTTGTGAACGAAGCTTCTACTGCAAAAAAAGGTTTTGAGTTTCGAAATCAGCGTAAACAACTGAATGAGTATGCCAAATTTCATTACAATGAATGCAGTGGTAACAAAATCATTTGGTTTTGAACGTATGTTTTGTTAGAATTTCAGTTGTCGAGGTCAGTTCACAAGAATAAAATTTCATGGAAACAACATGGAATGACACAATGAACTAATATTTTCATCGAATTTGAGTACCCTTGATTCAATAATTTGTTTGTCTTGTAAATCCTTTTTTTGAACCTTCTGTTCCTTTTATTTATTGCCTTTCTGCCTACGAGTTGTAGGAAAAGGCTTTGGGTTAGCGTCTAGCGACGTACCCTTTAATTTTCTTGCCTTTTCTTGTTTGGGAGGTCACTGCCCGATTGGCGGTGGCCTTCACCATAGGGATCTTTCCTCTCTGATTCCTTTATCGGGGAGGGTGAGGTTTGGGCTGATGAGTGCGCAGAAGCACGAAACGGCTGTTTCCAATTCCCTCCCCATAAAAATGAATCAGAAAGGCGATTTCCTTTTGTTTTGTTTATTCTTGTACTGCTCTTGTTTTCTTTGCTTTTAAAAATTTTCCACAGCACGTTAAATGTTTTGTTTATCTTGTAAATCCGTAATATTGAAATGAAATAGGCTTTAATTTCTTTTGAACTTCTAATTTAAATTAATGTTTATTAAAGCCTATTTGAATCTCTTGGCACCTGACTTGATCTAAGCTCCTCCATCTCATAGACAAATACAGTCGGACCTCTATTTAACGAACCTCTATTTTGCGAACTTTTCTTTGGAACCAAGAACATTTTGCTAATTTCTTCGTAAAATAACCTCCAAATAGCAAAGTGCATTTTCTATTTAACGAACTTTTTCGTTGTATCTATTTTTTTTTTCTCCTTGAAATGTTTTTATTATTAATATTCCCTTAGAGGAAATGAAAGAAATGTGGATACAGCTGAGGCAAAAAGAAGAAATTGTTGATGATGTGCTGATTGATGATTATCTTTCACTTGATTTTGAAGTTGAGACCTCGGAAACACTAACTGAATCGGATATTTTGGACAATGTGAAAAATAAAAACAATACAGTAATGAATTGCGATGAAGATGATGAAAATGGAAATGATCATGATGCAGAAATAAAAAAAAACCTTCTTATGATGAAATGCTAAAATCATTTGAAACAATCCGACGCGGATTACAATTTGAAGAAACTACTGAAGGGGTTTTTGGTGCATTGCAAAGATGCGAGACATACTATGAGCAAAAACACTTTTAAAAAAAAAAAAAAAAAAACTCAGACAAAATTAACAGACTTTATTTGTAAAATTTAAGTACGCATGTGGTAATGTATGCTTTATGTCATTAAAATCATTACTTTTTTAATAATATTTATTGTTTACGTATTTTAAATCAGTTTTATGTCGTTTAAAGTAATTTTAAAAGGTGAATCTCTATTTAACGAATTTCCCATACAAAGAACTTTTTTTCGGGATTTAGCGACTTCGTTAAATAGAGGTCCGACTGTACTTAAATCATTTGAATTAGTGCGTAATGATTATAATAAACATTAATTTATAAAGGATTGAGGGACCAAAATTTACACCTGATTTCGATAAAGTAAGGGATTCGAATAAAAATTATAGTAATTTTCCTGAGTTTAAGATTGCAGAATATCATGACTTTTGTACTCTGAGGATGAAGTTACAGCAGGAGGTGAGGCTATGACGAGCAGCGGAATTGGATGAAAGTTGAGAGACACCTGAGCTTCAGATAGAAAACCAGAAACCCGGGTTTTGGGCTGTGGGAGAAGGAAGGAAAAAAGTAAGGAGGATGAGAAGATAAAGAAAGGGAAAAGAAACATCCATGGGAGCCCGGGATTCGAACCCAAATCAGCCACGGTAGTAAGACACCCTCTAGACCTATTTAACCTCAGCTTCATTTAAATCCAAAGAATTACTCCGTAGTTAATACAAATTCATTTATATTAATACATGAATCCAATTTAGTCCAATTGCCTGAAGACATTTCCCATTGATTTTTCCATTCGTATTCGTCCGATGAATTCGTTCTTGGGACAGAAGAAGCCATCACTGGCCACCAGTGGGAGTCTGTTATTACTTTCCAGTTTTAAGCTGATTAAATTCCAGAAATAGATCTCATTTCATATCTTCCGCGTTTCAATCAATCATTCAAAGGAACTGATCAATCGCTTCTCGTCTGTTTATTTATAGAGAACAGAGTTTATTACTATATTTTCCACACGTTTTTCACATTGCGAAACGGACCCAAAAAATTAAATCTTCAAATAAAAGTACTTTTGTTTTAATTTTATCTTTTTATTCTCGTTGATTTCTTCGTGTAAAAAATAGAATAGAAGAAGTCATCCCAGGAAGTTCGCGAGTATTTTTTTTTGGTTGGATGGGTCTGCATTCGCGATAAAAATGTAAACGTTGGAAGGGTTATCGATTCAAAAAAAAAATTGGAAGCCAATAATTGTCATTGTTAATTTTTATTTTTGAAATGTATTGTTGAACTACGAAAACTTTTCAAAACTTTTTCACTTATTCGCTTTCCTTTTTGGAGATTTTTATACTATAGACTATTTTTTTCCTATTCTTGTTAATGTCTTTTTACTTTCATTACTACTATGTTACTGTACTTCCTTCTTATAGGCAAGCGACATAAATGATGTACAATGTCCTTCCAACTTCTGACTTATAAGTGTTCTACAATTTTCTGTTCTTGAATTTAGAGATAAACAAATATCATTTTATAATTAAAAACGAAGAAAAAAAAAATGGGGGGGGAGCACTTATTTTTTAATAAAACAAGATGCTATGTAGCTTCACGTGTACTACAGCTCTGTTTTATACCTTCTTTGGGGACTTTTTTTGTTTCCGGAGTTTTACAAAGCTGTAAACTTTTACAAGTCTTTGGCGGAATGAAAGTGTTCTACATACAAGTAAGCTATAACTTGATTTTTATAAATTCAGTAAAAGATTATAATTAAAAGAACAATCATTAGAGATGAAAAATGAAAACGAAACTTCAAATTTGCATTACAGTACTGGTTTAAAAAAAAAAACAAGATCTGTTAACGTGTTAATGAACATAGCATTTTATGGGAGTGTTTTTGCAAACAACTATCTAAGAATTGCTAAATTTGAACATTATCAGCAGCACGAAGAGCCTTTTAGATTGTCAGTTTATCCACAAACAAAGATTGGCCGTAGTAATCAATACGACATATTTAATCAATTTAAAAATAAAAGAAATTCACAAAAAACTAAGACAAGTAGAAGAATGTACCAGAGCAAATGAATTTTCACCTTAAAAGTTAAGAAGCGCTTAAAATTGTTAATAAACAACAGTTGTTTCCCGCTCTTTGGGCGATCATCAGCTAGGAATAGTAAAACATCGAGTTCTCAATACAGAGGTTAATAGGTACAATCAACATGGTATCCAAAAAATTAAGAAAGCAATAGTAAATTCACAATAAAAAGAAATGACGAGAAGATCTTGTTCCACCCAACCGATGGCCTCAAATGACTCATGTTCACCTCATTTGAATAAGCATATTCAAACCTACAAAACTTTCAGGTTTTAGTAAAGACAAGCTTTCTCCTTTCTTTATTCTTGTCTTTCTTTAACATAATTTCCTTCATTTACTGGTCTTTGTTTGTATTTAAATAATTCCTGTTTCATTTGTCTTAGTCTTCCCGCTTTATCACAAACCATCTTCAGATATTAACCTTTTCTTTTTGGTTCCAAGACTGATTTGTCTATCGACCCACCACAAGGCATAGAGGAGTTGTTAGGCGGGTGTAAGGAAATACAGATCAGTGTTAGCTGCAACGTTGTTTTAACCATTCATAATATTTTATTTGAATGTCCTGTCTTTAATCAACATCGTTGTCGCAGTTCTTATCCTCTTTTTACATTCAGAATTCCATTCCATATTTCTTTGTTTTTAAATGAAAAATGAAAGATCAAACTCATCGGTTTTAAGATTCATCATCTGTGGCCTGCCGTGCTGGCGTGGCCGTGCGGTCTCGGCGGCGGCCAGCCGTGGCGACCAATGCGCCAGTACCTGGGTTCGAATCCCGACAGTGGCATGGCTGTTTCACTTTCCTTTCATGTGTTTGTCTGCTTCTTCTCTGTCCCTTGTCTCTTCTCTTCCCATCACCCCAGTCACCTGGTCAGTCGGAGTGATTACGACCAGTGTTCCCGCCGTTCTTAGGGGGAACGCCTTGCGTCCCGCCGTGGACTGACATACAAGGCCAAAATAAAATAAATAAAAAAAAATCTGTGGCCTGCAACCTTTTCATAATTTTTCAGATTTTTACTGGTGATTTTTAAGTGCATTTACACAATATTTTTACATTGGCTTTGTTTTTAGCCCTGCTATTCTTTTTCTTTATTTTTCTTTAGTCGCCTTTCGTATGTTTGTTGTTCAATAGAAGGATATTCTTGATTTTTATCTATTACAAATTATCTATTTATATTTTTTTCCTTTAAACTTTTTACGTTTCTTTTATCTTTTACAGCTTAGCCAAAGATATTTTGCACCATTACAATCAAATAAACAATTAATCAAATGTAAATCCGTTAAATTGTAAAGTTAAGTAAAAGCCATTATTAAAATAATTTTACATGCACTGCTCACAGTTTTTGTGCGCTCATGCATCTGCTTAATTTCACTTTACTAACACAAAATTTAAAAGCACAGGATCGATTTCTGACCCGAGAGGATCCCCCTTCAAGCTGAGGATTTACAATTAAAAATACGAGATTTTAAACAAACAGTAAAAGGCTTAGTTTAATTTGCTTTAATAATGTCCAATGGGAGGTTAGATACGTCTCAACTCCATGATGTCATCATTGCTGCGGAATGGTCACTGTGTGCGACCTCTGGTGTTGTAATCAGGAACCGTCGAACCCGCTATTTTCTCCATCTGTTGTCCATCTGTTGAAATACATTGTGATCATGATTGAACCTCTTCGTTGATGTGATGTATCCATGTTCTGTAAATATAAAAACTGAACAAACAATATAAAATGAAATATGAATTGTAATGGCTATCATTGCTGTACCCAAATGATGACAATGTCACATTTCATAATTCTGCATTATATTGCCTATCTCATTTTATTTTTTATTTATTTTTTTTCCCTTTTTGTGAAATTCCGTACTCCCATATTGCTGGCACGGATAACTGCTCATTATACGCCTCCGGTAATATTAAGATACAATATGATTCTAGACACCTCCTTTGTAATAAGTTCTGGCAAACTGCTAAACTGCTCATTTGATTCAAGTCGACTGTATGTTGGCTTTTCACCCCGTGTACGTAAGTTAATAGTCTGTATTTCTGGTGGTTATGGCTCTAATCTAACCGTTCTTAAGCACGGTCCTCACCCCTACGTTGGGTCTCTCCAATATAAAAACTTGGCTAGTCTCTATATTTGATTTTGTATACAATGCCTTTCTGCATTTTTGTATCAATTCTAGCTCTACGCCGCATTAAGTTTTGCACTGTATTGGTGGCCGGGGCCGTTAACACGATGCCGTGTGGTTTGCAGATCTTGTATAGTGCTGGATACATTTGGTGATACATAACGGTCATTGTAATATATAACGGTCAATTGAAGCAGGTCAGGCACAATAGGTAACAACAGAAACCCTTGGACTGCCACGGTCGATTCCTGAAGCGATTCAAGGCAACGGGAAGTGGCCGTCCACAAACAACGATTTCATTAATATTTTACTGTATCTTACTTTAAAATAAAATTTTACGTCAAGAGCAGAGAATAGACTAGTGTTAATAGCCGTCGAAACATGCGGCAAAAACGCTCCTCTGTTTCTGCGACAGCAGGACGCAGGTTGTTACTGAAACAACCGCATTCCCACAACTATCACCAAGGTGGTCTTATAAATGGCCACCATACTTCACCGTACGGCCCGTCGAAACTAGGCTGAGGAACATCGTCATAGGGTGATACGACGAGTGGAATCAAGTTCTCTTCTCTGACGAGTACAAATTCATTCTGTGGTCTGTCAGTTGACGAGTTCTTTTCTGGAGGGAACACGAAATAACCCAGTTTTCGTGCAGAAAACATCACATTACGGGACGAAATATATTGATGGTGTGGATAGGTATGAGTATTGGTGGGCGTAGGATTTGTACGTCATCCAAAACTGCATTCTGACGATCCAGAGGCATAGAGACGAGGTTCTCAGACCTCTTGTCATAGGTTTCAGCCATCGGTGATGGAATATTTCTTGTTGGAATCCCTCCTAGTCTGGAGGTTTGAGAAAAATTCGACTTTCAATCATTTCCATTGTCCCGCTCAGCAGATAATGGTAATTGAACAAAATCTTTACTGAATCAATTATGATTAAAACAAGTAGGATACTCTCGACCCGACGTCTACGAATGGAGCAAAATGGGTAGTAGACTGACTAAATGAGGCCAAGGTGTACATCGCTTGAAATTCTACTTGATCTTTAAATTACAACGACTCGAATAAAACTGTTTTGCGCTCCAATTTATAGTAGTGTGTCTTTTAACAAATTATACGGAAATCTTTGTTTTTGTATTTTCTACAAAATTTTTGACTTTACTTTTTTTTTTTTTAATTCTACTCTTTTTAAATTATTCTGTAATGATTTTTTAAAGATGAATGACAGTTTTCTAGTGAAAAAAGTTGAAGTTTTCTTTTAAGTCACTTCTTATTTTCCACAGAATCAAGGGAATGGAATTCTCTCGAAAAAGGATAGAGTTAACAGTTGAGCTGAAAGTGCCATTGGAGATATGTGTTTGATGTCGAATTGTTCGGTGGGAAAATGACAGATGCCAGAGGCTTCGTCATTTGTCGAATTAATGATGACAGTTGTAAATGTGTGGGCCTTCGTTCGCTGCAGGCTTTCCTGAATATCAGAATCAAATATTAATTTCATCATGAAACAGAACCCAGAGATGAAATATAGACCCAATTGATAAGAATAATCTTTTTCAAATTGGCACTTAACTTATCAGTTATTTCAAAAAACCAGTCTCTAAATTTTGTAATTATCTGCAAAATTTAAATAGTTTGGTTAATTTTATTTAATTATTCCCTTTGTGTTTGCTGTTGCTCGTTCAACTCGTTTTGTCATTGAAAAAGTACAAAATTGAGCAAATAAAACATCATTTTTAATTAAACTTCTTCTTTTAATAATATTTTTAATCATATTATGTTTTCAGGAGTTTTATGTAAAAAAATGGGATTTTAAAGTTAAAAAAAATACTCAAAATAATAATGGAAAATTGTAATTAGTTATAATGTTCTTTTAATTTTTGTTCCGATTTTTTTTGGGGGTGAAAATTAAGCAGTAATTATATAATTTATTACACATTTATTAAGAAATCCCTAAAATATTTTTAAAAGATTAATGAATTCAAGTACATCATTTAAAAAAATACTATATTCAAAAACAACGACCGGTTTCACTCTCACATCATTTCGGGCCTCTTCTGGTTCAATGAAATAATGTGAGGGCGAAACCGATCGTTGTTCTTAAATAGTATTTATTAAATTATGCGTGTGTTTTTAAACTTTTAAAATTAATTTACCTCCATGTTAAAATTCCTATACTATTTCATATCTATATTCTTTAGTAATTTATTTCGTGTTTATCGTTACTTTTATTAATATTTAACAATGCAACAACACAAGAAGAAGAATACAATTGCAACAATCAATATTTTAGACTTACAAAGCTACAAATAGACTTTGAAAATATGCTTTAGACTACTTTGTGAGTGGGTGTATTCTCTTCTAATGACGTTTGAAACTTGTTAGATCTTTCTTAACTTGGCCTGCTTATTTATTGACAAGAGAGAAGATATAACTTTTGTATTTGAAGATTGCTTGTTTAGATATTAGTCCATAAAGGTGACAAAAACTCCCCCACCAGCAAAACAGGGATGTCCAGCAATGCATGTTAATTATTTGAGTAATCTACTAATTCTGCATACTTTGATAGGATTGAAAAATGCTTTAGACATTTAAAGCTAACTTAATTCTTTTTCCCAGAAAATGATTAGTCCGTTTATATTCGGCAGATTTCAAAAGGAGAATGGCAGATCTGCCCACCACTGTATAGCGATAGGATATATACGTAAGGAAGCAGGGAATGTGGGTGGTAGGTAAGCCAAGCACATCCACCACAATCAATTTATCAATCACAATGTTAATAAGTTTTAAAAGTAATTAATAATTAATATTATCATTAATTTCAAGTAAATAATAATTATTTACATGTAATAAATGAAAGTAATATTTGCTGTTAGTGAAAATAATTATTAAATGATAATTAATTAATACATCCGAGAAGTAAGATGTCAACGAGATAAGTCATATCTAGACGTATATAACTATGAACGGTCTAATAATACAGCTGAGTTGTAATAACATATGTTCTACGTAAGGAGATCTTTCTGTAGGCGTAAATCTTATCACTATACAGGGTGGGGAAAATTCCCATACAGTTTGCCCATTCTCTTTTAAACAATTAAACGAAGGCCTTTCAATTCTGTTGTTTTCAATATTAAAAAAAAAAGCATTTTGAGAAAAGTTTTCATTTAGAATCTTCTTGTTTCTTTTTAGTGAGAGCTGTTACGTTTCGTATGTCTGATTGTGAGGAGTTAATAGTATCCCTCTACAGTTCAAACCGGGAATCAGAGTCCCGTGAGTCATGCCGCTGGATATTTGGGGGGGGGGGGAATCCGACTTTCGGTTCGTCCAGTTTCTAAAGGTTTTTTTAAGTGATCATTGACTAGGTCAGGAAATAACCGTGATTGGACAAAACAGAGGTTTATCTTGTACTGTATCAATTACGAAAGCGAGACTCTCGACCCACTTGTTGAGGTCGCTCAGATGATGCAATTGAGACGTACTAAATGAACTCAATGCGGGCATCGCTTGAAATTGTACCTGACCTTTGAATTGTAACGGCTTAAATAAAACGAGTTTCAATCAATACTAGTGTCACTGTTAACAACAACAGGCGTTTGATAGATTCCAAATTGTACCAGGGTCCCATGGATTTGTGGGTAACTGCAAAACTGTGAAACGACTTATTTTTCTTGTTTCTCAATTACTTCAGTTTTTGCCATTTTGAATTTACATTTCCAGTTGTATTTTGTATAAATATAGAGAGGAAGAAAATAATGATTGAAAATTAAACAAAGGCATCCAGCAAATTGCTAGGAATAATTTCTTGTTTAATTTCCCGCTCACTTAATTGGAATTAATTGGAAGCATTAAAAAAACTGAAGGAAATCTTTAATTTCTGAAATCAATTAAATATTAATGAGATTCTGTGAAGCCATGAAAACAGCCATTTCGTAATTCTTAAAAAAAGAAGAAAATTAACCCATAAAAGTTGGGTGGGTTGAAGGAATCTATTTTTAAACCTTTAAATGCCAATTAATGGAAATCACAGTTAATGAACCCTTTAAGCAACGTTTCACCAGTTCTTTTAAAAAGGTCAAACAAAATTAAATTTAGATACAATTGTTTTGTAAACAAATTGAATTAAATTCTGATGGCTCTTTCCTTAATTGTCATTACTGTTCAGTAATTTCCTAATTTATTTTTAAAAATACATGAATGAAACAATAATTTGGTGGAACTGTCGGTGATAGTTCTTAATTTTTAATATTGTTATAGTTAGATCGATTAAATTCAAGTGTCTGTATTTACATTCAGTACAGTTCACTCCCCTTTAGAAAACAAAAAAGATTTAAACCTTTTTTTTTTTTGGTTAAATGGCAAGGATTATATCTCACTCCCATTCCGAAATCCAGGGCACGCTACTGGAAGAGATGAATGATGTCCAAAGATGCCGAATTGTTCTTTTATAAATACCCTAAAACTTCAAAAATGCTATTTTTTTAAATTTTTATTAATAATATAAAAAATTAATAGTTTATAGTTTACTAGTAATATAATCGATAAGCAGTGCAGATTATTTGTTTGTTATATTATTAGGGAACTTATGATTCATTGATATTTTAATAACTTATCGAGTTGATCTATTGTTGAAGCATGTGTTAAAACACTGAGATTCTCATTTTCCAACTTACAAACACTTTACAGGGTTTCTGTTCTTCTGTATCTTATTCAACATCTGTTTCCGCGATAACTTCCTGAAGCTTTATTCCATTTCAGTTCCAAACACCTTCATTCAAGAACTTGATCAAGGTCCCTTTTACAACTGTCGAAGATATCTTGAAAGTCTTAAAACTTCTTTGTTTCTTAGATGATGAGGAAGAAACAGTTTTGGTAACACTTAAGAAACAGTTAACAAGTTTCTTTAAATTATTATTTTCTTATCTAAAACTATTGTCTTTCTTTGATTTTCTTTGATAATTTTGTGGGGTTCTTTTCCAAGTTTTCTATTTTTACCAAAAAAACTTTTAATGCAATACGTAAAGAATCATTTCTGTTTTGTAATGTTGCATTTTTCTAAATCCCTTTGTTGATTTATTTGCTAACGTCTTGTTAGTAACAAATTCGTTAATCTTGGAGGTTAATCGTGAGGTTGAATTGGACCAACGGATTAACACGAACTGTTCTCATTAATCAGATCTATTGATTTTACGAATTATTCTTGACTCTTAGTTAAAACTGTGTCAAAAATTATAGTCTACCATCATTTTGCTTTGCTTCTGCTGTTCATGATTCTTGTGAGGTATCTTCTATGTTTGGTTTCATAAGATGTGTTTCTGAAATCTTCTCCATGACAGATCTCCTATATAATGATCTCCATTTAAAGCAAAGGAGAATGGCTAAACTCTACGGGAATTTGCTCACCCTGTACAGTGATAATATAGAAAGATCTTACATAGAACATATGTTATTATTATGGCTTGTCGCAATTCTTCGTCCGTTCGGAGTTATATACGTCGAGATATGACTTATCTCGTTGACATCTTACTTCCCGGATGTATTAATTAATTATTTAATACTTATCTTTCAGTAACAGTAAATATTGTTTTCATTTATTACATGTAAATAATTATTATTTACTTGAAATAAATGATAATATTAATTATTAATTATGTATAATAATTACTAACCGGGTGATTGATTGATTGTGGTGAATGCAGGGAAGCCAACCACCCATAGCCAAGCATCCCCCGTCTGTAGGTGGTTGGCTTCCCTGCCACCCACATTCACCATAATCAATGACTCAAACGTCATATCTAGACTTATAGAACTCCGAAGGACTAATAATTGATACAAGTCGTAATAATAAAAAATGTTCTATTGATGGAGATCTTTCCTCACGTATACATCTTATCTCTATACAGAGGTGGGGCAGATCTGTCCATTCTACTTTGCCACAAGCCTGCTAAAGGACTTCAGACTGTCTTCAATGTGACAAATGAACAGCTACGCCAACGAATGAACTGCAAGACTATTTAGGCAGAGACCACAGTCAAAAATCATTGATGAAAGTTTTTGTTTTTTTGCTTGTTTTGTTAAACAAAGGACTAATTCTAAATCTTAAAAATTAAGTAAAAATAAAAATAAGGTTTAAAATGCATGTGAATTACAAAAAAAAAAACACACACACACACACACACACAACCTCTTTGGTGCATTTTAATTTGTTTTTTTTAACTTAATCAAGGTTTGCCATCCAAATTCTCTTAGATTTTCTGTGATATATTAGATAGCAAAAAACGTCAACGTATTTGCTTTGTTTCTAGGAGGTCCTGGGCAATAATTTGGGGTAATAAAATTCACTGTGATCTAAAGAAAGTAAATATTAATTTTTTAACCACACCTAGGATCTATTTAAAAATAATCTAACTTACTCAACAATCTTTTCTGACGTAAAGATCACGCATGAATAAGCATTAAAAGACGTAAGTATTCTAAAATATTAAAAGGTATTCTAAGATGTTTGAAATATATGCTCTTAATTATAGATTACATACATAATGTAAGGGATTTTTCGAGTTCTGCAGAAGTTGTACAAAGTAAATTGTCAGGCTGAAGTAGAAGGCATTGATGCTTTGAAAACAACTTGTTAGAGCAAAAACCCGCCCGACTCAGATGATCAATAGCCTTGTCTAAAAAGCAATCTCTCTTTCTTTGTTCACATAAGAATGTTCAGAGTTAATTTTGAAGAAAATCTCCTGCAGGGCAAAAAAAGAAAGAAAGAAGGGTGAAGGAAGGGGCGTGGGAGGGGATGTCTCGTATTCACTAAAACAACAAAAAAATGGACGAAACTAAACTTCTTTTTTATGAAACATCCTAAAATTAAAACATGGTTTTTTATTCAAAATGAATAAATAAAAATCAAACAAATATAGATTTACTACTAAGAAAAATACTACTATTAATTAATTTAATTAATTAAAAAAATTAAAAATTTACTACTACTACTAATAATAATAATAAAGAAAAAAAAACCTAGAATGCAAAGATTTCTTTAATCGGATTCTTAACTTTTTCTTTTCTCACCTCGATCTCTGAAATCCCCAAGATGTCACGTTTAATACCGTATTTTTTTTCTATACAAAACGATGGCTTTTCGGTTTCTATATCAGCCATAATCAGACTCCCCTACACACACACATACATACACATATACTGACCTATGCAGTCTGCTACCAAATTCAGAAATGGTCGCCCAGGTCATGTGATCTGATCAATTAGTACAAGGTTAAATAAAGGTTGCTTTAGAATCAGTTTAGGCGCCGACGATCCCCTTTGCAAGATTGCTAAAACTTCGCCAAGTGCATCTGTATTATAGTTATAATTGTAATAAGATTTTTTTTTTTAATGGATATTTCTATAATATTTTATACAACAGCTAAAAATACATAGAAGAGAAATTAGCAATAACAATTATTTAGTAAAAATATTTTTCGTCCATCGTTCTTGTAATTCCAAGCCAAAAAAAAAACAAAAAAAACGAGTCGACAATGTTGGTTGGGGAGAGAGGGTTCTTTGGACCCTCTAATCTCCGACCATACCAAGGTAGGTCAATCCGTAGATTGGTTCAAGGCTACGGAATCCTAGTGACCCCCGAAAGCCGATCCCTAGGAGAAGCCGTAGCTATACAAGGGAACAGATACTGGAGTGGTTTCCCGTTGCCTTCTCCAGGACGCCATTACGGAATGACGTCAGACCGAAGAGAAAGTGAAGAGGCTGTCAACACAGGGAAGGAAATTGAAACATCCATGCTTTCGACCGCGATTTGAATTCGGGGAACCGGCACACGCCTCACGGCAGATCGACGCCTGAGACCGCACGACCACGCCGGCACGACCGTCCGACCATAACAATGAATTAACTATTGATGTCAGTGAAGATCCTTTAACTCAACACAAATGAATGTATGTGTGGATGGAAAGTTTTGAACCAATGAACGGATCATCTTGAAACTTGACATCCGATTTATGTACAAGATTTCTCTTCTGTATCAAAAAAAAAAAAGGTTTCTTTTTCCATCAACTCGGTATAATCACTAGAGCTGATTTCTTTTTCAAATAATAGCAAAATGACAACCAGTTATGACTTCAATAAGAAAGCAGTTTGAATGGTTTATTAGCGAGAACAGATGATTGGCTACAGTAAAAGCTATGGAAATCCATTTCTCATCGTGGTTGTATTAATCACGTGAACATGAAAACTGACAAATTAAAAAAAAAAAACAAGTAAATTGATAAGTAAAGTAGATTTCAGATTCCTTTACTTCTTACTTATTTAGAAACTTGTTACTTATTTAGAAATTTGTTGCAGTCTTCTTCGAATAAAGTCCACTTCGACTCATTCCGAAAAAAACATTCTTTGAAAATAATCCCGTCGCCATGTTTTGTTTTTTTTTTCCTTTCTATATTTTCCCTCACATTTCCATTTTACAAGGAAACTTATGACAACCAGTTTAGAACGTAATCATTTCATTGTAACTGTCTTTGTATTATTAAACTATTTGTATTTTTCAAAGTTATTCACATCACAGCCTTCCTATTACAGTGTAACTTGGATAATTCGAACGTCTTTAATTCGAAATCGTGGTTAATTCGAAGATTTCTTTTAGTCCCTTGAACTTCTTATTAAATCAATGTTAAAAAATCGTGGATAATTCGAAGTTCAACTTCCTTAATTCGAAGTTTTTTATAAAAAGTTTCGAATCATAACGACTGTTCGGCTTTTTATCGTTAAGAAATTCGACACGTGACAACTGAAATCCCCTTCCCGCCACCGTTCGACACGTGACTCCATGCGACACGTGACGCTGCAGACCCCATTCGAGCTTCCTGCTGTCAGTGTCACCATGTCTTTCAGTAAACCACGCGTGTACAAGAATTTAACGTTCGCTGAAAAGGTCGCCGTCATTCGCGAGGTGGAAAAGGGTGTGAAGAAGAAATGCCAATCCCTTCATCGTCGGAGGGCTTTTTCACTTGGGCGAATTTCGTCGGTACATTGAAGGACAAACCAACGTAAGTGAAGCTGTTTTCCGTTCACTAAACATGCTTGATGATTTTGCTAACCTTAAGCGACTGAATTCTACAAAACAATCAGACATTGCACAATTTTTTGAAAAACTATAATTTTGTGTATTGAATGTAATATGTACTGTAGCTTACGTAATATAAATCTTATTTTGTTTACATACATATCTAGTGTTTAAGTCTTTCATACCATGATCTTTCTGAATAAATATTTACTTATTGACAGAATAATCTTTTCAAGCATTCAGTGGACCTGAAATTAAAGTTAAAAGATGTAACTTGTTTAATTCGAAGTCTTGGATAATTCGAAGTTTTGTAGTGGTCCCTTCAGCTTCGAATTATCCAAGTTGCACTGTATTAGTTTGCACGCAGGGCTTCACTAATTTCTACATCCAAACATTCTTGATTTTCTCTTATTCTTACTTTTACTAATAATTTCTACTACAAACTTGAAGCAAAGATCAAAATCATCAAAAATCTGCAAATAAAAGATATTTACTGGCTCTCAAATATAGACCAGCAGGGGTTATTAAATACATTTACTAAATGCGTTCGCCTTAAAAAAGGGGCAGAAAGTTGTTTATTTGCTGACGATTCGTCTGTGTATCCTTCCATTAACTTAGATCTCATTAAATCGATATTCATGAAACATTCCACGTTGCTACGATGGGATTCCTATTCCAAATTTCATCAAAATTAGATGAAAGCAATAAACCACAAGTTTCATTGTTTCCGAAATCCTTTCATAAATAATAAAAATATCTCGTTATAAGGCTATGTGTCCCTTGTAGGCCTGTGTGGGAGGTAAGGCTATTAGTGTTCTTGATCAAAGGGACTAAGTTGAGGTCATGTGATTAGTGAATGCCCGCCTGCCTTTAACTCCGGTAAAGAAATCAAATCCCGATTCAACAAAAGACTGGGACCCTAAGATCAGTCTGCAGTAGAAGTCAGCGAGGAAAAATCCCGACTCTCCGCCGAAAGATAGAACACTGCTCTCCCAGGCCGCAGTCGAGCGCTTTCCCACTGGGCTGCCCGGTCCACCTTTCACAACTAATAGTACAACCATATTGTATGCGTCGCCATTCAGTGCTTTTGGAAGAATAAAAACAAATAAATGCTAGGGTTATTAAATAACCAGCCTTGGTTATTTAATTAATAAATAAATAGCCTTGGTGTATAGAGATTGTGGGGAAGTACATAGGAAGTACGGGAAGGACAGTTAAAGAACGAGTAGATGAGCATGTCCGTGCCTACAGGAGCGGAACAAGAAAAATTTCAGATTGGGCAGATCATTGTCTGGATAATGATCATAATTCAGACCCTGTGGTTCATTTAATTTATAATGTCACAGATGAGTATAAAAGATTCGCTTTAGAGTCTTGTTTAATAAATTGTAGCTTATGTTTAAGAATAGGTCACTTAGAGTCAACAAGGTATCTTTAAATGTATATAGGAAATCTTTAATGAAAAACAGTAGATTGAAAAGCATTTTAAAGATTAGTTAAATTATAGTTCACGTGTTTATTCACATTTATTTATATGTTTGATTGTTGTACTTAATTTTAAATTAATTGTTTATTTGTTTTCAATTGTTTATTTCACGATATAAGATCTCGCTAATGAGATTTTGTTATATTTTGTTTTATTAGGGTGAGAAATAAGATTTTTCTCCTTCCATTTATGTTTTTGTGTTTTCGTTATTTAAGTTTTTAAAGATATGGGATCTTGAGAAAGTCCTCGAAATAAAGGACGAAATATTGAAGTTATGTTGATGGAGTTTGTGTTTGATTTCGAGTTTTAAATGCTAGGGTTATTAGAGCATGTTGTTCTTTGAAGTTAACATAATCCAAGCAGCTGCTGTAAGATTGAGTTCAAAGGACTTCAGATCGGAAATGATTTTTTAATTTTAAAAGAAAAAAATTCAAAATGTTCAATTTCGGTATTTAAATTTTTATTTTCTGTGTCTGGAATTACTATATCACTTCTCTTAAATGTATCAGGTAGAAATGGAATTTTAAGGAATTTCGATTCCTGCAACGAAGGGAGTCGACTACAATCAATTTTAAAATAAATTCATTCAGTCAAAACAAACAACAACAAAGTCTTAAAAACTTTCTATCCAGAGAAGAATGGACAATTCAGTTTGAATAAAGTTAACTACTAGCCAGATGAGTATAATTGAAACACTTCTCGAAGGTCATTACTGTAAACGACAAATAAATAGCGGTTGTAACTTAATGCTATCTAATACATGTAACGGAGATGTTTTTGAAACCTTTTCTCCAGCAGAGAATGATCGTATAACGAGCTAA
>JAFIDM010003189.1:57981360-57994736 GCA_023159025.1 Thereuonema tuberculata | reverse complement strand
TCAAAAGCATTTACAACAACTGGAATGTGTAGCAGGCGTCATGGGAGAGGTTGTGTTAAAGTAAGACGCCTCAGGAAGACAGGTAAATTGCCCTAACGGCAAACGGAACCGGCGCACCACAGCTCAGCAAGTCTTAAATGAGTTTCTTGCTTCCACAGGAAAGCGGATCTCCCGAAAAACTGTAGCCAGACGTTTGAGACAAGGAGGACTATACGCCCGCAGACCTGTTGTGTGTGTCCCATTGTCCAGACTGCACCGTACCGCCCGTTTGCAATGGTGTCATGAGCATCGCAATTGGACCGAAGAGGAATGGGCTTCCGTACTATTTTCAGATGAGAGTAGGTTCAGTCTATCATCTGTTTGTAGACGCCTACTGGTCTGGCGTAAGAGTGGTACTGCGTATCGTCCAGAAAATATCTAGGAAAGGGATCGAAATCCCACTTGCAACATCGTGGTATGGGCCGGCATCATGATCAATGGCCGCACGCCCCTACATGTGGTTGAAACTGGGACTACGACAGGCCAACGATACATTGAAGAAGTTCTACTGTCTCTACTGTGGTGCTGTCGGTGATACATTTCTGTTCATGGACGACAACGCACCATGTCATCGAACACTCGCTGTTCAGGATTGTCTAGACAGCGAGGGTATTCAACGCCTTGTAAGGCCAGCACGTTGCCTAGCCAGTACAAACTTGGTTTATTTGTACTGGGTTCCTGGGCATTCATGCATTGATGGAAATGAGAAAGCGGACCTGTTGGCCAGAAGGGGCTCATCTTTGACTCCAATTGGCCCGGAACCCTTTTTAGGTTTCTCATTCGATCTAGGCAAACGATTACTGGGAACTGTCCTGGGAAAACAGTTCGATAAGTATTGGATTGCCTCGCATGGTATGAGGCAGGCCAAGTTGTTTATTAAAAGCCTTTGCAATGTCAATCCTAAATTTAGATAGGAAACATTGCAAAATGATTACAGGAGTTCTGACAGGACACTGTACTCTTAATAGACACCTACATAAACTTGGTATCTCCCAAAGTAATGTATGTAGGAAATGTGGAATGGATCAGGAAACTCCTGAACACATTCTATGCCACTGTCCAGCTTTAGCTAGGAACAGATGGGAGATCTTTGGTAAGATTCGTATTACCACTGATTACATCTCCACGTTAAACATTAAGGTCATTTTACTCTACTGTAAATCTGCAGGACTCTTCATGACCACAGAAACTCAACCTTACGTTGAAGAATAATCTTTGACTTTAACAATGTTATATGAGGGGACAACAATGGACCCATGCATGAGGTCTGAGTGGTTAACGGCTAACAGCCGACACTCTTATATCCTTATCCTTAAGGCCAGCACTTTCTCCACATCTTAACCCCATTGAAAATGTTTGGGATGCTTTGGGGAGGCGCTTTGCTGGTCGACAGTATCCTCCAACAAATAAAACCACCCTCATCCGTGCACTGACAGAGGAGTGGGATAACTTGCCTCAACAGCTGCTGGATAATGTTGTGCAAAGCATGACACGTCCTGTGGAATGTTGCATCGCCCTCCACGGTGAACATACCCCATTCTCAAACCACCGTTCTCAAAGGTGCCTGCTTTCGTTAATATGCATTTTTCCATTTCTCTGTACACAGCATCAAATGAACACTTGTTCTTTCAGCTTTCAAATCTTCTGTATTTTCCAGAACAATAAATGATCTTGATTCTAATCAAGGACGAATATAAGGGGGGGGGGGGGTCGATGGGGCACGAGCCCCTCCTCCCCCGAATAATGAATATAAAGAAAACAATAAGTATCGTAATCTGAATTATTTTAATGAATCATGTATTTCTGCAATAATGAATTCAGCATTCAGGGCATTCAGCGCAAATTATCCTCTGCTTATGAACAGCAAAACTGATATAAAGTATATCATGGGGTGTCTACTTAAAATTACTTAACCTAACCTTACATTAATCTTGCCCGCCCCCCCCCCAAAAAAAAATATATTCTGTATTCGCCACTGATTCTAATGTCCAAAAAGTGTGGCAACAATACTGTATCCTGGTGGGCTTTCACCCCGGCGTAATGTTATGATCCGTCCTTAGCAATTGTCCAGCAGTGTATATTTGTCAACAATCACAGTTGATTATTCTTTCGGTTGCAGCGTTTTCTGTTCAAAACGGTTCACTGTCATTTGTTTTGGGCCGTACTGTACACTGAATTTCAGAGTTTCGTTTTTATATTATTGGTTTTATTTCCAAGTTTTAGATTTTACCTTTCAAATTAGACGATAGAGAGGAGATTGACACAAATCTGAACCGGACTACTTTTACAGAATCAATAGTGCTTATCGTAAATAGTTGACATAAATCAACCACACAGCAACATGCAACACATCAAAGGTCTGTCAATTGCAGTCGCACAATTTGTGGAGAAGTGAAAGCAGAAAAGATAGCATGGAGTTTCTGCGGAAACTCTACAACAGTTAGTTAACACTGAGAACTTACTATTGGTTAATTTGCATTTTCATTAGTACAACTAGTATTAAAAAAAATAAAAATTCTGAAAGTATGAAAATAGTTTTTAAGATCACAGTTTTAAAAGTCTCGAGTAAATTCTATTTTACTAAAAACAACAATAGTTTATTTATTTCTATTTTTGGTTCAATAAAAAGACGAGCTTTTAAATCAAGACTGAGAATTTAAAATAACTAACTGTTCGACGCAAACATTTTGCTTCTAATTTTGTCCATTTACACTCACATCATATTCAAAACGGTTGAACGGATTTTCTTAACAATTGGTCACAGTTTATTTATGGACCAACTTAAATGAAGAGGACGTTTATTTATGATCTCCTCTCTCTCCTCCACTTTCCTCAAAATTGTCGGGTTAAGAATAAAATTTTCAGTTTTGGTTTAAAATTTTCTTTTATTAATTTAGTTTTAGGATTAAAATTTTAGTTCTAGTTCCAAATAATTTGATGTTCAAACATTTTTCATTTCAATCCTTTTTATGGAAAATGCTGCTTCAGATTCACTGTTTCAGAAAATTAAAGACAATTGGAATGTTCGAGATAAGCTCAGGCATTTACAGGAAACAAAAGGACAATCACAAAAGACCAGATCAACCAATGGGGACGTGATTGGCGAAATGGTTTGTGTGATGGAAAATCAATAACACGAGACAACCAGTGGAATCTATCATTGGATGGCAAAAGCTGTAATATTGTAATTACCATTATCATCAGAGCGGGGGTGCAGTATATCCCGATATTCCAGTAACAATAAAAGGAATCACGTGAGAATGTACAGGAATTTCTTAGTCAGCAACGTTCATAAGAATATATATATAAAAAAAAAACAAATAAAACAATTAGCAAATTAATTTCAAAAGAGGATCTGGGTTTGATTTCGGATGTTAGCAGGTATTTCAACACTTGAGTTTATACTGAGTAATCATTATTTACTTAATAATTTTCCAGCTGAAATTTTACTGTAGCTAATTATAATAATCAGATATTTTAAATACCAGAATTTTACTATCTTACTTTTGGAAGATATTAATTATGTATTTTAATTAAATAAAAAGACCTCCCCAGAACAGCAGGTAAACATTTCATACATCTAAGATACTAAGAATATAGTTCCTTATATTTTTCCCAATGAAAATAAAAATTGTTTAAAATTTAAATCGAAACATTTTAGTGAATTTATGTCTTGTGAAATTATTAAGCAATTTCTCAACAGCGCATAAAGGTCATCTTCATGAAGTCCTCTTTTAATGTTTAGATTGGAAACCTTAGCTTCAGAGGACTATTATTATAATTTAAGCTTATCAGTAATTATGCCTTGGAGCTGCAGGACATCTTATCTGATTTGATGCTGTTATCTTTAGATGACTTTATAATTTTGGAGACATTATTTGTCTCTAAAAAAAAAAGATGTTTTTATAACAAACTGCTGACAAACTGAAAGGCGTGATTTGTTTATTTATGTGCAGTTTTTGGATTCAAAATAATAATTTATTTTGATTTATAAATTTTGCTGTAAATTAAATTTATTTATTGTTGTTAAATTGCCTTTTTGGTTTGGTTTTCTTATAAATAAATGCCATTTTGGACCTAACGATTGTTAGGTGGAAGTTTTTTCATGTGCACTTTAGCATCTTTTTTTAATTGTTGTTTATTTTGTTCGGGAGTCATTTTTGGGAGCGAAGGTGACTTCCATTTATTTTTCTCGCCTTTCTGGGTTTGTCATCAAGTGAAGGGTGGATCGGGCTGATGAGTCCCTAAGAAGGACGAAACGGCCGTTCCCGATTCCCTCTGTTGATCAACTCAAAGGCATGACTTGTTTATTTATGTGCAATCTTAGGTTTCATTTCTTAATAATTTTTGCTGCACATTAAATTTATTTCTTATGTATATTGTTGCATGATTAATCGGCCCTTGAACTTTTGCTGAAAAATTGAAGTTTGTTTTTTTTTTGTTACTTATTACTTATTACCAATACAATACGATTTTAATATATACATTTATTTCAAAGCAAGGTGAAAATTATTAAGTGTAGAGTGAAAAAAAAACTATGTATTTTTTTTTTCTGAAATCGAAGACAATAAATCCGAACAGCTTATTCACTTAACATTCCATCTGTTTGAAGTACTTTTATGCAATTGTGAATTTTGACATCATTACGTTATACCTGGGCTGTAGTGCAATAGGAGTACTTCGCCGGCAAATCAAATTATTAAATTCCAAAAATCTAATTACAGAATTTGTTGAAATCCCCGATTTGTCATTCAATCGGTGAAGAGGTTACATCTACTGGGCAATCAGACAAATGGTTGGTTGATAGCGATACCAATCTCGTCAATTTTTAAACAACTTCTAAAATAAGGGGGGGGGGCAATTTCGAAGAATGATGGGGGGAGGCTGTAGACCAAAAAAAGTCACATCCATTTCGAATTGAACCATGAGCAAACTTCGAATGAAGTTTGAAGGAATTTTAGGGTGTGTTCAGTGAAAGTACGGTTTTTAATTACTATTCACATCAATGTTAAAGAAATTTTCAGGTACCTAAAACCAATAATGAATCTTTGGTATTTTTTTGAGAATGTACCTCTCGACAGAAATATTTTAAAATTTTATATTTTCGCTAAACAAAATATCTCTTGTGTTAAAGATGTGATATTGACAAAAGTAAATTCCGATTTAGGAAATTATCAACTCATACGTTTTACAATACAATTTAAAAAACGAAAACATTGACGGAGGATGCGAAGTCTTACAATGTCACTTGAACCTTTTTCTTCTGTCTATTCAGTTCGGTTCTCAGTACTTCCATGAGACGTTCAGATAATTACTGTAGAAATCTGCACTTCGGACAGTTGAAATGAATCCAGAAAGATCTTCAGTCAAAAGGTGGTAATTTATAGAAAGAGGGTCTACACAGAAACAGTTCTTGTCGGAAAAATACCTCCATTTGTGAAATGAATTCTTTGGAGTTGATGCAAATCTGAAATAATGATGATGACAAGGAGAGAAGGCTGGTAATAGTCAACCAACACCCCCGTGCATTTGTTAATTTCATAATTAAGTTTTAGAAACTTAAAGATTTGGGAATTATTAATTTGCTTTGACTGAATCAATCAATGAATCACTGTTTTTGTTTCACTTAAGAGTCCTTTTTTTCTTTACTTTATTTACAAGAGACAATAAACACAAGGTTTTATTTATGAAATATATTAGAGAGATAAATGTCTTTCAAGATCACGGATTTCGAGATTATTTATATACGATTCTGAACTGATGATAGTTAGGTGATTAACTATGGCGTCTCTGGATTAGGAATGATATTCAATGTTTTTTATTTTATTTTTTTTTGGCGTGTTTTTGAATTGATTGAGAACGCGAAGTATTTTATTCCATCCTGAACCATTTCTTTTTTCCTTTATCTTTCTGTAGGTGCACCACACTAAAATGTCTTGACTGATTTCAATCAAATTGTCTACTTTGCTTCTTTACGATTTAATTTAAAATATACTACGCTTTGTTTTGGTCTCCAATCCCTTCCTCCAGCATTCTTTTAATAAACCACTAGACTGCAAAGCGTTGTACGACTTCATTATGTAATGTTATGTAATGAATGTGGGTGACAGAGAAGTCAAGCACTGCGACCGGAGGTCTATTGTACTAACCCACTGAAATATGGACAGATGGAGAGAAAGACTGAGAAAGTATGGTGGGAGAAGTGCAGGGTAAACGGGAGAACCCCGAGAAAACCTGCCCAGCGCCGATCGCCCACCATCACGAAACCTACATGAGAACCGAACCCCGGTACTCATGTCAGAGAGGCCGATGTCATAGCGACTACGCCGTAGTCCAACTTAGTATTATAAATAGTTCAACCCTAAAACCTAAGTTTAATTTGTCCTGTGAAACTGCGACTCAAGAAAACAATTAACAAGGGATATATAGACATATTTTTCTATTATATTTTGCTACATTTCTCCGTAACTTTTGAACTCACAAAACTTAAACGATTTATAAATTGCTTTAATGATTAAACCTGCAACGCTTTCCTACTGTAGTTTCCGTAAAATACAAAAACAAAACAAAACAAAAACAAACAAAAAACCATCAAGATAATTTAGGGTAATTTTTATTTCATATAAAGAAATTTATCTTAACTGTAATAAAAATCGATCGTTAATCTTCTGCCGTACGCGTTGCTATGTACGAGTACAAAGGGGTATTCAGGTATAGCTGGTAAAACCTCCTATGTAGAACTATAGCTTGCAATCTCCTATAGCGTTCAACGAAGAGAAAAAAAAGGATAAGAACAAAAAATTAACATATAATTTAAATGAAATACTTCCTGACATTTCTGTCCGTCAGTTTATGACCACAATAACTCAAAAGCTATACATGTAAGAAACTGAAATTTAGCTGAAGATTGTTCTTGTGAAGACGGAATTTGTTGACATCGGATCAAAAGACAGGAGATTACGGGTAGAACTACCAAGAACGTCGTCATTAAAAATAATGATAAATGAAAAATATCCAACTAAGCTAAAAGTTAGCAGCAATGGTTTACAACCGGTGGCTACGAGAAAATTCTGAGAGTACATCTGATAATAAACATTTAGCTTCACGCTAGTCAAATGCCTGTATCTATAAAACGCTAGGTACAGACGCCAGATGCAGACAGACATTTTAAACTACAATTCTGTTTCGATTTTTCTTTTTTATATTCAAATAACTGAATGAACTCTTGACGATATTGGAAAGTTGGCACCTCAACTATCTGTAGTTTAAAACGTCCTACCTTTCAGAAGTCTTACATTAAAACAAACGATAGAAGTAATGATCAAACATCCGAGTCAACTTCGGGAATTAACTGTATGTATATCTATATAATCCAACCATTTTGATCAATTCCAGGTATTGGAAGTAAGTAATAAACAAAAAAAGTAAAAAAAAAATTAATACTTTAGTATTCAGATATTAAGATGAATTCAAACTCAAATCCAACCACGATTATTTAGAGAATTATTATTTACAATATTTTGGGAAACTCAAACAACAATAAGATCAAATCGAATGAGAATATATAAATATAAAACTACAGATTATCTTGAAAATATCCCATACCGAGAATATGTTATTAGGAAACTTTGTAGATTTTGTAACTTATGTTGTAAAGGCTTTTTAATTAAGTCTGGAGGTTCCAACTTGCTTTTCTTCACAAACGGCCCTAAGGTTTACCTAACCTTAGATTATCGAAGCTTCTCTGACCTGGTTTCTTTGTATGGTTTCAGGCTGAAACCGTACAGGCCTGGGTCTTCTACTTCGTCACTTTCAGGATACTGATCGTTGGAGCCTCTCCCTTCTACTCATCTACAAAAAAAAAGTGATTGATAGGCTAAGCTACAGTAATTTTAATCGGAAGATGATTTTGGTGGTATTTCTTGCATATTAATAAAAACAATGCAGATTACAATAACAGAAAGATCAGCTTTTCTTTTTATTTTCAAATCTCTTCCCCCAATTAAGACATGCCCTTTTTTATTCTCAAGCTTTATCTTAAAAGTACATGAATTTTCATCAGTCGAGATTGAGATACGTTAAGTCCGGTACCCAAATTACTCACGTGCAGGTCTCAATTTGGTCTTGGCTTGTGTATGGAAACCTCGAGTGCAGATAAAAGAATTGGATTCCAAAGGAAGGAAGGGGTTTAACATGTCTCACCCAGAAGGATCAAGAAGATAAACTGGCAAATAAAACTGATTGCCAGACGGACGACAGGTTTGGTTTTTTTTTCCCCTTTGTTTTTCCTTCCCAATTGGACTGTCTTCTGGTAGTGTATTTGGAGAATGAAGATATCAGCTCTACTAAGCCCGGTTTTACCTGTATCTGAACAACGGACGTGACCTATTTTATCGGTGAATGGTTTATTGTTATTGCAACAGTTTCTTAAATGTAAGAAAAACTTTGCTGAAAACAACTCGAACCAAACAACGAGATGTAGAATTCGGAAAAGCTCAAACCAGAAAGTTCAAATGGGTTTTTCAATTTTAAAAAGAAATTCCGTTTACGATTACGGTCATCACATATTTTCAATTGTCAAAACAATATATTTTTTTAATATTGATATGTTTAATAGTTATAACAGAAATTATTATAACAGACAAAAGAAGTTGCTTCAAAAATATTAATCTAAAAACCATTGAATCAGGATTGAAATGGTGGAAAAATATATGAATTTGAATAACATTTACTTTTAAGTCAATCTGATTTCAATCTTACTTCAACGTCACCAACGAGACCAAATTATTTACAAGTGACATCCTTAATAATTCAAATGCGCAATTTGAATTTTTATGCTTTAAAAAAAATTTCATTGAGGCCTGCGTACTGCTGGCACATGAATTTTCTCACTAATTTTTCATCGGTGAGTTTTTCATTGTGTATTTTTTTTCTTTGAGGCACCATTGCACTTCCGATGTATTGTTCAGTGAAAGTAAATCAAAACTTCTTTATCGTAGTATAAATAAAAATTAAACGTTCCAAAAATAAAAAAAAAGTGTAGTTTTGTCTTTGTATGTTTTGAATATCGATAGGTTGGATGCAGTTCATCCATGATTCTACATTCAGTTAGAAGAAAAAAAAATCAGGCTTCATTAAAAATCAAATTTGACAAAAAGAAAAAAAGTTGGAGAAAAAACAATCAAGTTTCAGCGAAAGGAAGGAAAGATTGTAGAATAATGGAGTTTGTTTTGGTAAACTTAGCGATAACGGAGAAAAAAAACATGTAATTTGATTCTGTGATAAGCGGGTTGGTAAATGTAAATGTCAATAGAATTTTCCTAGTATGTAATATTGATAAATATATATCTATAGGAATCTCAAATCAGTGAGAACAATTCAATGCCTGTATCTCTCTATTCCCAAATGATAATATAATGCAAACCAAACTCGACGTGATTTGCATCCTTCTTTGATAGATAGATTATTAATAACAACTTACTTTAATGTGTTCCACAACAGAACCGTGAATTTAATGATTGGTTGAGTTGTTTTTTTTAAATATACAATTAAGTTTTTGTAGATTTAAAGTTGGAAAAAACTATAAAATACAAATTACAGATGCCGCCATCTGGTGGCTTACGTTCAACTAAGTTCTTAGTTTCAAGAAAAAATTGAGTTTGATTTAATCAGTGCCTCACGTTTGCTCACAGAGATCTTAAATTCTCCTCACGAGGTGAGAAGTTAACAAGTATTTGGAAATTGTGGCTTTATTGTTTCTTTCGTAGGTGTCATTGGAAGAATCACGTTCGAGTGATAATCCTTTTATACACTGAGCATTTTAATAAAAATAGTATGGTACTAAGCCTGCGTTTAATGAATTGCAATCATAGCAAACACGTAGCTTTTCATTTAATTATGAAAAGTAGTTCAACTTGATCATAAATGATGCTCAACTGCCAAGAGAGTAAAAATTCCTGAGGCAATGTTGTTATAAATCACGTTTATACCATTACGTCTTTGCATAACATGAAGATTATCTGTCTAGTAATTTTTCAGCAAAATGCATAGGAATTCTGATAACACCATTTGCCGAAAAGATATTTCAATTGATCCACAAGCAAATATAGGATATAGTTTTGCTGGTATACCTTTACTATTCTAACAGTGAAAGAAAACAATAGATTTAGAGAAATTATTCTGCAGTGAATAAAGTAATGATTCTTACAGATGATTAGAAATTTTAAACCATGTTATGATAGAAAGGATGGTTTTCAATAGATGCGTTGGAGGTTTGGAGATTTTCCTGTCTTCTCAATTCTGCAGCAGGAGGATACAGTTATTTCCCAAGGTGAACTTGCAAAGTGAATTCACAGTTCAGAAGATACACATACTTAAAACTACATAACCAAAGTTTAATAAAAACCATAAGCGGAGCGTCCTTTCATCAACCACTATGAAAATTTAGTGTTCAGCATACATTCCGAAATTATAAAAATAATGGATAATTTATTTATTTTATTTGGACTGATTTAAATGAATTTCCATTTTAAAATCATTTTTTTTTTTTTTGACAAACAATATTCGAAAGCCAGCTTAACCACTCGTACAAGCTCATCAAAAATAATTAAAAGTATCCGGAATATAACTCCAGAACTACTTGACCGATTTCAGTGATTTTCTATAACAAACTGTGATTAGCTGAGAAATACTTGAACACTAAAAACTGTTCGCTTCTTTGAGTAAAATAATCATTTAATAAAAAAAAAAAAAAAACTCACTTCAATTTGCTAAATTTCGAAAACCTTCACTCAATCGACACAGAAAGCTATTAAGCTAAAACGGGAAAAAACACTCCAAAAAGCATCAAATATCTCGAAAACGGTAGGTTGTTGGACCCTAAACTTCGGTATATTTTTGAAGTACTTCAGGAATACTTTCATCTCACAAAAGGGCAGTAAATTCCGTGTTATACAACCAATGGTCTCTCCTTGTACGCTCAATATATTTAAAACAATAATCAACCAGGGTTTGGAAAACATTTCTGTGTATATTACTGAAACCATTACAAATTAACATGTTTAAAAACTACTTATATGAAGAAATGTTATTTTGCACGCGCATTTCTGAATATTTATATAAGAATTTTGAAAGAAAATGTGCATGTAACAATAGAAATTTGTATAATATTTGTTCATGTCTTGAGGCTATTAAAACTTCTGCAATTTATTGTACATCGCTCTTAAGCAAGTTTGGCCACCCCTGTTACAAACTATGTACAACAGCTAACGTACTACAAGTACATGACTACTCCTAGAAATAAAATTGTTGTATTTATATTTCTGGTAGTCATTCCTTATTCTCATGAAATAATCTCTCCAATCTCTTTCTGTTGATGGCATCTCTTCAACTTAGCTTTTATTTGATTCCGAAATAATTCTTCCGTTCGGATCCAAATGTCTTTATTGTATTTTGATTCCAAAGGGCAACAAATCAAAGCTACCCAACTGGAACATACGAGTCATCGCAGTTGGACTAAGATCAAGTCAATTTAATCCCTTCGTTACATTTGATTCTCTATAATCTATCATTTTTATAATGAAAGTTACAGATAAAAAAATAATACGAGTTATCAGCGAGTTAAAAATTAAAGCTAATAAAAAGTAAAAACTTAAATGCGAACAAAAAAATGCAATAATCAAAAAACTAAAGTCTACAAAAAAATGCCATTAAATTTTAAATAGTTTATAAAAAATTAGAAAAACTGAAATTAGTAAAACAAAAGAAACGAAACAAATGAAAAATACGACTAGTAAAATATGACCAAGTAAAAACTAAAATACCGTAAAACATGGTTACTTGGACCCTGCAGGGTCACTTGAACCCAAATTTAAATACTCATTATTTAATTTGGAACCTGGCTCTGAATACGCTGGTAATGTGGGTGGCATTTCCAATGTCCCATTAGCTGCCCGATGCTTCCCCGCAGTGCAGCAAGCTCTCAGCTCTTACAATTTTTTTTTTACCCCTTTCAGTGCAAAAAAGGAGCTAAAATTTGGTGTACGTCAACTCCTTGAGATCCTGAATAAATAATAAAAATTTCAAGGGATGTTTCGATCTGACAAACCTAACCATTCCCTTGTTAGACTTGTATAAGGAAAGCAATGCAGGAAAGCACTACTTCGCAATGTGACATTGGAAATGCCACCAACAGTACCTAGCGAAATAAACATTTCATTTACAACAAATAACCCATTGTTGAGTTGTGGTTTTGGATTTAAACATATTTGTAATTTGGGTTCAAGTAACCCTGTTTTACGGTATAGTTTAAGTAAAAGTTCAGATTGTAAAAACTGATTGTCGGAGTCTGCAAAGCTTAAATAAACAATAAAAAACTCGCCAAAGGGAAATTGGCGAGAAAATTCATGTACATGCGTTCCGTGGCCGCAATGAATATTTTTAGCGCATAAAAAATAAATATGCGCATGTAAATATTAATAAATAACAATGGGTGAGACTAAGATGTTTACTAAGTGACATCCTAGAACAGCTGTTTCACGCTAATATGAAGCATCAGCTAGGAGCAATCACTAGTAAACAGTGAGGTCTCGATACACTGGCTAATAGAAAATATCGTCGGAATCTATGTGGAGCCTGAAAAGCTTAAATAAACAATAAACTGATTGTAAATGAAAACTGAAGGTGTAAAATATTACGTACGTATTAAATCAATAAAAAAAGCCAAAATAATTTTTATGTTTTTATGATTACAAATGAAAATTAACGACAAATAAACTAAGAAAAATTACAGAATATAACAGTTAAACTATAGTGATTCAGAAAAATATAAGGAATTAATTCAATGTATTGATTTTAATACAAAACACAAAGCAAGAAAACTGGTGTATACGAAAACCATACAGTACATGCGTCTACAAATAATGATTAAAAAATATGATTAAGAAAAAAAAATAGCAACAGAAAAAAATCAAATTACGTTAAAAAAGGAAAAAAAGCAACCCTCGTGTGCAGCGATGTTGCTATTTAAACATTGCCATGAGTAGGATTCGAACCAGGATTATTGCAGCCACAACACAGGGTATTAAACATTAGACGAGCAAACATGAGTTGAATACAAACACTCAGAATGTCTAGAAGGTATACAGACTGTTCTTTCATAAGTATTATCACGATCCGAAACAGGAAGTACCAAAGAGTTCCAGTGAGGTATGACTTTACATAAGAGTTCCAGCAAGGTATGACTTTACATAAGAGTTCCAGTAAGGTATGACTTTACATAAGAGTTCCAGTAAGGTATGACTTTACATAAGAGTTCCAGCAAGGTATGACTTTACATA
>JAFIDM010003189.1:57917178-57969741 GCA_023159025.1 Thereuonema tuberculata | reverse complement strand
TTACCGTAAACAAAATTCTGAAGGTCTTTCGAAAAGAAAATATCTGGATCTTACCTAAAAGTCAAAAGAAAAAAGAAAAAAAAAAAGGAATTAATCTACTTCTAAAATATTAAAACAAAATTATAAAGAATAAAGATTAGATTGTAAAATTTTAAAAATTAAATTACTTATCAATTATTACAAAAAATAATATTTAGGTAATTCTTGAAGTTCAAAAGTCGACTGTTTTTTAGAATTCATCACATCCAGCGCCGCAGCAATGATGGTGCGAATGGTGCCACCGCATCAGGCGCCATATCAATGGTGACATCAACGAAACCTTAATTTTTTTTTGGTTTTATATAATTTTTAACAATTTTTTTCTGGTTGTTGCCTTAGTTAAGCTGAAGGCAAGGTGGTCACTTAGTACGTAACATCAATAAAAAGGAAAAGAGGTGAAGTGAAAACTATTTCGCACCAGGAGCTCCATACAGTTGCTGCAGCGCTATTGTGTCATTCAGAATTAATACAATTTTGTATTGAGGATCTGCAATTTTGTCTTATCGGTTTTACGAAGTTAAATTTTTGAATAAACAGGTATTATAAAAAATATCTTAATTATTATGAAAAGTAGTAATTTAAAAATAAAATTGAGGTTAAATTAAAAAATTACAATTATTTTACTAATTTCATTCTTTTTTTTTATAATTGCTGATCATGGGATTTAATATCAAAATATCTTGTTTATCATTATCTAATCGAATGATTTAAAAAACTCATTTTACATGTTTGAATTATCGTTAGGTGAATTAAGGCAACAATGTTGAAATCTAGCAAATAATATTCTAGCAATAAAACAAATGTTTGTCCATTTATATTGATGCTTGAACTAGCTTTCAATAGATTCTTAATTAGGATGACAATTGGTAGGAAATTTCGATGGAAGGGGATGACATTTCAGTGGCGTAGCGAACGTAACTAGCGCCCGGGCCACAATACCTTTTTGGCGCCTCCACACCCCCCGAAGACCCGAAAAACATAATCCCAAATATGGTCTTGGGGACCATTTGGCGCCCCTCTGCGAGTGGCGCCCGGGGCACGATAACCCCCCCCCCCTCGCTACGCCCCTGTGACATTTAACAAAAACTACAAACTTTCTAAAAATATAAAAAAAAAAAAAAAAAAAAAAAAAAAAAACACACGGACACTAAGGAAAACAGGCAACATTTGAAATAAAATGTTTGAGAAAAATAATAAAAAAAAACAAAACAAAGATATGACAGTGGTTGCCCGAAGCCAAAAATGGCACTGCGCTTGACTGCGACCTGGAACAGCAAGGTACGACAATTTTTTTCCATGTTGAATTCTGCTCCAGACGGTCCTTGGTTAGAACCACATTCATTAACAGTTGATGAAATATTTGATAGAGTAATTGTGATTGGCTAAAACAACTTTTCGGATTTTCGGGCATAAGACTTCGGGTGTACCTAATAAATTCTCAAAGCCACACCTGAATTCAATTAAAATGAATGAATTAATTTTAATTCTTATTAAAATTATTAAATTTTCCAATTTTATTAAGTTACTACATAATATATATTTGTAAAATTAAAACTTGTTGTTTAATTATTAATAATATTATATTATATTGGATGTAAATTATGTAATTTATATCAGATGTTTACCTTAAGCCCTAGAACTTTATTTATTAAGTTTTGAATTATGCACCATTTTTGTACATAGTTAAATTACAAATTGCATCTGAGAGTAAACAAACAAAAAAAAGTGGACTAACAATGCTGTAGCCATCTCCGCTATTGGTAAAACACAGAGCACATAAACAAAACAAAAAAAGAATGGGAAATAGGAAATTTCATTACTGATTTTAGTACAATTTGTGCCTTCAACTTAAGAAACAATAATGATCTGCTATTTCAAATGAATGTTTCAGTTGATAGCTTTTTCTCTCTTATTTAACTTATTAATGTTAATGATCTAAACAATTCTAAATGAAGCCTGTAAACAAAACATGCAATATAAATAAAACATTCGATGGAAACAAGATATTTGGTAGAACTAGAGTTTGAGACTAATGGATGTCATTATTAAATAACGGATTACATTCTACGTCAAATGTAAACAAAAGAATTTATTCATGAAACTGTTTCAATAAAGAAACAGGTCACAAAGCAGCAGGTTAAGGAAAACGGTCAACACAACACAAATTATGAAAGTAAACAAAAAAAGATTTCCTTACAGCAACTCATAAACAACCTGCACTTTATTCTTTGACTATTAATTTATCTTCCTTGAAAAGGAAGTATAAAGAATAAAGGAATTGGTTCGAAATTTAAACTTTAGAGGAAAACTATTGAAATATCACAGGTCGAGCTAGGAAAGAAAAACAGTTTTACTAATTGTCAACTCCATCGCTTTCATTTTACCGAAATGCACACTATATTCTAACATCAATATCTAGAATAGAAATTGGAATGAATTAGAACTTTGTTTCTATTGTTTAAATCAGATGATAATTTGCTTAAAAATAAATCTAGTTGTGGTTTATTTACTTTTCAGCTAAAACTCTGAGAATAAGAAAAAATGTCATAAAAAAAAATATTAAAATCCATTTTCAAGCATTTAATTGCCAATTATTCATTGTATAAGAATTTAAAATATTGTTAAGAGATTATTCTTGCAATGAAATTTATCATCATCCTTCAAAATCTGAATAATTTTTGAAATTTCAACTCGTGAAGGGGTTACGTATTTAAGTTGTTTTTTCAGCGCGCCATTTTGTAAATATCACTTCTGTATTTAACGATTCCAGCAGAACACGTCGTCTTTTATTGCTGTCGGATTAAATAATTATAGAAAATTCTAATTTTCTTTTCTTTGTAAAATGACGCCAGAAAATAATGGATGTGTGATTTACGAATGGATGTATTTTGATGAAACTTGAATAAAAAGATTGTCATACTGTTCGGTTTTGTTTACGAGAGCCTTCAACGCTTTTGCGCATGGGTCAGATCTCCTTCGATTTCATCAAAATAGGAGAAATAAAGAGAGGATATTTACTTTTTATAGTGTTAGTTTACTAGTAGCTGCTGTCTACTTGCGCTTTTCGGGAAAGAATTATGGAAAGAATAAATACTATTGCAAAAATAACAGGTACTAAAAGAAAAACAGGTCTTAGGAAAGTGCCCATCTCAGCGTATCACCCCTTTGCGGAGTAGAATCGTAGGTGAGTTGTGGTTCTCGCTTTCTAAAACGAACAGTACATTATTAAGAATGTTAGAAATCTACTGTTTCCGTATGGTTTTTAAGGGATTTGTTGATACCCCGCGCTTAATTTATTGATAGCGATCCTCACGCGCCCAGAGCTTAGTCACAGGGTTCTGCTCGAAAACTTATCTACAGTCACCAACTATTCAGGATAACAAAAATAAAACCCTGTACATCCTCCAATGTAACACTACACCCTCCACCCTGAGTTAAGTTAAATGAACTCCTCGAATTGACAGAAAAGTATTATGCAAACATTACAGCACCACAAGAGAATAAACTTTCATTTAAACATCAAGTCAAGGGCTTTGATATCCTTCGACAAGTTTGAACTGGAAGTCAGTGTGGCAGAGACTTTCTTTCCTTAATAAAAACCAAAAATAACCCAAATCAAAATATCAAATCCTAACTGCAACAATACAGATTTGGGAATTACCTGTCACTTTACCTGGGAATTAACTGATCAACTTTTCAAGATCTGTAATACCATTATTCTTGGTGATTTTAATACAAAAAAAAAGAACATCATAGGGTAGTGCAACCTTCAACCCACGTAGCAACAAACTTACTCTGTTTGCAGAAGATAGTGGCTACATCTTTCTAAATGACGTAGAATCCCATTGTTACGGAACTTTTAACGCTCTCGATATAACAATCACCAAATCTACGTAGCAAGTGTCAATGGTCTGTTCTCTCCATGATACAAAGTGACCATGCCCCAATAACACTGCTACAATTCAAAGTATTTGTCAAAAAAAGAGATTCTGGAATTTCCAAAAGACCAATAGGCATTTAAGTTTTACTTAAACTTTTGTCTGAAGTATAACAAAAAACAACCCATCTAACCCATTCTAAGCCATCAAAATTCAAACATCCAATATATTATTAAAGAACAAAAATCACACGAAGAAACATTACACGAATGAAATTCAATCAGACATACGGACAAATCAAAATACATGTGATTAGCAGTAAGGAGAACCTACTGCTCGCAGTTCAACTTCAGAACATCAAATACTAAACTTTGTTTGACATTCAATGATCTTGATGATTATTGATCTTTTAAGAGAACTTTCCAAACACAATAGAAACAGTTCAGTTGCCACAAATGACAGTGAAACAGCTTCCATTACCTCAATCTTCGCTCAACAAGTATTTCTCTACAAATTAGCTGGAACAGATCTGACCGCAAAGTCAACCAGAAAAGCCAGATTCATTGCATGTACAGCAGAGCCCCGATTATCCGCGAGTGCCGCGAAAATTTTTTTTAATTACGACCTCAAAAAAATCCATTTTAATCCAAGCCAACAACAGGGAAAATACAATAGGCCCTACAGTGCGAAGGTCGAACATTACTGACAGGTTTATTGTGCATCGTAATCCTATAGGCCTTCTCGAAATTTGTGGATGCAAACGAAAAGCAAAGATTTCTGCGTCTATAAAAGTTTCACATATTATGTTTTTTGTACAATAAAACGTAGTTTTTAATGGTGAAATATTTTTTTTCGTGTTTAAACCTCATTTTTAGTCTTTTTTCGGATTATCCGCGAAGCCCTTGCCACCCAATCCCGCGGATAATCGGGGCTCTACTGTACTTGCAAACGGATTAAAATATAAATACACTCTTCCACCTTAGGCTGGTCACACACAGTCTCAGATCAGCTCAGAACGTTAGATCAGAAAAATTCGGAAGCCACGATTTTCAATGTAACTTCACTCATTGCTTCCCCTGAGATCGGATCCGCCCTCCCACCTCAGGAAGCGTCGGAATTTTTCGTTCGTCCAGCAATTTTGTTCTGATTCGGAAGCGTTCTGAAGAAATGCGCATGTGCAGAGAGTCCCTCTCAGCTGTTGTGACGCCTTTATCGTACGTTTTGAAATGAATTTCTTCCGAAGTCTTTAGTTGAAAAGCCTACTGCTATGGTTCAACACTTTCCAGTGCTCTACGACCTTAGTAACAAAGATTACCATAACATTTCATTGAAGGAAACAATTTGGGAGGAAATTTCAACAAAGTTGAACGAAAATGGTAATTAAAATCATTTTTATTGAGTCATTAAATATTTTACAAGTGATTGAACAAAATAAAATCATTAAAATTAAATGAAATGGACCACTTGAGGATAGGCGGGGCTTCGTAGTTCCAAAATATCCCACCAGGCTACTTCTTGGCTTGTGGGATAAACGAAGCTTCGTTTTAACCCGTGTAGATATAGAGGGTGAACTAAAAGATTTGATTTGGATGAAACGATTGTAAGCCTTCCTAAATGTTCATATCGGATGTAGAGTTGATTATAGCCTATTAAAGAAGACGACAGCAATATATTATCAACCAAAGATGTAATTTAATGGACCACTTGAGAATAGGCGGGGCTTCATAGTTCCAAAATACCCCACCAGGCTACTGCTTGGCTTGTGGGATAAACAAAGCCATGTGCTTCGTTTTAACCCTAGTAGATATAGAGGAAATATTACATTAAAGAAGGATATTCCAAGCGTTTTACAGGTCCGTGCCGCCACGGTCGAGCGGTCTCAGGCGGTGGTCTGCCGTGTGGCCGTTATGGCGGGACCTGGGTTCGAATCCCGGTTGAGGACAAGGATATTTGCTTTCTTTCCTGTGTTGTTTACTCCTTCGTCTTTCCCTTCTTTCGCCGTCTATGGCATCTTTGGGTTTCCCTCTGATCTGGGTTAATGTTAGGAAGGGCATCCAGCTGTAAAACCCCTAGCCAAATCCGCATATTGAGCAAGCGCGCCTTGCTCATCAGCGCCCCCACGCGAGTGGGAATAACAGCGACCCCATCTCAATGGGAAAAAGCTGAAGAAGAAGAAAAAAAAAATTCCAAGCATTTTACAGAATAATTACAATAAGGAAAATAAGGAACTGCACAGTACTGCACCATTCCGTCTTGAAATATCAAAAATCGACGATTTTTTGAGTAATTCAGACTAAGTTGTATGTTTGTTTATCCCACATGATCCCACATTACACGTCATACGTGATGTCGATAGGGGCGTAAACCTCAAGTGGTCCATTATGTTTGATTGCATCAAATAGTTTTAAAAATCTAGTAGTTTTCTTCTAAACATAAATCTTTAGCATTTTCAATTATTCAGATGTGGCCTACCTGATCTGAGCGGACGTTCTGACGTGATCTAAGCTGATCTGAGACAGTGTGCGACCTGCCGTATTGCCAGATACAGTTTTCACACTACTTTAGCAAATGGTCATTAAATTTTTTAAAAATCTCTCTTTTAAAAAGAAAAATTTTGACTGAAGTTACTGTAAAGCAAACAAAAAGATTTTTACGTTGCATCTACAGTTATTGTTCTCTTAATTATAATGTCGTCCTGAAATGTTTTATAAACTTAATCAGTTTCAGTCATTTATAACGAGTAAAAATATGCTTTTATTTGGTAGAAATGAAGATTAGCTTTATTGTCTCTTTCACGCAAACCTCAGAAATCTCCTTAATTCCTCTTTGATTCCCATTTTCAAAACCTTACAGCTAATGACGTCATTGGCCAATAATGACCTGCCCTGCTCTGACTGCTAGTTACTGCTGCAGTGGGAGGAGAAGACTTCGCTGGTTCACTACGGGCTTCCTTTTATTAGTGTACGTGGGATTTAGTTGTGTTATAGGCAGCTGTGACGATATTCCCTTTTGCAATTCATTCGGTCAAAACACGTGACGCTTCCATTACCTCAATCCACCGATTGGTTGAAGGTCAGTGGTTCCTTCCAATGGAGGCTATTTTAAGACGGGCTTTAAACGCTTTGTGGTCTTTGCTTTTGGAAAACCCTCGTTCCCTACCTCGTTAAAAGCGATCTCCATTTCATTGGTTTTCATCCGTCCCCGGAACAAACTGAACTTAGCACAAATAGAAGCAAGAGAGAGAGAGAGAGAGAGATGGGGGGAGTCGATTGCTTACTACTGTGCTGAGAACAAAAGATAGAGCTCTCTAAGGAGAGTTTAAACTTAGTTAAAATTAAACAAGATATTACCCTAATTAAACAGAAATATCACAGCAAATACAGGCAAAATGGAAAAAAGATATTCATGGAAATACGTTGGCAATTGATTTATTTTTCCAATGGGAGTTGAGAGGGCGTAAATCATCTAATATCTTTGTCACGTCCCTGATAACATTCATTCATTCTTTATTTGCAATAGAAAATAAGATAGTCAATAATTTTCATGAAAAATTTCAAAGTTTGTTTAGAACTTAGTTTTAATATAAAACACAAAAATGTATTATAATAATAATAATAATAATATTATCAATATGTGCTTTGGTCCTTAACCCGCCATATTGTATTTGCTAGGGAAACCCAAGGTTGAAACTTCACATAATAATAACAATAATAATTATAAAACTGAAAATTAAAAATTTCATCCAAAAATAAGTGAAAATGAAGATTTAAAATATGCAATTAATTAATTGACGATAAAAAATTAACGTGTACGACTAATAAAAATTGGGCAAGTCAATGTTTCAAGGGTAGGACAAAAAGGGTAGAGAATATAATATATTATTAAGAATATATAAAAACAATGATCCAAACGCCGACCGGGATATCATAGAAAATAAATAAATAAATAAATAAATAAATAAATAAATAAATAAATAAATAAATTATGGGTGTTACGAGTGACAAAAGATTCAAATAGGTTTCTTCGTTCATTCGCAGATCATTATGCCAATCATTAGGATATATTTTAAATTCACTCAGTAAGTTAATGTGAGAATAGGTTTTTCTTTTCAGTAACCAGTCTTTACACCATATGCCACGTTTCTTATTTCGTATTTTTCTTTTTAAAATCAGGACACAAGCAGCCAAAGCAAGCAAAGCGTCGTCGTCCGAACTCGACATATCTCAAGCACAAAATGATGCTTGACAAGCATGCAGTTACGTGTGGTGGCGAGGAGTATTTGTGCATGCTTGATCAAGCATGATGCTTGTCAAGCCTGCAGTTACTTGTGTAGGGGCCTTAACTCTTTATTTTTTATTTATTTTTTTCGCATTTTCATAGAAAACTTAAAAGTTGAATTAAATTCGAAAAAATATAATTAAGTTAATTTCAATTTGGAAAAAAAGGGTAAAGTTTTTAAAGAAACTTTCCCAGAAAATTCTAAAACTTGTTTAAAGTACACAGAAGCTCGGTTACAACGCGATCTTTCGGATCCAAGATCTCGAAGATCGCCATATAACCGCGATATAACCGAACTTTTATTATTTCGCGACGTCCAACGTCGCTTATCGCACCCTATTATCGCACACACGATTCCAAATCGATTTAAAATGGTCATTTTGCGATTACCTACATCGTTCAGAGCTATGCGAGAGAATACATAAATCATTACCTTTTCAACACTTAGATGGGTTATATTAGCCAAAATCGATTTGGCGCCGCCATCTTGGCATCTTGTACAAACGACGAGTCACGTGGATCGAAACTAGGTATTCATACGCCTATTAGATTACATGGGCCTCTTTACTGGTTGTCATTGGCCGAAAAATAGATCTCAATATTCATTTTGGTTAAACGAAAAAGTCTGCGATTCTGGTATTTTTTAAAAAATATATTGTATTTGACGCATTTTCGTGACATTAGGGTGGGTATTGAGTCTTAATTACTGTAAATAAGTATTAATTGTAAGTAGCAAATCGTGAGCAGTTCTCTAAAATCAATCGATTTTAGGCGAAAAAACGGTAAATTTTGCAATTTTACAATTATACACTTTTTCCAAAATAGAAGGGGTCCAAGACCAAATCGCGTTATATCCAAATTCGCGATATAAACAACCGCGTTATAACCGAGTTTCAGTGTATTTGTTAATTATTTTGAAGATTTCCAAATATTTAATGCTTACGAAATGTAGGCCTATAATGAAAATTTAGTATGACACAAGATGTGATTTCACACACACATCTTGTGCAAATTACATTATATTTTTACTACACTTGTCCAATAAACTAGTAATTATGAAAAAATGTCAAAACAACCTTCACTTGTCGTCGACGGAAACAGCTGTTAACACTCTTCAACCAGAATTATCCAGTTGATGAATAGTTCAGAAGGTGAGAAAGGTTTTCGGTTCAGGATCGTGTTCCACAAAATACAACAATATACTCACTCTCTAGTTCTAACAAGCTGATGAGTCCTAACAAGGATGAAACCTACTCAAGTAATGACAATTTACAAGCAAACTATGACTGGAAAAATGGGACCTTTTCTTTTTACTTTCTTCTTGTTTCATTTTTACCTAAAGTCCTTATTTAAATAGTAATTAAATATTTGTTACCGAGCTTTTAAAAATATAATCCGTTTCAAAAATTTTAAAATGTCATAAAGTCATTTTTTGTGTGGAGTGACCCTAAAAAAAAAAAAAAAAAAAAAAAAATCAATCCCCATTTAAATCATTGCTAAGTTTTAAGTCAGGTTTTTTTTTTCCCCCCTTGGATCAATTTAAATTCCAAAAATCATTAGGAAGTGAATATTGGTTAATACAAGAAGGAAATCGTTTGTATTCACTGATAAAAATCAATATGAAAAAGTAAATACTTTGATTAATAACCAGCGTTAACAAACAGAAGACTTTGTTTTTTTTAATATTGCAATTTGGGAAAATTAGGTCTTATTTTAGATAAAAAAAAATAGTTTTAATTATATCAAGTTTTAAAAAAAATATGTAAGCAAATATTCAATCTAAGCAGTATCAAGCAAACAAACCTAAAATGTAAGATTTTTTTTTTCCTATTTATTGAAAGTACCCAGTAAAATTTTAATTTAAATAGTAAATAAAGATCAACAGTGATCTTCTGTAAAGTTTTTATGTTTTTTTTAATTAACAAGGTGTTTCAAGATTACTATTTCTCATAAGTTCATGAGATTAGATTCAACATCAAAAAGAAAAAAAAAAAGAAAAAATATGATCTTCCGAAACATAAAAGATTATAAGACAAGTCGATTCACAGTTCAGTGTAAATACAAAACCAGGTGACACCCGTATATTCGATTGCAATCTATCAAACGCTCACATTGTTAAAAGTAGACTGCTATTGATTGGCGCGCAAAACTTATTTATTCAATACGTTGTAGTTCAAGAGTTAAGTACAGTTTATTAGTAAATTTCTAGATATTCATTTTGCATCATTCGATCGCCATGTTGGGTCTAAAGTAAAAAATTGTTCGCGGCTTAGTCGATTAGATAGACCCCCATTTTGACCCCTATTGCTACTATTTTTCTGACGAGGTCAATGACCGCGTAAACCGGAAGTGGCCTGCACCAGAAATAAGATGTTTCCAAACCTCCAGGCCACTGGAATTCCAACAAAATTTAACTCGTAGTTGTCCCACTTCTGTTTGGAAGACATTACATACACGCACATATACACAGGAACCTTAATACCTCCTCCTACGCTAAATAATGAATAAACAAAAAAAATCACAAATTTCCTTCAGAGTCAATAGATATTTACTGATCACATGAATGCTGAAAAATAAAAGAAAACCAAAAAATAAATTCGAAAACTAACATTAAAAATTTTTTGTTAATTTCGATAAGCAATTATTTCACACTGAACCCTTCAATGTGAAATTCTCTTTGAATTCGGTTTTCAAATCATCACGTAAAAGCCTTATTATGAAGAAAGAGCTTTTAAATCTAATTAACGCAAACTTTCCATCCATTAACACCCACTCCACTGTTTTAATCATTTTGACTCCACTAATCAAATGGTTTTGAGTTACAATTAACTTGAGGTGACGCAGCTAAACAACATCAAAGAATCTGTTGGGTTTCTGCTTCGAAGTCCTTTTTTTCTTTTTCAAGACGAACGAGGAACAGCAGAATCTTAACTGACTGTTTGCTGTAACTACGTAATAGAACAACAAAACTGTCGGTCGTGGTCTGCTAATAGTCGAAAAGTAACTGAACACCTATTGTTGTTCACGGTGCACATCAAGTGCAAATTTCGTGTCTGTGCACAACCGATCTCTACGGTTGCCAACATGGCGGACTCTAGAAGAAACCATTAAATTTGCAGGGAACAGATACTGAGGTGGTTTCCCATTGCCTTTCTCAGGAAGTCATTAAGGAATGATTACAGACCTGCAGAAAAAGATGAAGATGCAGACAATAGAAAAGGACTCTTTTTCAAACAGCCACGCCGGAATTCGAACCCAAGTTCCGACAAATCTGTCTCGTGGCAGGCCGCTGTCGCCTACGTCATGATCATCTACGGATATTAAAAGATCAGAATGGCTTTCATTTCAAGTTATACCATTTATTTTGATTTATCTACAGTGGGTTCTAAGTTATAATTTACATTAATGGTTTGATTTTTTTTTTTTAGTAAAATAATAAATGTGCATCAAAATCTTGTCTAAATTAACATAAATATGATCTGAATACAATTTTCAGCTTCCAGGGTTCTTAAGTTATCGTGATTTATTGGTAAAAAGGTTTGATGGTTTTTGGGCTCCACTTTCCTTTATGTCCACTAAGTCCTCCAAATCAATAACTCCCAGACTGGATCTAATGTGTTTACTTCACACAACTGGTAGCGAAAATAAACTGAAACCCATTATCTGAAATCTTTGAAATATCCGGACAAAGGCTTAATTGCTCCTTTATTTTTCTTTTACTCATGTTTCGTTTTATTAATAAATTAATGACAGCATCATACAATCTCATAGTTTTCTACTTCTCCTTATACACTCTTTAATTAATCGATATTTTTCTTTCAAAAAGCAGCCAATCTTTATTCTAAATTTATTATACACGGTTTTATTTATCATAGACGGATGTAAGTAGCGCCATCAGTTTTCAATTTCTCTGCATGAAAGAAAACTAGAATAGTTTGCAACAATATTTTTCACCAATTCAGACTATTATAAGACTAAGTTAACAAATAAGGTTATCCTACAACTGCATTTAATCTTGATTTCAAATTATTGTCTAGAAATATTTAAGCAGAGTTTTTATTTATCTTTGTTAAGTTCAAAAAGATTTAAATGTCGTAATTAGTCAGTTCTGCTTCGTAATTTCTGCATTCCACACTAGATTATTAGTTTGAGAACATTTTTATTCAAATTCTATAGTAGCTAGGAAGATGAACTTTTGCATGCCCACGAAGAAATCCGTGTAGAAATGCACAATCATATTTTCAACATTTAAAACTGTAAATTTTATAAGAATTATCCGTTTTTAAAAACTCGGAAAAAAGCCTTAAGAAAAGCGCCATTAGTTCTGAAACCGAAACAAAAATTTATAATTTGAAATAATCCTTGAGTGTCATAGCATTTGTCACTTTAAAATACTTTCTGTCTTAACATGTATATATAAAGCCGGACAGTGTCCCTTATTTTTATATTTATAAAAATTATAAAATTACTATATTATAGAATATTTTATATTCTATGCTTTCTAAATTTCAAAATTGCAAATGATTTGCTTTGCGAAACTCGAAGAGGTTGCTTTGCGTTTTGCCTGTTAGATATTTATATATATATATATAAATAATAATATATAAATATATATATTATTTACATTAATTGAACAACAAAATGTGACCCTAATTGACATCGCCATCCCTGGGGACTGTAGAGTCCAGGAAAAAGAACTGGAAAAAATCAACAAATACAGGGCTCTGACACTTGAAATTACACGAATATGGAATAAATATGCTACAGTGCTGCCAATCATCATTGGTGCACTAGGAACACTATCACCTAAATTTATGGACTATTACACCAGACTTGGAGCACCAGCAATAACAACAGCTGAATTACAAAAGACAGCCATCATTGGCACTGCGAACATTTTACGACAATACCTTAGCAACACTTAGGCCCCTGGCTGAGGCCCGTCTTGCCTAAGAAAATGTCAGTGATAAACGTGATTTTTTTGTGTTTGTTTGGGTGAACGTTTACACTGTGTAACTTTTTTAAAAGAGTAAAATTTGTTGTATATTATATTTAGTATGCAAATTTTCGGAAGTGATTTTTATCAGTGCTCCAGTCTACTCACAGCACAAACAAGCAACTTCTGAATTATGAATGAATTAAAAAGTATTTAAAAAATTCAGCTACAGATACGGCTTATATGCAGTAATAGAAGCTTTTCATTTTGTCCGTTTCACAACTTTCAAGAGATACCAACATACTTAAGTTGTAAGAACTGTACGTTAAGAAAATGAGCTTTCAGTTCTTTCTAGTTTCTTGTTTTCTTTTAGGTTTTAATTTCATTCCTTCTTTGTCAGTTACTTCCGAATTCTTTCCATACAGTGTCCAATGCTCCAGGAAGTTATTATTGAGATTGATTTGACTCAAAATACAAAACTGATTAACAAGAAACTATGGGAGAAGAAAGGAAAGACGTATTTCATTGTCTTGTTTATTGTCTGACAGAGAAAGTATAAAATGTAGTTTAATTCAGGACACTTATAAAATTTTAGGAAATTTAAGGGACATTCAGTGACGCACAGCATACTTTGCATACTACATACTTTGCAGATCTTATGAAAGTCATGATATTATACCTTTCATTAACTGTAAAAATGCAATAATTTTTATACGTGTTCCAACATTATACTATTCAATAGGTTAAATATTAAAGATGGAGACATATTTTTCATTCAGTTATATATCAAGAAATACAAATCAAAGCAATATATCTTCCGAAATAATTTCAAAGATAGATTCTGAATTCGAATCAGGATATTTTTTTTGTTGCCAGCTGGAGATTTTAATTTAAAAACGTTAGGATAAATTACAGGCGGTTTCCGAATGCTAATGTTAATAAAGCTCCCTGTCTACTCACCACAAGGTGCCATATCTAAACATACACTTAGTATATTACGTATTTAATTCAAATTAGAGAATTGTGAAATCTCAAAGTGAATAAATACATCTTGATATAAGAAGTAAATCTTCATTTTCTGGATCTCCAAAGGAATTCTTTCGCGTATGTTTTATAACGACATCGAACACTTCAAAATCCTTCACCGTCTCTAAGGAAAGGATTTTGATGTCTTCGATTTCCAAACTATTTATTTATCTTCTGCTCCATTTCTTCAATATTGTTATCTCCGAACAATGTTTGAAATTGTTACTGTTATTTATTTTGAAGTGTTTTATTTTTCATTTTGAACAACACGATTAGAATCTCTGTAGAAGCCATTTTCTTACAACATTAACATTTAAAAAAAGTCGAATCATTGTTATTGTAACCTTAGATAAGTCGGCAAATATTTGGTAGGACATTAAAAGGCTCTGGATAACCTTTAAAAAAAACAAAGGCCAGATGAATGTTTTATGTAATCACGGAAGCACCTGATTGGTCGATATCTTCTTGATTAATGATTGCATCTCTTGCAGATTAAAATGTCGCATTGATTTCGCCATTAATGAAGCCATCGCCATAAATCTGAATTATGAATCGCTAAATAAATCCCAGGTTTTCCATCAGCTAATAGACAACTAAAAAAAAATATGCTTTCTGAGATTAACTATGACAGGATCAAAACACCCTTAGGCTTCTAAATATACGACTTGTCATTCCCTGGAGAGACTAATAGATCAACAGATTTTATATCATTCGGAACTTTTTGATAGCTATAACAACACATGAACAATAGAGAACAACTAGGTCATGCAAAGTAGTCGATTTCTTAAGGCGTTCCCACCTAGAGATCTATATGTCTCATAATCGGTTAGAATCTTCGAAGTGACTTGCATTTTTATCTTTCCTCTTCTGAAATCATTTCTTTCTACAGGGTGATTCAAATTCCCCGTACAAACTTGAAGGTCAGGAGTATAAAAACAAACCGTAGTGGAACATATGCCCGCAAACGCCAACCGAATGTGCTAGAGGGTGACTGTTCGGCAGCACATTAGTTGAGCAGTGTCAGCCATCGTCATTTGAGACGTTGACTGAGTAGATGTATCGCTTCACTAACGCTGAGAGGGCAGTTATGCACTCAGCCTATGAGGCATCGAATTGAGCCGCTGCACAATTATATCGTGAACGGTTCCCCAACAGGCGGGTGCCCAATCATCAAAAGTTTACACCAGAGATTGTTGGTGGAAGGAACTTTGAGCACCTACTGTGAATTTGTAAGTGGACACCTTACTGTCAATATTGTAAACATAGGGCTAATAAACATATTGTATATCTTACTTGTTATCTTTTATTTCTGAACCTTAGTGTACCTTAGGTTCGGATGGCGTTTGCGGACTACGTTCCACTTTGAATACTGTTTATTTTTGTATTCCTTTAAGGTTTGAACAGAAAATTTTGAATCACCCTATATAGATTTAACTTATACTATGGTGAACTCTGGGTAATGATTTATTCGGCAAAATAGTCTACACTCACAGCACCTTAAAGACCGAAATGCTAGAAGTACTTGTCTTAAATAGCAGACCAGTAAAACCTTCAACAACGTCATGGATTATCCGTTCCTACTGTTTTGTCCAAAGGTACATTTTAATCTATCCTACTGCACTTTCATGTCTTTCACTTCGTTGAATCATTTTCTGAACCAAACGTTTAATGTATTCGTGAAGTAAATGTAATTCTGTCTTCCTTTAGCCATTCAAGTGAATGGTGGGAAGCGGAAGCGATTCAAGTGAAGTTCCAGAATATTCGATGCATCCAAATAATCTTTTAACAATTATTTTATTACAATTATAACTAATTCTTGATTTGTGTTTTACTCTCAAACGAGAAACGCCCTTCGTTATTACGCATGATTAAAATTAAAAATCCGCCGTATTAAATTTTCCTTGCTAATCTTGGAATAGAATCGACTGATTATTGCGAATCAGTTAAGCGTTAATTCCATAGACAATCAAAAAGAGCCAATGATATTCGAATAGGCAATAACATTCGCAATTCCTTAGACAATGAGAAGGAGGCAAAGCCCATTTGGTTTGAAGTACACATAGATGCTTTTTCTTCCTCAATCTTTTCAATCTTTTTCTTCCTCAATCTCGTTGCCGTATCTGCTGAATTATTCCCCTAATTAGCAATAGTCCGATGGGACCTAATTACTTCCGGTTTAAGTAAATCAGAATGAATCAGTAAATCATTATCATTCGTTATTTCAAACCTTTGTAATTCAAATACAATTTAAAACGATGCCCGCAGTGAGTTCATTTGTTATTCCTAGAACGTCATTTTGCCCCATTCGGACGACTCTGAGTACCAATGATTAGGCAGAGAGTATCATCTTCGTTCTCAGCCTAGATGGGCCAAATTTTGTTCACTATACTCCTGACCCGGTCAGTGGCCACCTAAACTAGGAAGTGGCATTTTCCCCAAACCTCCTGGCCTTGGGAAGTCCAACGAGATATGATTTATGGGCTTCGACTCTCAGTTGGACTGTGGAAGGTGTTACATAAATAAGAATACTTTTAATATAGTCGCTAAAAATTGGATAAGCAAGGATAACTCAATACATACGATTCTAGTAATATATAACTTAGGTAACTTTTTCCAAATTGAACCATAAAATTAGAATAGGACAATAGAAAGAGTTTAGGTAACGTGGTAGAAGAACTTAACTCTAAGTCATTACTTGTGGAAATTCTTAACTATAGTAAATTATTACAAATAACGTTAGTACAAATGTGAATTGCAATTCTCAAGTTACTGTCCTTTTTTATCATTATTTTTTTGGAGTATTACAACAAGTCATTTACAAAGTAGATTCTCGATAACATGTCTCCAATAGGAGACACTGACAAATGGGTTAGTTTATCTATTTTGACAGCGATAAATCATAAACTTGCTTATCATTTATTTTTAGTTGAGTCTCATTTCGACTCCTTTCTTCGGAGGATTCGCTAACTTTGTAATTCGGAGGCTTAGTTTTTAAAAAGAAAATCCTGACAGAACGATAGACTTACTAATAGATCTTCATCAAAGGAGTTGAGAGACTTCTTCAATCTGGAAGCGGAAATTAGCGAAGGCAGGCTGTATCGTCTTGCAGGTCTTCCAGAGCAAGGGGGCAACGTTGAAGAGAGTCCTTCCGCTTTGCTTCCTCCCTTCCCTCCAATTATCATGTGCTTCGCCCCGGATTACCATGACAGGTTGAAGTTTCCATGTCGATATTGTCTTAATGACCAGTAGTTGCTAGCGAACAGGAAAACACTGCCTCATTTACTGGAAATTAGTTTCAAGAATAAAAAAAGACAATAATAAAAAAGCGCGCGACACAACGAACGAGCAAAGAAAACCAATTAACTTATTCCAAACAAGACTTAATTGCTGTTCTGCGTTCTGGAAAGTCATGGAATCTTCCAAACAATTGCAGGCGTTTCTCACAGAGAAAATAAGCTATTCTTCGAATTCTAAAAGATATTCTTATTTAAATTAGAATAATAGAAATGTAATATTTTTGATCAGGATTATACAATACAGCACCAAACTGATAAGAACTGTGACGTACCTGAAGAGTAGATGAATACAAGAGTAGATAAATAAATTAATAAATAAGCACTGCTTTGACTATTCTTGGAGTTAAAATTTACAACTGATTCATAATGTATTTACTTGCTTTTATTTTTTTATAATTTAAAGTTAAAATAACATTCTGGGAGAACTCAAGAACCGCTGCGATTATAAATAAAGAAATAATAATTTGAATTTCTTTGTTTTTTAATCATCGCAATGGTTTTTTTTCCCAGAATGCAACGCATGTTATCGATTATACTGTCCTGACAGTTTGCTCGGCATGACAGATTGAAAAAAAAATGGCGGCCAATGCTTCACATTCAAAACTTCATAAAGGAAAAGCCTTTAACAGTCAATCCAGGGAGATTAGTCTTAACGTTGATCGTTTTAAAAACAAAAGAATTTCAATTCTGTTAACGAAATTACTCGTCAACGAAACGTATCTTCATCAACAAAGAACTTTTGCTTTCCTGCATATCGGCCATCATTAATAGTGGCGAAAGTAATCGATGATAATTTTCAAGAACTGCTGAGAGGATTATAATGTTTATAAATTTTAAGACACAAAGACCCACTCAAACGGCGGGTTACAGTCTAGACCCCTGCCCAACAGCGAACCACGTTTACAGAACCTTTTATTAAATGGCAATACCTCTTAGGCCTAGAAAAAACGATAATGAATCGAAGCGAAAATGACGGTGAACTGAAATGAAATGATGGCATCACCAGATTATACCGAAAAGCGCGCCTAGATGTACTACTTTGAAAAACAGTAACAATTTAAGATATTTTAATACAGTGCAACTAAATTATAGTTTTTCAAAAAATTGTGCAATGTCTGATTGTTTTGTAGAATTCAGTCGCTTAAGGTTAGCTAAATCATCAAGCATGTTTAGTGAAAGGAAAACAGCTTCACTTACGTTGGTTTGTTCTTCAATGTACCGACGAAATTCCCGTACTCCCGTACTCTTTGGCGATTTGGCATTTCTTCTTCACACCCTTTTCCACCTCGCGAATGACGGCGACCTTTTCAGCGAACGTTAAATTCTAGTACACGCGTGGTTTACTGAAAGACATGGTGACACTGACAGCAGGAAGCTCGAATGGCGTCTGAAGCGTCACGTGTCGAATGGCGTCACGTGTGGAACGGTGGCGGAAACGGGATTTCAGTTGTCACGTGTCGAATTTCTTAATGATGAAATGCCGAAAAGTCGTTATGGTTCGAAATTTTTTATAAAAAACTTCGAATTAAGGAAGTTGAACTTCGAATTATCCACGATTTTTTAACATTGATCTAATAAGAAATTCAAGGGACCAAGAGAAATCTTCGAATTAACCACGATTTCGAATTAAAGACATTCGAATTATCCAAGTTGCACTGTACTAGTGTGTCTGCCTCTCAACCATGATGGGGAGTCAATTCTATATCCGACATAACATTACTGTAAAAAATTGATTTTTACGTGCGCTATTCGTAGTTTAACCAACAGAAATGTACCTGAAACTGTCGTGTATTTAATATATTATTAAAATAGTTTTTTTATACTTGTCTACTAAACATATACTTGTCTTTTTTATACTTGTGTGTCGGCTTCATGACATTACTGATTTAAAGTAGAAAAATAAACAGGAATAACTGTCTAATCTGTCGGAAATTACGAATTAAGAAAAGGAATCTACAAACCGAATGGACGTGATTACTTAAAATTTAAGTCGACAGCCGTTGCAGAAATTACAAATACAAAAAATTAAAGAAAAACTAAACTATAGAGAATAGTATAAATGGTTGTCAAATTTCCCGCTAGAGCGGCATCATTGTCGGAGTTACAGAATGATAGTGCTGGAATTTCGTAATAGTAATTTTCTGATCATTGTGTACAGGTTTTAAATGATTTTTTTTTTTTAAATTTAAAAAACAAAAGTTTGATTGAAAATTCCACTGAAGAGCAAAAAGGCCAAGACGAGGCCGCGCTGCTTTTGAATCGTTACTTATTTTCTCCTACTACCTGTCCTCCAATTTTAGATTCTTACAAACCTAGAAACTGAATCTTATCATTGCGAATATCAAAACACGAATGTAAATGAAAGAATAGAGGAAAAGGAAGTTTGAAAAGTCAGATACTAAAATTAGTAAAGAATAAAAAGGAAGCAGGAGCTAAGGATGAACGGAAATGAAGATAGGGATACAAAGAAACAGAGATACACCAAATAAATCCTTTCGATTCATTCCAGGATGGATTCTGTTGAGTGAAAAGGAATCAATCAGAGAGAAGCAGAGATCGATTGGGAGACGACTGTAGGAGTTTTCCAAATTGAGACTTTTCCGAATTTAAATTAAAAGATATCAAAATAAACATTCAAGAAGGAATATATCATAAAATTTTCTTTATATTTATTTTTACTTTACGAAAGTAAAGTTCTAAATTTGATTTGATTACTTCCGTTGAATTTTACTCCAGATTGGATTTCTATCGTTAAGCGAAGCGCGACAACATCTTTTCAGAAAGTATGCAGGGAGTTTCTTTAATTAAGGGCGTGCTTTACAACTGCATTTTCTCTAATAAATATCATTCCCTGGTTTTTCCAGATTTTTTATTATTATTTTTTATATTATAAACACATAAATATGTGGGCTCGGTAGCCGAGTGGATAAGAGCGCTTGGCTGCGGGTTTAAGAAAGTGGGTTCGATCCCCGACCTCGGCCGAGGTCGGAGATTTTTCCACGCTCTATTCTCCTCCAAACGGTTCCTAGGGTCTACCCAGCCCTCTGTTGAATGGGTACTGGGTTTCTTTCCCAAAGATTAAAGGCAGGCGGGCGTCGGGCTCACCACCCGATCTCGACTTAGTGCCGGAACGCCGGGAGCCTTACCTCTCGCGATCCCAAGGGTCACATAGGCCTGTAGTGGAACACTTAAAAAAAAAGCAAACAAAATATATGTAAATATCTTACTCTTAACTTACATAGTTCGAAGACTGGTATCAGACTTATCCAGTTTTGATATTTCTGTAGTCTGAAATGGAATTAGACCATTGGAAGGCTACATATGACGTAATGGAGACTTCATTAACCCGCGAATGTTGTTTGATGCTGCCTTCATTTATAAAAGCCAACAGCGAGGAAAACAGTGACTTATTAATTATTCTTAATATAAACTTAGTAAATAACACAAAAATGTAGCCGACGCATCTGCTTACATAATCACTAACTAATTTATTAAAGAACGAGTGCAGTTTCAAATGCATAATTTGAGCAATCTTTTTCAAGTCCAAGGACTTCTTTTTCAAGGACTTGAAAAAGAATGCTCAAATTATGCATTTGAAACTGCAGTCGTTGATTAATAAATTAGTTAGTTTTTATGTAAGCAGTTTTGTTTGCTACATTTTTGTGGCACTTAATACCCGGTTTGTTCAGCGCACGTAAAATTATTAGTGTGATATTAACTTAATATTTGTAAAATTATAAACGTATTTAGAAAAGAGAAATCGTTTAATGAAAAAAAAAAAGTTTCAAGATAACAACAAAGGTTAGTTCCTCGAAAAGTTAAGTGAAGTATGACTTTACCGATATACAAATATTTGGGCGGCAATCAGTATTTCAATCGATTTTGCAAATACTCTGCTCGTGAAGTTTCAATTTTCAACGCTGACTTTTAATTGAGTTTTCAATTTATTAAGACTTTAATCCTTTAGTGTTTATTTTGCAAGTTTAGTGCGAAAACCGTGTTTGAATTTCAAATTGAAAGCGAAATGCCGTACCGAGTACCACAAAAGACCGCAGGTTCCACATCCCTAAGTCAGACAATTGGAAAGAGAAAGAGAATTCGAGAAGAGGCTGAATATCTTTCCAGTTGACTTAAAATAGACTCAAAGAAACACCCATGCCTAATATGGATTTGAACCATGCTTTTGGAATTTTGAATTTTCGAGTTAACCTTAGATGGATCGACCGCAATGTCTATTCATTCCACGGACAAGGCTATTCAGCTGACCAGACTTCCGTCCTTAGGAATAAAGACTAACTTTTTCCAATGCATTTTAAGTAATTCAAAACTCAAGAAACAGAGCAACATTTTTAAGCATTTCAAAGAACCAATGTCTTTTCAATTAATTGTCCACAATAAAAGTCTTTTTAAAATGTTTTTAATCTATAAAATATATTTATTTTTTTAAATATAAAGAGTTAAAAAAATCTTCATACAAAAAAAAAAAAAAACTCCAAAAAACTAAGTGTAATATTTTAGAATTTAAGACTTAAAACAACTCTAAATAAATCAGTATAGTAATAAGTTTAATTCATAAAATCCATTTCTAAAACACTTAAATATTTTTTCTTATTTTAGTCGTTTTGGAAAAACGTTTATTTCGCAAATATTCACACGACTCAAAATGTCCTATGTTTTATTTAAACATTACGATGACTTTTTAAGGTCCTTGTGTGGGAGCGTGTGTGTGTGTGTTGTGCAAATGGCAAAAAAAGAAAGAAAAGAAAAAAAAGAATGACGCTGAAGCAAACATGTGTTAGGCAAACCTGATGGATTTTAGCAACCGCTGTAAGACTTGTCTACAAACGAAAAAAGAAAAACGAAATCAGGTTTTCGAATTTTCAGAACAGTTTCTCTCCTGTGAAGACTGACGTGTACAAAACAAATCAAAATAATGCAGCTCTACTGTTCGTCTCATGCAATCTCAATTTTTTTTCGAAACTGCAGAAACTTAAAAAGAAGAAAAACCGAAAAAGTAGTTCAGTTTTTGTTAAAATATATGTTATTTAAATACATCAATGACAGAAGAAAAAAAAAGAAACATAAAAAAAGTACATTAAAAAAACTGAAAGAAACAATGGATTATTATTTCAAGTTGTAGATATTCAGTTATTGCTTCAGAAAATGTTTTAATCCATAAAAATAAAAACTGCTAAGTTAATACAGAATGGAATTTAATATGACACTTTCGATTGAACAAATTGTCATTTGAAATCCACATATTTATAAGAATCTATTTCCTGCGATGATAGTTTAATGATCTGAAGACAGTAGGAGTAAAGCTACGCGAACACCGTACAACTAGTTGGCCGACAGCAAGTTGGATGCGATAGTTTGGGATGAACACGAGACGACAGGCAACGAGCGAGCGGCTATCCCAGAAGTCCATGCGAATGCAGCCGCCGCTGTGCAAAATCCGAGGGTTTACAAACTCTCTGATAACTTCTGCCATATAAACTTCGTGCATTTCAGTATAAACTCTATAAGTGAACGGAAATCTCAATACTCTATTAATAATTGTATAATCACTCTCCGTCGAGCTAAAGTGGAGAGAATCGTATCGACGCCATGTCTCCAACTGAGCGAGACGTCACGACTGACGTATTCCAACGCTGCCCTGTGATTGGGTAATTTCCGCCCGACTCGAGGATGAAATAAAACGGCACCAATTTAAGATGGCGAACTTTAGTCGGCCAGAATTCCAAACTAACTTTGCTCAAAAAGCGCACTAACGACAAGTTGGCCACAAACTCGATAAATGTTTGCCCTGCTTAAGACGCTGGCAAATAATCGTAAAATACGATATAGAGTCTTACAGTCGAGAGCAGAACATTTTTTCATTAAAAAGATGTTGTTGGCATTTGAATTTTACTAAAACTAATAGAAATATCTTAAATATGTTTTGAAACAATTATTGTTATTAAACTAATTATTGAATGGATTTCGTAAATATTCAAACAAAAAAAAAAATGCACAAAAAAACCCATCCAAATTCCTTAAAAATATGAAAACGAAATTTCTAATGTAATGTTTGATTTTAACACAGTCCCTTTAAACTGTCACAAAAATGTTCCTAATTTACAAAAAGGAAAAAAAAAATATTGTAAGTTTATGAAAATTTGTAGATGTATCAGGTCAAATTCTATAAAAAAAATTGATATATGTGAAAAATCATTAGCGAATTTAAGAATAAAAATCTAACTTTCATTGAGAACCTTTCATGTAGTCAATCCTTAAAGCGAAGCTAAAGATTCCATGAATTAACCAGAGGGGAAGGGGAAGTAGAGGCTCCAAGGATTCTCAACCGAACGGGACGTAGTTGAGATAAGTAGGCAATCGCTAGCCACTAAAAACTATTAACTGCTTTTCCCTCCCAATGAATCTCAAATTTCAAGATATCTTGACCAACAATAGCTTCTCACTAAGAAACTTTAAAAAGAAGAAAAAAGCTATTCGCTGTTTATTAACTCAAATCTCTGTTTATTTATTGGATTAATCCGAAGATATTAAATCTTTAGATTTGGTAATCGATCCTGAAAGTAATTCAGTTAAATTTTGGACTCCCCTAAAAGTCAAAAACTCTTGAAATTGATTCCTTTCTCTCAATAATAAATTGAGGAGAAAATTTTCCTCATGATTCTCAGCGTCACTGTCGTTGAATCTGAAAATAATTTATTCGATTTCGTTCTTCTAAACTTCACTGCGACGGTGTAGAGTTACTCCTTCATTCTCTTGTGTCGTCGTTCATAGATCCTAACTATTATGAATCTAAATAACCCTAACGAGACAAGAATCGTAGCCAGTTTCCTCTGCGGCTTAACTATCTAAGTCCTATCTATTTATCCAAACTAAAGCAGATCGCTTACATAAGCCTATTCCAAAACAAGTAAATACACGCCCTATTAAACGCACTGGAGAAAACATGTGTCCCCTTTTATTACCTCTTACCCCTTTTACAACTCCCCTGAGGTTTGACCCCTTCCCTTTGAAAATGGATTACACTGGTTAAAACACGTGGGTCTGCACTTAGCCTTTTTTCCGAAAAGACACAGCGGAGGCTGGTCACAGTTCCAAAAAGAGGGGACACAGACAACCTCGGGCAAAAAAAGTCAATTAACCTGAATTCACAAAAAGCGAAACCAAGTTAGTAAAAATGAGATAGTTCATGTAATTTACTCTCATAGCTAAATATATTTATTTTTAACGTGATTGAGGTTTTCTTTGTGATTTTATTGAAGTTGGAGGAATATTTATTAGATTAATAATCTCCCATCAAATTAAAGATTACGATTTGAAGTCGATAGTTAATTTTTTTTTTTTTTTGAGATAATGTTCCGATATTTTATTAGTTTTTTTTTTTTTTACGTAACGTAAATTCTTTTTCACATTAATACTGTATAAAGTTAATATATCATTTGTTCCTTTTTTTTTTTCATCGTGAATCATAGGACGCATTGTAAATACAGTATTTATAGTTAAACAATATAAATAAATTTGTATTGTTAATTGTTGTTACTTCTGTGTTGTTGTATATTTAATATTTTATATAATTTATATTGAATTTATTGCAGATGTAAGTAATATGCGAATTTTCGTTAAAATTTAATTTAGAACTAAAATCAATCAAATAAAGAGCACAGATAAATCGATAAACAGTAAATTGAGATAGTTCACATAATTTACTTTGATAGTTAAATATATTTATTTTTAACCTGACTTACTTTTTTTTTATTGGAGGAATATTTATTAGAGAATAAACAGTAAACACGCACAATTAATAATAAATGTTGTACTGAAACATATAAAAAAATTATAAAAAATGGTAAATGATTAATTTCGACTACTGCACGTAGTCCTTATTAAATGTATCTGAAACATAAAAAACTAAATCGTGGGCATTTTGCTGACAATCTGCCAATGGTGCGGTGCAGATACAATCAGAGAAATAAAATACGATAGAAGCAGAAAAAATTAAAATTATCTTTTAAATATCTATTTAATAAAGGTATAAATTTAGAAATTAAAAATTTTACAGAAATTTTATAGAAATTATGAATTTATAAATTTAGAAATTTTAAATATAGTTATGCGACCGTGAGATGTTTACAAGAGAGGTTCGCAGAAGGGGACACTGTTCCGTCCAGTGCGGAAAGTACCCTGCACGCAACACTAATAGGTGATTATTATGCTGCCGTAGGCTTTAAGAGGGGAACAGTCGAACAATATGTGCAATAAAAGGGGACACATCTTTTCCTCCAGTGCGTTTGACCCCTAATGGGGATGGGGACGAATATACTTACAGGGATGGACTCTTACTCCTTCAATCAGTAGCTAATCACACTTAAGGCCTTTTCATCCATTCCATATATTCATTGATCTGTGATTTGTAATTTTTCATTTTCTTCGCGTTCAGCACTATTCACATTGTACTAGTACGATAACTATATTCAATAAAGGACTGCATGGAATTAAACACCAGTTTGTCTCATCGGCTTTACATAGGATGAGAACTGTAAATTCGTGATTAACTAGTTGACCCGTGCGAATAATTCGCAACAAAAAACCACCTTTGAGGACTAATAAACACAGCTATCGTGCATGGTAGGTAAACACATTGTCAATAAATGGCGCCTTCTCCATTTTAATAAAAAGGTTGACCCGTCGAATAATTACAATGGTATATTGATCAGCCTTCGAATGGTAATGTGGAAATAAATAAATGAAGAAATTGTCAATAGATGGCGCCTACTACTTTTTTATAAAAAGATTTTTAAAATAAAGTTTTTAATGAAAACATTAATTTTAAACATTTTTTTTTCGTCATTAGCGGTGAACGTAATCTTCAATCATTGATTTTGATGAAGTATTAAGGGAAATAAAAGAAAACACCTTTAAGAAATAATACATGAGAAGTTTGACAAATTTTTATGTTTTTTATTGTAATAAATCGTTTATTTTTATTAAAATATAAATCTTTGTTTTTTTTTAAATCTGTTCTTATTAAGTAAATGATGAAATTTCATTTAAAAAGGTATTTTTATTCAAAAAAGGATATAATTGAAGTTTACGACGCTATAGCATTACTTGAAATGTTGTTTCGCTTTCGAAAAAATAAGTCGCTTCTGTTAAAGCGTGTCTATATTTTTATAAAAAGGGTTTTAAAATAAAGTTTTTTAACAAAAACATTAATTTTAAACAATTTGTTTATTTTTCGTTATTACCGGGGAACATTGATTTTGCTGAAGTATTAAGGGAGTTATGGCGTACCAACACTAAAACACCTTTGAGAAATAATACATTAGGATAATATAACAAAATTACATCTTAATTATCAAGCTTCCTTATAAGCGTATCTGTGATGCGTTTGCAGCTCTAATATTTCTGAAACTTGGAATGACCATTTATGGACACGAGACAACTTAATTGCGAAAAGTTGTAAATCAATCAAAGAAGTGGTAACTGCGCTCGTCAGAACAGGAGATTTAGAACAGAAAGAATTCCGCGTCTTTAGCCAGTAAACTAGATGCTTTTTTCAGTTTGTTTTCATGTAATTTTTTTTCTTAAGTTAATTAATATTTTACTTAATTGCCATTACAATTTAAGTCAAATGAAAGCATGATGGCATTAACCCTATCTAGACGATGAAATGAAATGTCCAATGAGTGACTGATATAATCAACCTTCCACAGTTACTTGGTTTTAATTTACTTGTTTTAAATAAAATGAAGTTTTTAAATTAAGTACACAGCTTTGTTTACGTTCATAACAATTTTGAACTAGTATCTGGATCTTCTTAAACCTCTTCAGACAAAAAAAAAATACCTATTTATTTATTTTTGATTTTTTTTTCCCTTGTAGATTCCTAAGGTTCGAGAATTTTGAACGAAACGATGACAAAACTTTTCTAAAAAGCGTTACAACAACGAATTTCTATTTTGTGTAAAAATGCAAATTAATCCGTTTTTATTATTCTGCTCTGCGCACTTCGACATAATTGAAATTAAAAAAATTATGTTTAAAATGATACACTCACATACAGTAGTTAAAAGTTAAAAGATTTCAAAAAATTAACACGTAACCAGTTTCAATCTTCCTATTCCGGCGATCTTCATCAGATGCAAGAGCAGCACTGCCATTGATAAAAGGTATCAAAGCAGCCGTAAACCAATGAAATGAAACGAATCCATTTTGGGAAAAGGTGGGGCTTGGACTAAACCTAATTAACCATAGGTTTTTCTTTGTTTTGTTTTTTTTTTCCGGTGCAAGTGTGTTGTACAAACCGCTACTGAATTAACATAAGTTTTAATGTACATACTATCGTACTATCCATGTTATGACCAACTAAGGAGAGATTCCCAAAATTTCCTTGGGTAATCACGACCTTCGTATCCGATGATGATGAAACTGGTTAAGTGTTTATTCTCTTCTATTTCAATGTTAGCGAAGGGCCAGGAATGGACGATCTATAATCTGCTTTGCATTCTGGGAGATTCATCTTTGATCGCGAGGACTCTACATGTATGTTTCACTTTAAGTGTAATTTTTATGAGAATTTTTCGACGCACATTAAAATTATTCATTTTCTCAAAATTCAGATGAATTATATTTAGGAAATTAAAATTATATTTAGGATTATATTTATATTTAATTAAGTATCTGAAGATTTAATGATAATGCAATGGAAATATTTGGGGGAAAAAAAACAACAAACAAACTTCCTTTTCGCCAGATATTACAAATATATTTACAAATATATTGTATAATTTTGTATATTACCAAAAACTTTTAACTAAAACTCAACTTTTCAAGGAAAATTAGCCCTAAAATTGATGTGTGTGTGTGTGTGTGTGTTTTATAAGTATTTCGTAGGTATTATTATTGGAGGAAAACTATTTGGCTGAAGTTGAAAGAAAGTTTTCCTTGACAAAATGAATTTCAAGTGAATTTATCTTTAAAGTTAATTCTAACATTTAATGATGACACCTTGAAAAGCAATCGGTTCTATATTTCACAGTAGATTTTTCTAGTGTAAAAATATTTTTATCATTTAATTAAATTCTTAACATTTATTGTTCTTCAATCAAGTCTTTATTCTTTTCTTAGTTTATTTATTAATTTTCTTCGAGACAATGAAGATTGTTTTTCTGTTTTTGTTTCAGAATAATGAAAGCATATTTTGAAATTCAATCTATTCATTCAATTCCACTTTTCCTAATCCTCAAATTCCTGCTAAAGGGCAAGATTTTGATTTCTAAGGTCTTGAGAATTCAAAAAAAACTGATTTTTCTTCCATTTTTATATCAAATTTAATTAATTTTCATAACAAGAACGTGACATTCGAATCAATTAGGAAATGAATAAGATTCAGCGGCTAAAAAAAGCACGACATCTTGTAATTCTAACTTCAAGTCATTTTTCAAAGTAAAATGTCAAGTATTCCCTCGGCGTAAGTAGATTTCAAATGACTTTGGCGTTTTTTTTTTTTTCTTTGCTATTTTCTTTCGCCGTGAGTTTTCTTCGTAGCTGTTTATTTGTTTCAGGGAATAAAGTGTTTTCTTAGCTTACTTTAGATCGATACAACGCCAATGTCGAAAACTTAGACGAAAATAAACATGATACAAAGTCATGACTTAGCTGTGCTTTAGGCCACCAGAGGTCGCATTTTGCGACTACAAAAACAAAACAAAAAAATATTTTGCTACTAAATATAGTTTTGAATATTTCTCTTGTACAGAGCTGTTTCTTCTAGTTTCGAAGGAATTTCGCTGTTTCAATTTCAAGACAGTAAACATATTTTTGTTAAATCTGCAAATTTCAAGGTTTTTGATTTTTGTTTTAGTTGAAATTTTGAAAGAAAATTTAGCTTTATCTCTGAAGTAGGTATCTTACTTTATATACATACAGTACTACTAAAATTTTATATTATTACACGCACAAAAAGACAAATATAAAAAAGAGGTTAAAAAATAATATTTAAAAAGATAAAATAATAAAAAAAATAATTTAAGTATGTATTTGTTGGTTTGTTTGTTTTATCTTTTAGTTATCATATATTCTTTTTATTTGAATCAAATTCTTATCTACCGTACATTAAATGAGTTAAGTTTTAAATTAGCGAACAGAAACCTCACATGCACATTTACAAATGTGAAGGAGAGGTATTTTTATCTCTTAAAATTTTCACTTTCGGTAACTCAACATGTCGGCGAAATAAAATCGTGATTCCACCATTCCAATGCTGCTTTCCATCAGAGCTGCAATAACATCGGAAATGCATTATATCTGAAAAAAAAAAATTCAATGATTTCAAAAATACAAAAGAATTAAACTATTTTTGAAATCATTGAATTTTTTTTTCTTTTTTTGGAGACGGTTTCTTCCAAAATTAAGGGTAAACGAATTCTAGTCTTCCAATGAGAGAAGTAGTGATAAATAAAGGAGTGGTTTAAGGAAATAACGTTTTCTTTTTCAGAAAACTGAAAACTTGTACTGTTTGCATTAGATTAGAATCTAAAAATGAATGGCGACGTTTTCGTTTGTTCTGTTTTCACGACAACAACGAAAACATTTTGATGAAACTAGCTTCAAGTCCTTTATGGAATTTCTTTGATTATTCCGTGACAACAACAACATCCACATTCCGAATAGAATCTAATCAATTATTCGCAAAATTAAACTAACTGTATTGAAAAATTACCATTCAACGTCTTTTTGTTAAGAATTGGACTAAGTCTTTGTGAAGTAGAGAATAAACATTGTACAAATTCTTGCCTTTTCATTTTTACTACGGAGAAAAGTAATTTGGGAAGATAAGAAAAAGAAAAGAAAACAAACAAACACCTATACATTTCTGTACAACAATTTTATAAACCAAATACTGTATATGCTCCAATAGAGGCCCCCGGCGTTTATTTGCAAAACTAGCCTCGGCTCCGGCGCTTAATAGAGACCGGCTGCTATTACAGGCCGCCCATTATTAACAAAAACCTTCAGAACGCAATATTTTTTACACATAAATACCCGCTAATATTATAAACAGCTACTTTATTTGAATTTCACATGCTACATAAGACTGTTAATGATAAATGGCAATGTCTTTCTGTACCTTTCGCTGCTATTCGTCGTCCGAATCCGCAATGACGGGCGGCCGCCTCACCGGAAGTTTCTTTCGCGTATTCCACTGCGCGAATCCTACAGGCAATGTCAAATGACCGTTTCGGCGGCATTTTGTAAGGCAATGTACCGTAAGGTATTATGCACGACTATAAAGATACAGACGCTCACACTAGTACCGGTAGGCAAATATCAAAGACCCGGCTACTGTTAGAGACTGGCTACTATTTGGCCGTGTCCCCTCTGCAGCCCGGCGCTTATTAGAGACCGGCGACAATAAGAGCCTCGGCGTTTATTGGAGCATATACGGTATTTCTTTTCGATATTTATCATAAGAAGCAGATTTTTTTTTTTTCTATTTCAAAAAACTGCAATTTTTTTTTATAAAACTCGGTGATAAATCATACTTTTTAACATTACAATATTTAATTTCCTTTTAAATTTATTTATATATTTATTACATAATTCCGATTTACGACTGCTTATAAAACAGCAAACCAACATACAGGGATTTTTATATACCGTATTTATCTTCTCCGTTGACGAATTTGATATAAATAAAATTATTTTACTTTAAAAAAAAAGTCGTTTTCTCCATAGAACTTAGAACCCATGAATTCTACACATTTATGTTCTATAAATTCGTAGAACTTTTCATAAATTTCAACTACTACGATATATTTTGAAGAAAATCCGTAAATTATACAGTCGAGGTGATTGGCCTCATTATTCAAATGTCAATTTGTCAGCATGTTTTCCATTCATCATCGCAATCTAATTAAACTAGATTATTATTAATTATTATCTGGATTAAATGTTATTAGGCTTACGTAAAAAATGTATGAATCCGAATCCCCTTTTCTGATCAAATTTGAAATTCTTTTTTAATTCTCATTGAACCTGAAGAGAGGAGGGCTCAAATGTACAAATCAATAATCCTGAACAAGATCCTGAGAATGTCATTCCACCCACACCAGCACAAATATGGGGGCTGCCTCTAATTTCTTTTGATAGATTCCAATGATGAGGGCACAGGCTTCTTGAAATGACTGTACCTCCATTGGATCGAAAAGCAAACTGACAATCCCCACGAACTCCGATCTCTACAATCGATAATAGAAATTTTTAAGTACATTATAAATGTACAGAGGGGTAAAAACTTTTTTTTTTGAGATTGTCCCTAGTGTAAGAATTTATCTATTTACAATAGTGGTTCTCAATTTCTGGGCCTTTGATATTGCAGAACTACCAATCAAGTCTCATTAAAAAAATAAGGAAATAATTAACTTGTGAATTCTCTGAAGGTCAGTTGCAAAAAATAATTGTTCCAAAAAGACGAAATAATTTTACGTTAATAATAAATAAACCATCAGCAATGCAGTCTACTAAAATGAATTATTATAATTTGTAAAATTAGAATTTATTGTGAAAATCCGCTATTATAAGACTGATATATTAATATCTCCTGATAAATTGAAGTCGAATGAAATTACCACTAAATTGTCAGTTCTATGAGATCCTGGTCATTAAATTGACTGGAAAAATATTTTTGATTGTTTACTTCGTTCCTAACTCGTGAACTGTTGGCCTAATTACAGAAATCGTTAAGGATTTTTGCATCTAAACTTATCTGCACAATTCAGCTTTCTAGGATACTTGTTTTTTCATTTATGTATCATATTTATTTGATCTTAGCCCATCTTTACACACTAGGTCAGAGTCCAAGATACTCACAAACTATACATACTTGTACATAATAATTAGGAACACAATGAACATTGTTTTTATACATGAAGACTTAGTTTTCAATTTTTTTACAAAAACAACAGAAAGGAAACAACGCTCCTAAAAATTCCTTATACTTGCGTGTTGTTGACCTGAGTTTTTCTTGAAGCTCGACGTGCACATTTATGGACAAGAGCTCCTCCAACTTTTATATCTGAAATATTTTTTTTCTGTTTAGGTATTTGCCGAGAAATTAACATGTAATGGCACAAAAAAAATGTTCTTAGAAAAACGTTAGAATTCAAACAATGGGTTTTCTATCTATATCCTAACAATGGCTATTAACCGTTTTATATCCACTAGTTTACGCTTGCTTTTATATGATTAATTAGATGTACGTAAATTCAGTAAAATAATAACAATTAATTCATTGTTTTACAATAAAGTGAATTTTTATACTTTACATTCGCAGCTTAATATTTACTTATAAATATGCTATAATTTAGAAATAGAGACTTTTCTTTTTGTATAAAGGCAACTTCTTATCTTATTTGTACGGTCTAATATTCGTTATAACGAGCATTACAATTTATATAAAATTACAGTAATCACAAATACAGTTATATGGATAATATGAACTCGGAAGATATTGAGGAACAAAAGTTGACTACATATTATATATATATATTATGTTAGTATATATAATATATAAGTATATTATATTATGTTAGTACTCATTTTCTTTATTTCTATTTTGTATAATTAAAATTAACATTAAAATTAATATGACCGATGCTTCTTTTTTAATCTTTTCGTATTTCATTTTTAAGTATAACGTATTTATTCATTACAATAAAACGTATCATTATATAACAATAAATTTCATGTTCGTAAATCATAGCAACATTACAATAAAAAAACAAGAACGCACATAAATTAGGATATTTTTAGTCATTTTAATCCCATTAGTGCTTAGTGATCTCAGAGGATATACAAAGAAAACAAAATTACGAATATTAAATTTGTTGTTATGTCTAGTCTTTATGTACTATTTAATTCTTTCTAAGCTAAGCGTCTGCTAGCGTAGATTGGTTGTTTGGCCTTTTTTTATATATATTTATACGTTGTTGTTTTTAAATTCGAGGAACTTTGTTTTGTTGATTTTTTTTTATATGTCTTGAGATTACTGAGGTATAGATATTGGGTGAATCCTACTGATGATGGTTAGGAAGCCAGAAACAGCCGTCCTGGATTCCCGATATCAAAACTACTAAAATTAACATGGAAATGGTCTTAGTTCAAGATTTTAATCCTTTAAAACGTCTGCTAATGATCGTATTGTAAAATCTGAGGAATGTAAGATACTCATAATGAACAAAACATCACGAGTAACGTCTTAGAACGGAATTGTTTGTAGTTTTAAGGAAATTAGAAATAAAACAAAAAGGGAAACGTTATGAGGAAAGTAGGTTTCAAGTTCTTAAAGCTTCAACTTCTTGTTTTGTTGACAACGGACAAAAAAAAAAAAAAAAAAAGAAGCCGCGCAGAAGCTTCGTGGTTCTCAAAGTTAAATAGAAAGATCTAGAAACAATGCAAATTTAACAAATTGAAGCGCGGCCTCCTCTTCTTAAAAGTTTCGTTTTCCTAAGAAGAAAGTTTGATGCGATCGTCGAAGGAAGCAATATCTGTAACCGAATATTATTGGCACCAAAGAGCGGATGTTTTAGGGTTTCGTTGCATCCTCATGAAAGAGAGATGAGTCGACGTTTGATCTTGCGACGACATTACACTGGCACTCGATGGATCGGGGCTTCAGGAACTCTGTTTGCACAAGAAGCAAGTCTGTAATGAACTCAGCCTTCGCTTTCTTATAAAGAAACAGAATCGAAGGAAGGGCATCTTCAAACAAAGATTAAATAGCATTGTAAAACAAGAACAGATAAGCGAATTAAATTATTAACTTCTTATTTCTTTTTTCCTTTCTTTGTTTTTTTAATATTGTCTGAGATGATTCTTATCTAAAACCTATTTGTGGTAAACTTTAATATTTTGCAAAATTTCGGTTTTGTTTATCTTTTAACATTATGTACAGGACTTGTGATTCGTCGCATTTACGACACTTCTCAACTATCATCGTACCCCAATTTGAGATACTTGCTTCGTAGTTCCGACACCTTCACTACACTAAGGCAGCTTTCCACTCCGCGTCGCTGTCATCCGTTTTCAATCTTGTAGCATTGATTATGCTTGTTGTACAGAAGAAATCTACAGAAGAAATGGCAGTTTGCATAGAAACCTTGGCACTGCTTCTTTTTACAACGATTTTAGCGTTACGACAATGATTTGGAACTTAGCATGTCGGAAGTGCCGGATATGCCTATATATGGATAGAAAACCCATTCTGACTGCGGCAGGCATTTTTTTCTTCCTGTCTCAAAAACCGTTTCAAAATTGCTTTTCTTTGAATTTGACTGATTTTTTTTTCATTAATTTTTTCTTTCCGTATCCTTTCTTACGTATCCTGTACAATTTCAGATCTTTTTTTTTTTTTATAATTCCGAGAACAAAAAAATAGACGTTGGTGTCAAATCGGATGAGTAGGAAGGCTACTCGTTATCTTTTGCAGTCTAAGCTCGCCCACAAATGAATCACCACGTCAAGGAATTCCAAGTAGCTTTTAAACTCATGTACACTGTCCGGCCACTTTATTACGTACACCTTTACTGTGCGCACAAATGCTGTCTCTCACAACAACTCTTCAAGCCGGTGGGGGCAGCGTCATGGTGTGGGTGATGTTTTCCTGGCACAAGTTGGGTTCATTGATACTGTGGAGGCACGTCAGGATTCTAGAGCATACTAAACATCGTAGCTTACCAAGTGCAACCGTATATGTTAACAGTTTATCCTCATGGATAAACAGATGGCTACTTCCAGAAGGATAATGCACCAGTGCACAAAGCCCGCATCACTATGGGATGGTTTGAGGAACATGACGATGACTTTTCCTTGCTGCAGTGGCCCGCTCAGTCCCCGGATCTCACCCCAATTGAAAATTGGTGAGATGAGCTGGAACGGGATATACCTCCATCAAATCTTCAGGAACTGCGTGACACACTCATGTCTGCATGGTACACAATATCTCAACAACGTTTTCAGCATCTTGTGGAATCCATGCCTCGACGAATTCAGGCTGTTTTGAAGGCTAACGGAGGTCCAATATGCTACTAGGTCGGTGTATCTAATAAAGTGGCCGGACAGTCCATACATCTCCTCCTCCAACCATTTTTAGGTCCTTGAATTCTTCCCCTTCACTCAACTTAATTTACTGATTGAATTGTTGCTCCATCTTCAGTTTTCGACACAATAGACTGACATTAAGAATTACAGTTCTTGGACTCTTCAGAGGATACAAAGCACGGACTGTACATTTTCCAATATTCCAGATGGTTCTTTAATTTGTAGCTCACGATTGAGGAGAGAGTTACTACATTGTCATCGAATTAGTTACAGTTGAGCTAAAATTTAGGACAACGCATAAAAAGACTAAAGAAGCGCATATAAATATTAATAAATAACAATGGTGCCACATTGATTTCGACGATATTTTCGATACTGTGTATCGAGACCTCGTTGTTTATTGTTGACTGCTTCTAGCTGATGATCGCCGTATTAGCGTGGAATAGGTGTTCTAGGATGTCACTTTATAAACACTTGATCTCACCCATTGTTATATGTTTGTGTGCTTGTTTTTTTTCAAATATTTGATCAGTAAAAGGTCATTCTTAAACTGTTTTTCTTATCTGGATCTACCGATTCCGTTCAAATACCAGAGAGTTTCTAACATTTCCATTCTGTGTCTTTCTTGTGTTTCTGTTTCGCAATTGATAAATGTAAAAGAAAATCATTTTCCTTCGTCGTCGTTCGTGTTATTCCGATGTCAGACGAAAGGATTTCCCCTTTGAATTCAAAGCCTTCATTAATAATTTACATAATCTGATTGAATGGTTTCGAATGAGTGAAGAACAAAAACACGGAAAGAACGCGGCAATTTGCAAAAGAAGAACAAAAACGGAAAAAAGCTCGGATTCATTTTCTGTCAAAATAATGAGATACAACATCTATTGCAAATGAAAAACCATTTTAAATGTCACTGATGATTTAAAACATTGTCTTCCATTGATATTCTTCGGCTCTGTTGTTTGGAATAACAAAATCATTTCTTATGTATTTCATTTTAGTTTATTTTCTTTTTTTATTCATTATTTTGTCATTCCATTTTTCTTAATCAAAAAAGAATTACTATTTTGGTTTTATTATTTCCGAATGGAAATCAGAACATCTGTTTTTTTTGTTTTCTTTCTATCAATAATGATTATTTTTGTTTTGTTTTGAATCAGCTTTTCTTACGTTTATTAAAAATAACTAGTTTTTTTTCATTCTAGAAATATGCTCACCCACGCTTTATTCTTCTTTACCCGGCCCGTCCGAAATTGCTTTCAAATAGTATTCATATTACAGTAAAATAAAACAAAGAACGCACATAACTAAACAAAACACAAATTCACTGAGCTATTTTTTTTATATTTGTGCTAGAAATCGGAGACAGTACTGTTTCAAGGCTAATTGGCCTCTCATCAGTCCAATCCGTCATTCACTGAGATAGGTATGCTGGAAGGATTGGACTGATGAGAGGCCAATTAGCCTTAAAACAGTACTGTCTCCGATTTCCAGCACAAATATCAAAAAGTAGCTCAGTGAATTTGTGTTTTGTTTAGTTATGTGCGTTCTTTGTTTTATTTTACTGTAAAATGTTTCTAACGCACGTTAAATTTCTTGTTAAATTTACTCTATTTAAATTGCTCATGTTGTTTGAGATATGTCGATTCAACGAGGTAGGTTTTTACCTGTACACTGTGCATTGTTTTCATATTGCTTAAGATCTTAATTATATATTTCTATTTTTGAAGATGTAAGTTGATTTCTATTAATATTTTATTTTCATTCTATTTACACTTTTACATGATGTTACGTATTTAACAAAAGCGTTTTATTTGTTATTTCCCCGGATACCCTCAGAAGAATTAATGTTGCCTTTTAAAAATGCTCACGGGACGTGATTTTCTTCAAACGCATTTCAAGAAGATTGGTATTGTGGATTCCAGTTTGTGTCTACTTTGTACTGTAGTTTTGAAATGTCTTTTTAAAAGTTCTGGAATAGCCTACACAAGTATAAAAAAGTTAAGTTAAAATTAAAACATTTAAAACACTAAAAAGACAAACTAGTTTCCGCTCGCTAGCGAGCCATCATCAGTGAGTGAGAGTCTCCCGTCAAACCCGGCTTCTTATGGAGAAACTGTGTTGAAAACCACCAATGAGAAGCTTGGTTCGGTTAAACCAATCCTCGAGGTGACTCAGATTAAGTTGATTTGAATTAGGGAGAACGTAGCGCTCCTGGTGGAGATCGTAATAACTTTTCTTCATGAGAAGACACATCTCATGAGAAAATACACATGGCTATGTTTATCAACACAACCACGTTGGATGCAAGTTATATTTGTTTACAAACAAAGGATGCAATGAGATGAAGGAGACTCTCACTCACTCATGATGGCTCGCTAGCGAGCGGAAAAAAGTTTGTCTTTTTAATGTTTTAAATGCTTTAATTTTAAATTTTAACTTAACTTTTTTATACTTGTGTGCAAGCTATTCCAGAACTTTTAAAAAACAAGATTTACACACATTAAAAAGATCATCAGTTTTGAAATGTCTTTTGAACACCTATTTATTAGGCTAAATTATATCATTTGGGGTTGTTGTGTTTGTTTTGGGATTATACAGTATCGTTCTACTAAGCTGCAACACTGCATGACAACAATGCCAAGAGAGGACAAGTTAAAAAATAAAGCATTTAAAATACATTTTATAATTTTTTTGTTGAAATGCATATTTTAGAGCAGTTTAGACCATTTTTGACTGTAATTATTATGTAAAGAAGTTCCTAAAGTCTTGTATGGATCTTAAAGGTTTCATTCAACAACTTTTGAATCTCTTAAGGAACCACGTTGAAGTTTGGCATCCATATTACTTATAAAAACTTGTTGTTAATATTGAACTAACATATTTATTCTTTGCATTTACAAGAAATTCTCCCTCTGTAGATCTCTGGGGGGTAAAAAAGATGTGCACGCAAAAAAAGGAAACATTTCAAGAAAGAAAAAAAAAGCAGCATTTAGAAGTGAACATGACTGAGACAGCATTGGATTGTCAGCCAAGGAATGACGTGGAAGAAAACAGAGGAAGTTTAGAGGAAAGAGGTTATCACTGACTTTAGACTGACATACTTATTACTTATATTTGAAATAGTGGAGAGATAATGTTGGACGAATTTTTCTATTCCGGTTAACTGAAACCGGAATCGAAGAATAAAATAGTGGATGATAATTCTGTGGACATCAACATTCTATCCATTGTGTTTCATTTGATTAAATTGATTACGCATTACGTATATAATCAACTTTGAGTAATAAGTGGTTTGTAATGGGCAGATATTGTGTAATGTCCTTTGAATTGTTTCCGCGAATTCCAGCATAATAAAGGCAAATAAAAACGCAATATTTTATAGAAATGTGGCTGCATTTTTTTCAGAAACTTCGGGTAGATTTCTTGTAATTTATTGACTGCTAGAAGGCGTACAAAGATCATGGGATTCGGTTCCATTAGGTTAGAGTATCGTCGTAAAGAAGAGTTAGAGTTATAACTATAATTTATTATTTGTGTAATCTCATTGACAAGGATCTCAAACATTTTCCGGTTAGTCTAGAAATCAGATAAAAGTAATTAAGGAGAAAGAAAAAAAGGTTGGCGTTTGTAACAATAAACTGCGGAGTTATTAACCCTGACGCTGTCGTTTAACTGTTGTAAATTTCACAGCAGTTCTTTTTCTTTCTTGGCACGAGATCTTTTCTGCTGTCATTGTCTTATGTTGGCAGCAGTTGGTTTTAATGAAGTTGAATGTTTGTTTTGGGTAGAGTTTATTTGCTAACTGAGTGAAGGGTGATTCTTCCTTCATGGACCTTTCATTGTTTGCTTCCAGTAAAACAGATCATCAACAGATGTTATGTAAGCATCAAGTGGGTGGCTTTTACGTGACCTCAAGGAAGAGTCAACAGTCTTATTCAATAAGACAGTACAAAGAAATGGAGACAAGTTAAGAATAATTCAGTTGAAAAGACAGTTGAATCTATGATATCATAAAACATCAGAGCTGTAGCAGGGATTTGGAATGGGAGATTAGGGGAATCGCGTTAGTGACTGTCCTAGCCAGTCAACCAAAAAATCACAAAAGTTGCATCCATTTTCAGATGGGAGAAGTACAAACAAATCGATAACTCTCCAATGTAAAAACAAAAAAAAAGGTCAAAAACGCCCGAATCCTCCTGTATCCGATGCATTGGGACAGGGGTTGTACCTACCACCAATCCTCCCACCCCAGTATTTTAACACCAGCAAGAGGGCCTTTTTTTTTATTTACAATCTAATTCTTAAATTTCGCATAATTGTCGCTAAAAAAAATGTAATTGTATTCTGAAAACTCTGGTTGTAATAATAAGCAATTACTGTCTAACACATTTATTTTGACGATCACGTTTGCGCGAGAATTACGAAATTCTCGAGATCTCGCCATTAGCCTCTTCAGCAGGTCTCAAGAAATTTAGTATTTTTAATGTCTGTCACTAGGAAAATGCTACATAATGAATTTATTGTTTGTTTATTGACTGATTTCAATTTATTAAAACTGTATTAAAATGTAGTAAAAGTCTCATGCATTTCCCCGTATTGTAATTCATTTAAATATTTCAATATTTTGTGAGAAGACATGGATAGAGACTATTCTCGCGTAAATTACGTGAAATCACGAAAATACGGGATCGTCAACTTCCATGAGTTTGATAATACATTCTTATTGTGATAATTATAAACTTTCAAAAAATTTTCCAATTGTAATTGGTTCCTTTGATGGATCTCGGTTATTAGATAATTATCTAATAACTGAGATCCATCAGAGGAACCAAAATGGAACACCCGATTTATGGGAGCTATTAACAGGGCGAATACACAGTAACATAATGATGGCAACAAATGTCAATATTAAAATAATGCTGATATTCTAACAGATCAGATATAAGCATTGTGAAAGGATTATTAACTGAACACTGTACTTACGGAAACACCTGTACATAATGGGATTACGTAAGGAAAACCCAGAACATTGATTATGAACTGAAGAGAATCAAACTGCCTCTCATGTAATCTTCACAATGCGAAGCCCTAGCCTGTAAAAATGATATGAATTACTGGTTCATATTAAGTCAAACAGAGATAAATTACCAGAGAATTATCAGCTGCTGAAAAGGTCGTTCAACCGAATAAAACCATTTATAACCTATTCACGTAGAAATTAGAAATGTAGGTAAATACAATCAATATAAATACATTCTTTAAACTGTTACAAAAAAAAAATGAAAATAGTAGTAGTTGCAGAGGAAAAATGAAAAATTATTAAAATTTCCTTATTTATTTTAATAATTCTGCCGTACGAAAAAAAATAATGAATATATTTAATTATTTAATTAATATTTGAAAGGAAATCTATGAAACTCGGTATATTAAACATGTTATATTTTAAGTAATAGGATTCTGTTTATTTTTTTACATAACTGCAAGTCATAGTTATACAGTGGTGTACAATAATACTGGAATAAAAAAAAAGGATAATCCACAAGAATTTAGTGAAATAGTTCACGGAATCCACTTATTCTATTATTTATAACTACAGAATGCCCCCCCCCCACAAAAAAACCAGGCCCAAAAAAAGGACTGTTCTGTATTGTTTCTATATGTCATGTATATCGTTCTTGGTCTTAACTTTGTTGAACAAATATTGCAGCAGGTTGGGGCAAATTGTTACACAGGTGGAAGCAAATTGAGGCCATTTTTCCAGGACGCCTCCTTTCCCACCCGCCTCGGTCACCGGATCTGACGCCTTCAGATGCGTCTGAATGGGGAGTTGTTAAGGAACAATGTTTCAGAGACCCTACACCCAAGAATATTTGTTGAATTGAAGGACAACAATGAACGCGTGATAGGACGGATTCCATCGGACAATGCAGATATCAATCAGAGATAGACATGGGCTATGTTTGCAGTGCGATGGCAGACTTCTAGAGCATATAGTGTTACACCGCTAAAGTGAGAGACATTCGCTACTAAAGTATACAATGCAGTGTTCTATTGTGTTTCCGTTACCTATTTCTCTGTGCCCTCTGTCTTTTTATCTATTGAAAATGTACAAGTTGAACAAGATTCTACGTCCCATTGTGAGACCATAGTTTGTCATGTTTTTTATTTAGATGTTTCATGTTTCATGTTTTCCTTAGAGCTTCTTTTTTTTTTTTTACAAAATTAATCTCAAGGTACAATAAAAAACAAAAAATGCTGTTGAAAACAAACTAAATGAGTAAATAAGGTATAATTGATGAGCCAGTTTTCAAACACCAGCAAGGCAAGGAGCGTCAACATTATTTTTTTTTTAAATATTAATTCACTTATCTACTGATTTTATTTTAGGGGCCAAATAATAATAAACTCATTTTGATTGAACAATGTTTTTTTTCACCAATTTATTTATGAGTCATATGGTATTTGAAAGTTGGCACGTCAACTACATTTAGTTTTAACTGATGTTTTAGTCTCAAAATTTTTTTCAGGTTTTTTTTTTAGAAATACGCCACATTTATTTTTTTTATTTTTTTTTTGTGTGTATGTGAAGTAAATATGTACTTCTCCTGACAAAAGGCGAGCATGTATTTATTATTATTATTATTATTATTATGGTTATGTAAGTAGTTTTTAGAAATTGTATATACAGAAACCTATATATTTGTTTGCTTACTAATGAACTTCTGTTATTTCGATTTTATGCAAATAAAAATTTATTTATTTACGTACTTTTAATACACTCTTAATTCTTCTCCTATCCTTTTATTCTTCATCTTCTCCTTAAGCTTTAATTTCTGACTTTTTTTTTATTTAGCTTGGGGTCACTAAACGTAATCATTTCCATTTATTTTTTTCGACTTTAATTTGTTTTTTTGTTGTTTTTTTTTCTTTTTTCAAGTCTTACTGGTTTTTTTCTTACTTTCATTTCTCTCCTTTCTTTAGGTTTTAAACACACAAACCTAATTAATTTCTACCTCTCCCTTTTTAACTTACCCATTCACCCCACCCATACATACACACGCAATTAAAAATCTCTCCCAAAGGGTGAATGCTGTTTATGTTCTTTCCTTTCTCTGTCTCATTAGAATGCCTTAGCCCCAAGCATCGAACGCTACAAAACATGGGCATAATAACGTCACGCAGTTTTTAGTTTAAAAAGAAAGCAACAAATATTCAGATTTCCTTTTTTCATTCATCTTGACGAGTCCTAACAAGGACGCAGCAACTGTAACAGATTTCCGCCGATGATAACTCAAGACGTAAGTGAAAAACATTGCGCACATTCTCAATATTTCCTTTTATTCACTTTAAACGTTCCACCTTTTTAATGTAATTCTCACATTTCATATCTTGAAGAAGGCTAAAGGTTTAGGACCGAAATCTTGAAACAAATCACCAATCGGAATCCATAATGCACAGAATTACAAATAATGTGTCAGATGTTAGATCTACTATTGAGGATGCCTATATTTTATTTTTCATCGAATGGACCAACTGTAGGTCACGTGAGGTAAGGTCAAAGGCTAAACCGTTCATTTTTTGGTCGGCTTCCCTGCCACACACACACACAACGACGGGTACGCGACCTTGGATTCCTAGATTATTTCTCAGTCAGCAGGGAAGCCACTAAAAATTGTGCGGGTTGCTATGCATATATATATATATATATATATATATATATATATAAAGAAAACATGGCAGGTTTACTTGACAGATTTGCTAGTGTTGTATTATTTGGATACTTTGTGTTTTAGTTAAGTAAGGGCCTACTATCAATTTATATGGCGCAATGGGAAGGAAAACATCTTCAATGACATTCTTAAGGTAATTCCGAATTATAGGAAGGAAATAATTAAATGTGATTTCTTTTTTCAATTTGTTCTAGTTGATTCATTTGTGTTGGAATGTTGCATTATAATTAAATAAATGTGATTCTTAAATATTTGTTAAATTATTTTGTAGATTTCAATCTTTATATTATTAATTGAATGTAAGGGGTTGTAAAAATGTCATTAGTTTTATATTTTACGTATTCTTCATATATTAGGCTTAATTCGTTTTTTCAACTGTTATAATACGAATCTTCATCTGAAAAATAAAAAATAGTTTATCTTTCCAGTGTAAATACAAAATGAATACAGAATATTCCTTTCTTTCAATTTGCTGATTGTTTTCAAAATGTTTCATTACTTAATTTCAAAAAACAAAGCCGAAAGTAGAACTCCAATGAAAAATAAAAGGAATATTCTAGATTAAGTCAAAAACCGTAGCATAATGAATTCAAATTATTATTTACGAATAATCATACCATTAATAGGCAAAAAACGGATATATGTTTGTCATCAAAGTAGAGAGAGCGGCGGAGAGTCGGAGAAAGAATATTTTAAAGTTTATTTTTTACTTTAATTTTATTAGTTTAATAATTAAACTAATTTTAATTTTAAACATACACTAACAAATGTCTTTTAGAAAAGAAAGAATAGTTGATTTAATGTTGGTGCGTAATTCCTATGCGGCTGTAAGGCACTGTGGGGCACTCTCTCATAGGTTCACTTTGGAGGATCCTATTATTTTAGGGCAGGAGGTTTAACTTCCGTGAATAATTCACGGGTTGCAACTAGTGTCAATAATTTACAATAGGCAAAAATAAATCACGCAATCTACATCCGCAATAGTTAAAAAAGATAATGTAAATCAAAATAAGATCAGTTTGTTAACAGTCAGAGCCATTTGTGGGACGGTTAATTAACCAACCAATTAGCGAATGCTTTAATTAACTGTAACTGAAATGAATAGATCATTAAGAGTTAATCTAGGTCTGTCCGGAATAGACTTATTCCGGCATTTGCAATCATAAATATCGTAAATCCGGAACTTTACATAATAACGGAGTCCCGATTTTACACCTGAACGTGATCAAATTAACAAACATGAATTCTAAAGAATGTGAAGCTTACTTTCTTAGACTTTCTTTTAACTTTTTAAATTTTTTAACATTTTTTTATTTTTATTTTATTTCTTAGCTTTTTTTTTTTAAGTCGTCAAAACGAAATAAACGAAAATGTCTTTATTTATATTTAAATTATAATATCTATAGAAAGAGAAAGAGATCAAGTTTTGCATTTTTCTGAAAAAAAAAAAGACTTAAAATCAAGTTTACTTATTTAAATTTTTTAATTTAATCGTAGCAAACCACGTGCAATGGACTAAGGATTTAATATTCACTGAAGAGTCATCTACTGGATTTATTTAGAGAGCAAGGAATACAAAAAAAAGAAAAAAAAAAAAAAAAAAAAAAAATTCAAAATTTTAAAATTATCAGGATTAATGTCCCCCTAACTCTGAACCACTCCCCTCAAAAAATCCCGGAAAAAAAAAGGCTTTACACATTTTAAAATTTTTGGGGAAAGGGGGCCCTTGTCCCTCTCATTATTACACCTGTGAGTCATTGTTTAAAATAGAAAAAGGAGGAAGAAATCCATTATTTAAATTCCAAAGCTTTTCTAAGGGAATTTTAGTCGAGCTAATTTCTTGACAAAGACTCATTTGGAAAATATTTCAAATATATAAGTTAGATGGTCCTTGGTTCTGAAATAAGCAAACCAAGTTACAGGAAGATCCACCGTGTGGTTCAAAAGTTATTGCGGTGGAAAGGAGACACACTCACATACAAAACTTCACTATTAGAAAATAAGTAAAATTCAGGTAATACTGGAAAGAAAGAAAAGATCAAGCTGCAATTTTAAGTAGAATTATTAATGGATTATGTAATGGATTATAGAAAAACTAGCAGCAAAGCCTGTCGGACGACAGGCATAAAAAAATCTGAAAAATCATTTTATTATCAACTATCAAATATAAAGTAAATGTAATCTAAATACTGCGCTAACTTGTGAACGAAGCTTCTACGGCAAAAATGGTTTTGAATTTCGAAATCGGCGTAAAAAACTGAGTAAGTATGCCAAATTTCATTAAAATGGATGCAGTGATAAACAAAATTATTTGGTTTTGAACGTATGTTTTGTTAGAATTTCAGTTGTCGAGGTCAGTTCCCAAGAATAAAATTTCATGGAAACAACGTGGAATGACACAATGAACTAATATTTTCATCCAATTTGAGTACCCTTGATTCAATGGTATCATTGAGAACCCTTGGATCTATCTTAATAGCTTAATTATATCGAGTTACTGACAGACAGACAGACGAAATTAGCAAATTATATAAGTTTATGCCTAAAGAAGAAAATCAAATTAAATAAACTAAACAATGGAATCTAAATGAAATAATTCTATGTTTAATTTGCCTTTCCGGCATAGCCTTGTGGTCAAGGTGGCGGCCTTCCATGAGGCAAATATATCGGAACTTGGGTTCAAAACCCGATGTCGGCATGGATGTTTATTTTCTTTCCTGTATTCGCCTGCTCCTTCATCTTTCCCTTCAGGTCTGAAACCATTCCATAATGGCTTCAAAGCCGGAAGGCTCCTCAGTGTCTTTCCCAAGATATTTGAGGAGGGAGATCAGACTCCTATCCACGCGCCCTCAGGTAAGGGTGGATTGGTCCCAACTGGTTGCTCCGTGCAATAAATAAGGAACCGTGGACGAAAAGGACAGCAGAGGAATGGCAAGCCGACTGCTAACATCTGGTATGGAAATACTGGAAGCCTCGACCCGACAAAGTACGGATGAGAATAAGTGACTGAGTGTGATACTGAATCTACGTTACCCCCAAACACACTTAGGTACCAGAAAAACTAAGATAGTCGCTTCCATTTCCAGTACGTTCCATCTTCCACACGCATTAAATGATATCTTCCCCAATTGAAGTAAATATAAAGGCGGATATCTTTTTAAGCAGTTGCCGGTTTGCACTGACGATGGCAGCATATCATTAAGTAACTTTGAAAGAGACGAGATAATTGTACCAGATAGATGGATAACTCCATCTACGAAATCAACACGAAATTTCGGTTTTCACATGCCAGGGTAGTACGCGATTATACAACATCACCACTGCGGCCGACGCAAAACTGTGGACTATCGTGGACACACACATTTGAGGGGCTGACAACCATAGTGGAGCAAGTCTGTATTTTTAAAAATGGAGATATTCATGTTTGAGTAACCTAACAACATGTTCTATTCACTGCTATAGTGAATAATTGAGTTGTTAATACGTTTTCTCTCCCAGAGATATTTGTTTTTACAATATTACTTCCTGAAGGGCGTTTCACATTGATCCGAAAATCGGATGGTCGGATCCACGAATCGGACGTATTGTCTTTCACGTGGCCACGAAACGAATTCTAACCAGGGGTTCTCAACCGGGGTCCATGTAATATTCTTCGGGGTCCACAGGGATCTCATTGAATCACACTTATTTTAAAATGGTTTAATATGAATTATTTACCAGTATGTATAATATGTATTATTTACCACTGTAGAATAATTTATTTGTATTAAATTAGTTTTCATTCAAAATAAAGCATAATCATTTACTATTTCGTTGATTATTAATATAATGCCTTTACTTTTTAGCTATGAGAGGGTCCACCAAAAAAAAAAAAGGGGGAAAAGGGGTCCATGGGTAAAAAAAAGTTGAGAAACCCTGGTCTATACGAACGATTTGAATGTTACATGTCGTATAGACGACGTCGGAGCGAGTTTCATGGCCATGTGAAAGAGAATACATCCGATTCGTGGATCCGACCATCCGATTTTCGGATCCATGTGAAACGCCCTTAAGACTTAATTGCACATTAAAAACTTCAAACCGTGATTTCTCCAATTTAGTGTAGATGAACTTAGTTCACTATGGTTGTGAGCCCCTCATTTGTGCTTAAGCCTCAATGGCGGTGCAACAAAGGACCAGGTATCTACTTAACACCTGGTGCAAAAACAATTTATCACCATTTCGTTATCAAAAAAGTCATTTTTTTTAATTCAGTCGCCTAAATTCTTTTTAATTGGTTTGTAAATTTAGTTACAATTTATTCATATACATATTAAATTTCTTCTGTAATTCTTTATTCCTTCTATCACTAAGAGAATAAATAATTTAACTTAACTCAAAAACAAGACTACGAGCTTTCGATATATCTTTACTTCTGTTCCCATTATCAAGCGTTACGTTACAACTAGAAACATAAGGTAACGTTTGACAAATGGATAAATAAAATCGATGGATGTACTTTTGAACCATTCGCCCCCCATTGCACTGGATGGAATGTCGTTGTTCTGTTATTAATTAATAAATGTTTTTGATTATGAAACTATGGTAAGGGTAATGGCCCCTTTCTTTTCAATTTGATTGGTTTCCAGTGACGTCAACCACCCAGCAGAAATGCAAAATGAAATGGTTACGAAAGACCATTACTGAGATTGCTTTTGTGGAACTGAGGAATAAGCATAATAAAAATGATTGAAAAAGAATTGTTCGGGAAATTACAGAATGAACTCAGAAAGAGTAGATGCTTCTGGAATAATTCAGTTCAGAGACTTCAAGGCGCTGGTGCTCTTCATGACTTCAAAACTACTTGATGACCATTTTGTTGTACTGTTTCAAAATTACTTCAAAATTCTTCGTTTTATTTATAATTCAAAATTTGAATGACTGCGACAAACTAAACTGGTAACGAAAATCAAGGACGCATCACTGAGTGTAACTTATCATGAGAATCTTCCTCATTTGCCGCGACTGTAGAACAGTTAAGAAATGTATTTTCATCACATTTCGATTATCTGTGCTGTGGGTTACGTATTCTTGGAACTATGGTTAAATGATTAAAAATGGAAATGTTAATGCTTTTATTCTTAATACTGCGTCATGTTAAATGTTTTTTTGTATAATTTTATACGTTATCTTATAATTTTTTGTATATGATATAATAAAACTACATAAATACTTTCATGTCGTTATTAATTATTTATACAGTTCTGACAAGAAAAACTTGCATCTATTATATTTTAATAGATTATTTATTTTAAATAATCGTTTTAAAAAATTCTAAACGGAGGGAAATTTGAGTTTCATATTTTTGTTACCATATTATAGACGGTAACTACAAAACTGTTTAATTTCTGTCATTATGAAAAAAAAAATCTTGTAATAAGAAATCTTAATAAACCCACCCTTGTTTCCCTAAACATCCAACTAAGATTAATATTAATAGCATGTACTGATTTTTAAAGGTAGATATTTTTCATTTTGTTGCAGATGCGAAAAGTACAGGGTGAGTCAAAAGTTCCAGGACACCCTTGTATTTCGGAAACGGAAGGGAAAATGAAATAATCTGAGTACCCCAGCAAAGAATGAAAAATTAAAATGATTGATGTTACACAAAAACTGATTGCACCATTGAAGTTTTGGGGTTTTTCTTGTTTGAAATGATACGTCACACGACCCTGTTACCTTTTGAAAATTCTGACTTGCATTCAAGGTGGCGGACTTCAAGATAGCGGCCATGTTCCGAAATTATTCTAAAATGTAGCCCCCCCCCCCCATTCTTCATTGTTACTCAAATATATCATTTTCCCCTTCCATTTCCGAAATATAAGGATGTCCTGGTCATTCGACTGACTCTGTAGATAAGGAGTTAGAAACATTGTCCGTCTGTCAAGAAAACTCAAAAACCTATTTATCCTAGAAAGCTGAAACTTTCCTAGGCAATACAGGTTCTTATAAAAACGATCTCTATTGATTTTGGTGAAAATCGGACCAGTGAAGAACTGTACACCACTTCTATAGTAGCGTTTATACTGTGCATGGTTCATCCATATAAGTATTCTTTCATCTCCTTTTCTTTATTCTCTTCCTTTAATTTTTTTCTTTCTTTGTAAATACCTTCAAACCCCGGGAATTTTGGGTTGAGTTCATTTCCAAAAAAAAACAACAACCTCATAATCATTTTTTAATCCTTAATTTAGTTGAATAAAGAACAGATGTTAACTTATTAAAATCCTCAACTATTAAAAACACATAACATTTAAAAATACCTATAAAATATCACCATGTTTCGAACCTTCCACGGAAGGTTCGAAACGTGATGATATTTTATAGGTATTTTTAAATGTTATGTTTTTTTAATAGTTGAGGATTTTTAATAATTTTAATAACACGCTAAAAAATTGACAACAGCTGTTACTTGTTTTCCAAAGCAGTTATAGCAAATGTTTTTAACTTCTCCAACTGAATCAATCAATTCACCATTTGTCTAATTCTTATTTTTCAATTAACTTCAGCGTTTGCAGATTTGGATTTCTTAGAATTAACCAATTTTAATTGGTTACATTTTGTATAAATTCATTTTCACGAGTCAATTCGTATATTCTGTTGATGATGGCCTTGTGGAGCTACAGACAGGCCGAAACTGTCCAGGTTTTTATTTTTTGATTGTCATAAATATAATTCATTTTTGCAAATCCCATCATATGTGTACATCATATGAAGTGATTTTTTTTTATTCCTAAGAATTAGCTCCAAAACTCTTTCATTGTGCAAGAAAAATGTTTGAAATGGAATTCCATCCAACAGAAATATTGGAAACCTTTGTGCCACAGAAACAAGTGTAATCAGAATAGGATTAAGACTTTGGAACAGATCCAAACTATAAGGATAAACCACAACGATATTGTTGATAAACAATCGCTCTGTAGCAGATCTCTGGCATTTCGAAGCTTATGTATGTCGTATCCCTACTGTCCGTCTGAGATGTCTACATGACTAACAATCCCACTGATGCTAAAGTGTGTTTTCTTTGTTAAATCATTAATACTTAATTTTAATTAACATTATCCATTGAACAAAAGTTTTAACGTGCAGGTAATAAGTTGACAGAAAAGAAAAAAAAATCCCTGCACATAATAAACGATTGCCCTCTAAGTCATCATAGTAGGAAATATGGAATAACTGTTTCATCACTGTTAAGACTCATCAACTAGATTTACCCTCGATGATAGCTCAGATGAGACAAAAGATTAAGGAGATCACTTCCGCTCCTGAAAAGTTTCCTCAATAACAAACAACAACAACAAAAATTACTGCGCTCTAGCACAAAACAAAAAAAGTAGTTAGTTATTTTTCTTAATTTTTTTTGTTTTCCATCATTCCGTAAAATATGCACGACACGTTTCAAGAAGATCTATTCCTCAGTTCAAAAGTTGTTCGAGGAACAAATTTTATTTGTTCTTATTTTAGAGAACTTATTTTAGAAGTTTCCTTTTCCTACGAAAGTAGTTAGAGAATTTAACTTTTTTAACATGTTTTTTCTAGATTTACAAAAAAATAAAATAAAACAAAATAAGATAATAACAATAATAGGCTAATTAAATAAAGCAAGATTTTTACTCATGGATTCCAGACTAAGAATAAATGGGAAATAATATAATAATAATATTATATATTTTTTTTGTGTGTGTGTGTGTGTGTGTGGTCTATGTAAAAAATCCGATTATTTTTTCACCTGAGGGAATGTTGGGGGTTTGCGTGAGTTGGGCGGCGTCTCAAGACACCTCTGAACCCAATCAGACTAAGTGAGCGTCGAAGGAACCCAACTCCCACGAGACCCTAGGGGTTAATCAGGAAATCGAATGCAAACACACCATATGCGAGTCATGTTGATGAAGAATTCCAACAACTTCAGTCGGAAATTGAAAGTGACTGCGAAACACTTGGTCAACTTCTGAAAAGACATTTGCAAATTGTCTGGGTTAGTCTTTGAATGTTACTCTACAGATACTAGATCATTTTCATACTTCTAAAACTATTATAAATGTGTGTATTTTGCTTTGAATTGTATTTTAAAAACTTTACTTTATTTTTCTCTGATGCATGTCAGGGAACTGTTGGACATTAAACCAAACGTAGCCATCAAGTGGGCGTAATAAACTTTTCCATCATAGCTTATTCTTCTCCGATTTTCAAAACTAATAAATAAGAAGAACCTCGATGAACATAGAGCCTACTTTTTTAAAAATATGATTTCTTAATTTATTTACTATAAATAACACGAACAAAAAAAAAACCTAGAAATTATAATATCTAGTAACATGAACAATACAAATTTTTTATTTAAAAAAGAAAAAACAAGGTAGAAAAAACAAAGTGACTTGTGTCTCATTTTATGACAGAAGCTAATAAGATAAAAATTCCCAACATTTTAAAGAAATTGTTAGTGACTTTAATGTCTTTCAGAAATTTGTTGTTTTATAAAATCGTAAGAATTGTGGAAAACAAATAGCGCTATATAAAAAATAAATAAAGCGAAAGTTTTTTTTTTTTACTCATGATTTTTTCCCCAAGCAATTAAGAATGAATTAATTTAATAAGGCCTTAATGTCTAATTAAGTCTGTTACTTAATTACAATGTTCTTCATTTTAATAAGCTTTAAGATTACTTAGGATTTTAAATTTTAAAAGAAGCCGCAAAATCCCAAAGCACTCAAAAGGAAGGGTATTTTTTTTTTTCTTTTTGGATGGAGATCCACAGTTGCTTTTAAACTATTACTGAAATAAAAAACCAAACCTTCTCTTTTTATTCGATTCTCGGAGATGTTCCAACGACCCCTAAAGCTTAAGACTCTTTTAAGATGAAGGGGGATTCAATTGTAATCTAATGAATTGAATGGAATACAGCCATTAAAGTTAAAGGTCTTAATAAAAAATCTTCCACACACTAATTCCTTCCATTAAAAAAAAATAAAGGCCTACATTTTCTTTTTCTTCAAGTCAAACCAGGATGAATTTATGGATCTTAGAAGCTTAGTCAGTAAACATTTACAGAACGGGAAAATTTCGGAGTTTGTTTTAAATGCTTTCAATGGTAAATATCTTTTTAATGTAGAAAGCAAAATCTAACGTCCATAAGTAAGTCGTGTAACAAGAAATGGACAATAAATAGGCTTTTTCACACTGAGCCATCATCAGCGGGAATCCTGGACAGCTGTTTCATCCTTAAT
>JAFIDM010003189.1:57869128-57907178 GCA_023159025.1 Thereuonema tuberculata | reverse complement strand
ATCAAACGTCACATATTCTTCCGTTATTCAATATTCTAAAAAATAATATTCAAACTTTAATTAGAAACAAAGAGAAATAGTTTGATATCTCTTTATTAATAAAAATGAAAAACATTCAGACTGTTATGAATTCATGGATATTAGCTTTTTGATAAGTTTTGAATTGGAACTACTTTATTTGCGGCTTTACACAAGACAGTGTAAAACCGCAATTCTTGCATATTCTTTGTGAAAAGAATTAAAGAAAAATATATAACTCCGAATATACAGGGTGTAGACAAAGAAATGGTAGACAAAGCCAAGAGATATGGGTTCCAAAGGTCATTTTGAGTCGAAAATGTCCTATGACATTTTGTTGTAGTTTTAGAGTTAGGAAATGAATGCTTTGGGAATGGTCCCTAATCAAAGAAAGCTCAATTCTGGCCATTTTCAGCATTTTCTTTAATTATCATAACTGTTTTCAGTCATGACATTTGTTATCCGGATTGCTTTTTGTAATAAACATTTAACTTATTTACTTAAGCCGTGCGAACATCATGCAATTTTTCTGCAATTTAGTTGCGCGATTTTGACGTCACGAGTTGATATAAACTTTTGTCAAGCGCGAACACGATGCAACCCGAATATGCAACTCGAAAATGCAACCGACCCATGACAACGCAGATTTTAAATACGTCACGTGTGACGTGAAGCAAAATTCGGTTATGTCGTTTCAAACATAATATAAGAGTGAATGATTTGCAACATGTGATAAATATTTTTTTTTAAATTATTAGCCGCTATGGAATTTAATTTCATGTTATTATTTCGAATGAAAAGTAACGAATGACCAACAGCCAATAAGAAACAATGCTTCCCTGGAAACAATGACGTCGTTACTTTTGCATTACTGCGTCAGCAGCCTTGAGGTTCCCAAACCCGATGTGGAAAATCCGAAAAAATCGAGGTTTTTAAACCTCTCTGATAAATTCTGCCGCATACAATTACTACATTTCAGTATAAACTTTATTTCTGCATGAAAGAAACTCGCAATACTCTGATATTAATTGAGTATGAGCCTGTCTCCAAAACGAATCGACAGATAAAATTTTCGACGCCATTTTTTTCATGGGCGTGGTTTCACAACTGACGTGTTCGAACGCTGCCCTGTGATTGGGTAATCCCCAGTGACGTTGATGCAACTTTCAGAGTTGCAGGTGTCAATGCAACTCGAGTCGGATGACAAAAGTTGCAAATAAATTGCTTAGAAAAGTGCTAAGCACTTTTTATATCAACTCGTGATGTCACAATCGCGCGACTAAATTGCAGAAAAATTGCATGATGTTCGCACGGCTTTACACTTCCTAATGTGAACTGAGCTTTCTTTGATTAGGGACCATTCCCAAAGCATTCATTTCCTAACTCTAAAACTACGGCTCATACAACAAAATGCCGTAGAACATTTTCGACTCAAAATAACCTTTGAAACCCATATCTCTTCCCTTTGTCTACCATTTCCGAAACATCCTATAGAATAAAAATCTTAATCAGCTTGTCCTAATTAGCAAATCAGCATATACATCAATTAAGAAGGAGCAATTAATTTTCAAATAGAAACAAGCGACATTTTGATTAATTGTGAGGGAAATAAAAATGTATGTATGTTTTTTTGTTTTATTTTTGGTATGTTTAAAACTATCAGGCTCTTCGCATTCCAGACAAGAAAATTTAAAATGTAATTTCTGCTATTAACTGGGATGAATCGAATGTTCTAGTAAAATATACGCTGTAAAATTTCGGCAGACTCAAAAGAATTATTAAAACAGAATATGAAACGATGTTAGTAAACACTAACATCGTTTTGAAAGGGTCTCAATTAATAATCAAATTACGCCTATTTCAGCCGTTTATTGATTATTGGGAAATTAAATATTTGATATTAGATGTTCTATTAAGTTGTTCGGTGATTAACAAAAGACAAAATAAAGTAATTCTGGTGGAATCATCCATCGATTTCCGTTTCTGCGCAGAACTTGTTTAAAATTGAAACACTATAAGCAGAATATCTGACCCTTTCAAAAATACGAGACGGCAATTGATAGGTGTAAATTTTCCGGCAGATGAAGTCGTTAAGGACAGATGTATCGAGTTTAAAAGCTTTTTATTCATTGTCAAATTCCCTTCTAGCTTTGTTTATTGATACGGCGCATCTAAAATGGCCATCTTTGTTTACCACTCGCGTCAGCTGTGCGCAAAATTAATATTTCGAAATTTGATTTTTAAGCATTGTTATTAGGTGGAGTATTAAGAATAAACTAAATTAGCAATAATATGGCATGAGAGAATAACCATAAGTTAGTATTAGTGTGTGATCTATGATACTCTGGAATTTCATAAAAATAGACAGTATTAGACATCGTCACTAACTCAATCTCCATGAATATCTAGAATATTTGGATGTTCTTAATTTATTCTAAAATTCTATTCACATGGAACCCGGCATTTACCATATCTGTCTTCTCTATTACTTTTAATGCTATTCCGTGCTTAGAAGCTTTTTCTCGGATCAAATAAATGGTGCTAAAATTGTTCTGTTTCCAATTAGTTTAAAAATATCGAAGTTTTCTAGACACCATTTTTCTCGGAAACTGTATGAGACGTAATGTTCTTCTCTTCAGATTCATCACTTGTGTTGTTCGTTTCAGATAATCTCAGTAATTTCAAGGGTAAGTTGAATTCAGGAGAACTACCTCAAAAAGTATCACGTTCAGAATAGTCTTAAGGCTTAACGAAACCTTTACTAACTTTCAATGATCTGTTTTACACCGATTTGCAATTGAAAAACGATAGATCTTTTATATTATCAGATTTAACTTGTTTTAACTTCTACTCGTTCATTACAAGTTCAATTGTCCTTTCTCCATTAAATTCTTTGTCAGTTGAATTTCGGTCTTCAATCAAATCTTCAAGATGATTAAAAGATTGTATCTAAGTACTGGATGTTTTTAACAAAAGTAATGTATCTGAATAGCGTTTGCCAGGAATGACAATCATTGCAGGACGATATGAGACCTGTTAGACCTACTGTCAGAACTCCGGCTATGGTTAACTTCGTTCGAGCATCAATCCAGGAAAATCCACAGCAGACCTGTGTAGTTGGCTGGAGGTCATGCAAACTTCATTCAGTGTTTCGCGATCATTGCCTCACGGATGATCAGAAGATCTTGTTACATAAGGTGTTATTACGCACGCACACAACGAACACAACTGTCAATAATTTGAGAGGGCTGTGAACTTAAGTGATTCGTATCAAATACCCAGATTACTGAAACGATAATCGAAGGTGTGTCCATTTCCTGGTATGAACCGACTAGCATTTGCAATGCACAAACAAACATAAGATGCGCTCTGCTTCGTGGTCTGATCTATCACGAATAAATCAGAAGAATATCACAGCCCTAAGTAACTCTCTGTTCTGAGACTTTTCCGTATGGTCTGAAGGATCAGATGTCTTCCAAAACAACTTTTGGATTCTACAACACGATACAGGACCTACTCGCCGATCATTCACGGGTAACATTGTCTATTGCCCAAAAGGGAATCATTGTTACCCCACTCTGTTTACTCTCCTAGATTTAGCCCCATGTGACCAGCATGTGTTTCTAAATCTGAAGGTTATCTTAAAGGAATGCAGAGATCGAGGAAACAAGGAGACAAATACCACAAAATAGCTACCAGAAATACATGGGAATATTGAACGACCGTTGGATGACTGCAGAAGGGAATTACATTAACGGACAATAATATCAGGTAGTTTATTAAAGCCTATCTACAATTTATCCCCCTTTTTATTTTATTTTTTCCTCCCCCTATAACCCTGCTCCTTACGATTCACCCTTTTCCATCTCTTCATTTACTTAAATTTTACTACCAAACCCATCCCACTCATAATACACCTTCCATATTTTCTATTGGTTTCTCTTCTGTCATTTTCTTCCCCATCCACCCATTCCCATTTACTTTTCTTAATGGCCATCAGATGATTATCAACTTTGCTTTTTAACCCCCTTTTCCTTTCTTTCATGACCTTCCTGTTTTTAAGGAACGAATACTTTTATATTTCATTATTCTAATATTTCTGTTGCACATTAAACATTATCATTCCTTAGTAGTTTTTGTTCTACGATGGTTATTCTGGAATTAAAAAAGATAAATCTTGGATATATGCACAAATACATACATGTAAGCCGTATAGAAATAAAAATGTATTTAAATTAGAATCTTACAAATTCGATTTCAGCTTATTATAGTTCTCTAATATTGATTTATTCTTTAATAAATATCTTTAAAATTGCAATTGACTAATTAAGGAATTATGATTATTGAACTGTTTAAGCTGTGATTTTTGTCATTCCTTAACGACTGGTTTCTTCAGATAGTGTTAATATCAGCTCATGTCGCAACTAAACTGGATGCAATTGGAATTAATTCAAGATTAGCTTATTACTGTCTGGAAAAACCGACAGTAAATAATCTTAGATGTAGAACTAGTATTTCATTGTTTTGCTTTTGTTGAATGTCTTAGTTTTACTATTTCAATCGAATAATGTTTAGTTCAATGTTCTGTTCTTCAATTACGTTTATAACTTCTTATATATCATTTGTTTAAATGAATGATATATAATAACTTTTACGTAAGAGTCCTAAAAGAAATTTGTTAACCGAATTTAACTTCACCAGTTTTTAAAGAATTGAATTTTCAAATAAATTTTTTACAATTATCATCATTGGAGATTTCAAGGTTGATTAAATCAAAAGTGTAAATGTTAATTTCCCTTCTCTATCTTTAAATTAATTTTGAATAGCATTAACTCGTCTATTAAAGATCAACTTCTGTTTTATATTTCACTGATATAAATTAATTGAATATTCAAGAAAAAAAAAGATGCAATCAGAGTAAAGCTTCATTTTCGGTCTTTTTTTTTTAGGTAAATTATAGATACAAATTCAACCCATGAGGACCAGGAGGGGGGGGGTTGATGGAGGCAAGTCATCCAATATTTCAATGACGTCGGAGATGAGGTAGAGTGGTCAGTTCAACGCTCACGTGCCTCTACTTATTCTAAAGATAGCTGGGTGGTCCCTGGAATCAATCTCAGGATGAAATTAGCCTGGAAAAATGCAGACGTAGTTCGGAGATTGAACTCTGCTCCTACATCCAGTCCTCGAGAGCCTTCTAGCTTGGATCTTGGAGGAATCTGATAAATTCTAGATCCACATTGAATTCTCACTTTTATTCGATAATCAAATGTGGGTAAAAATAATTCAATGTTTTGGTGAAGTCTGTTATCTACATTTTCTTTTAATTACTATCTTAAACTTAATTTTTTGATCCTATATTTTATATGTTAATACAATATGTAGGATAATATCAAATACTACTTTTATTTTGAATTTTATTTTTAACTTTTTAAATTAACATTTCTAAAAATTATTTATTATTAAAGAAAAATTCTGTAACTAATTTTAATAGACTTAGAAAAAAAAATAAAGTGCATTTTTAATGACTTGGTTATTATTGCTCAGTATCTACTTTCTCTATGGAAATAAAAAGCAATAAAAATATTTGGAAAGTTTATTTGCAATAACTGTGCTATAATAGACTATCATGAAACGCCTGAAGGAATGTGAGGTTCTTTCAATTCTATTCAGATTCAGAAGCAGATATCTTCAATTCTATTCCTGTAAACTGTTCTACATTCTTAAAAAACATCATCTCAAACAGAAGATCAGGTCTATAAGTTACAAATTGCAGTTAAGGACTGAGAACAGTTCTGTTAAAATACCCTTATACAATAATGTAATTCTCTAGGATTAGATTATTTCAATAATAGTTCATTGAGTTAAAGTGACCTTTATAAAATTCTTTATTTGGTGTTTTAGACGAAACATGAATAAAAAAAATTTTCCCTGAGAAATAAATTAAATATTTTATTGATATTATATCAAAATTAAAAAAAAATCACGTTCTTCCTTTTGCAGAAAAGAAAATTGAAAATGTAATTTCTGCAATGTAATGAGTGAATCGAATTTTCTAGTAAAACATTGACTGTAATTCTGTAAAGTATCAAAGGAATTATTAAAATAGAAGCAACATATTGCCAATCAGTTTATAGGAGAAGTAAATAGTTAATTGTTCAATGAAGTTGTTCAATGATTTGAGAGGAATCATGAATCGATTTCCTTTTCTGCGCAACATTAAGTAAGGAAAATATATGAAAAAAAAAATACTATGCTTATTATGCAAGTATTATATTATTAACATAACTTGTGATAAATTCTATCAAAGTGGCCCAAATTCGATTTTTTTTTTCTAAATTTTTTTGAGTTTACGCAGATATGTAGGATCTGTGTAAAATTTTACCACAATACGATCTGCTCACAATTTTACCATAATACGAAGGTGGGTAGTGTAGGATGTTGAGACTCCACCGATCGTCAGCCTTAAGCGATTGAGGTAGGAAGTGATAATGGATACTAGTTGATTTGAGACTCGCGAAGAACTCCAGTATTCATTTGATCACCTTTTCGAGACACTTTGAACTGCGAACCAATTGACGTCTGTACCATCTTATGGAAAATAAACAAGAATATCATTTGATGCTAATCAAAATATAGTGACTTTCTCGACAATTTGTGAATTCCTAATTATTTCGGGATCATTCTCTTGCCTTGTAGATACAACTACTGCCAGTGTAGTTTAAATAGTGGAATTTTATGTAGCAATCTATGCTTATAAGATCATCCTATACACGTTTTAATAATTTGTCTCCTACAACTGATTTATATTTTGAGCTACAGTAAAAGTTTTTCTTATCCGCGAACACTTATGCGATAAAACAGATTTTGGTTCTCACGCGAAGATATTTCATTGCATCCAATATTTGGAAATCGACATTTTATTTGGAAAAGTTCTGACCACAGGCAATTTTATGAAAAGAAAAACTATTTGTAATGAAATATATTAATTCGATGCGAAAGTGAGGATTTTTTTCTTTTTTTAAATTTCAGAGCAGCTTCCTCCTACCGAGTGGAGTTCTGGAAATAAATTATTATTTTTTTGAAAATAAAAATTTAAAAGTATTAACGAAATGAATAAGGTACCTCCTGAACCAAAAAAAGTGTTACAAAGACAATTTATTATAATTTAATATTTAAAAAGCTTAAATAAGAAGTTTATACTGGACATTAACCTTAATGCATTTATATGAGCTTAAATGGTTTCACACATTGAAAAAGCGTTGCTGCTATTTTACACTCTTTGTATTCCTCAACTTTTGAATTATGACTTAGTATAAAGTTCACTGTTTAGTTATTCAGTTCCTTTTAAAGTCTATAGTAATGATCATGGCTACTTCGACTATTATTCTTGAATAATTCACTAAATATTATTCACTATCAAGAATGGTCGTCATCTATTTTCTCATCAACGGATTCTGTTCGTCATCAATGAATTTTTCTTAAAATCACATTTCTAATGTGATTATAAATGTGCAAATACAACACTTACTTCCATTCTTCCATTGTATTTCCCATTACACTTACTAGCTGGATACACACTTTATAAATCTTTTATTATATCTCCAACCAGTATGCGGTACGTCCGTTCCACTCATAGTCCTAACATTATATCCCTAACGCATGATCGGATCCTGAGAGTATTAAGGATATGTTAGTATCTGAGCTTCAAACATGAGATTGGTTTCGTAATTAATCTCAAGCTTGACATTTAGGAGCATAGGTGAAATTCACGTAAGAATATTTCTCCTTGGGAAATATTTCGATCCAACTTCTTCATAAGTCCTACACGTCCTATCGAGTCCATCTTCATCACCATTAACAAAAACATTTAGTGAGCACCACAATCAGTTCATGTGAACATAACCAGTCATATCATTGTTATTCATCTGAAGCAATTGTTCATCAGTTTAGAAGGACGTTCTCCTTCCTGACTTTCACCATACGTATTTATTTGTACTTTAATATTTGTAAAGTGAAATTACATCATTCATCACTAATCACAATACTAATTTAACATTAATAATTTCACAAAAAGAACAAAAATAAATACACCACAAAATTAAGAAATTATATGTGATGGCATTTAACGGAATCAAATGAATTTCCTGAGCCCGTTAAAAGAAACAAATGCGCCTAAAAACAAACAACAAAGATAGAGACTTGCAAGAACAGCTGTTTTACGCTCTTTGGAGATCATCAGCCAGGAGTAACTAGAGGCCTCAATACTGAGGTTCAAAACTAAATTTATACTCCAGATTATAAATGAATATGGTACCTCTAAAATTCTTCTTCTTTTTTATTTAAAGACAATAAAAAATAAATGCAGAAATTCATGTCATGGCATTCCACTAGCTTTAAATGAAATTTCCAAATTTATTCCGACGATTACTTTTGTATACCTCTGTATTGAGACCTCACTGTTTACTACTACTACCTGAATATCTCCAAAAAGCATGAAACTGCTGTTCTGGGATGTGTAAGCACTTGGTTAAAATAACTCAAGATACATAAAACAAAATTTCCCTGATTTGATTCATAGATTGAAACATGCACTCGATAGCATTCGAAAATCTGTCTTCAAAATGTTTTCAGGCGTATTCTCATTAGTAGAATTAATGCATTTCAGTTTCGTTTCCAATGTTGTTAGAAAAATTAGTATTTTTTCAGTGAAACTGAATGACAACTATCGGCGCAACAAAAGCAACGATATATGAATGATGTCATCAATGACGTGTCTCAGCATTTTACTCTCATGGGTTGGTGTAACAGCCATCATATTGGAAATCAAACATTGCTGTTGTATAACGTTAACGGCTGTAAGAGAAAAATTGAGAAAAATTCTTCACAAAGAGCTAGTCGGAAGCAATTCCTCAACAAAAATTATATAATACCCGTCTACTGTAGTTGTATCAATCTTATCTCTCTCGAAAAAATGTAATTTATCTGTATTTCATTCATATATCAGATTATTTCTATTGCTTTTTTTTTTGTTTCATCGCCCACATATTTTAACAATTATTTAACAACAAAAAGAGATTATGCTATGCCAGGAATACGACAAAAATCTAAAGTCTTCGTGAAACGAAGAGAAACGAACGGAGATGACACAAAAAAGAAAGGAACATTCAATCCAGCTCCGAAATTCAACTTCCGATTCGGTTGTCTGAAACCAACGTCTTTAATTGGTGTAACTGAACTAAAGCTACAACAATCAGATGCCACCAATGGACCCACAAATAACCCTTTGATTACCTCGCTGATTACACAGCCTTAGAGTTTTATCATAACCTCATCAATTGACAGTAACGGTCTCTGTTGCTCAAACATACAACAGGTTCTATTAGGTGAGTGCAAAAGTTCTAACCGTTTTTATTACCCATAAAGAAGAGCAAATAAACGCAAACTGAACAGTAACTATGCATAATCTCCATTGCTATCTAGGACCTCTTGCCATCTTTCTGGTAGGAGATGAATCCCACGGCGGTAAAATTCCGCGGTTTGGAGCCAAAAAACTCTTGATTGGCAATTTTCACAGCATCAAGATCATCAAAGATTTTCTGACTGAAGGAATTGTTCAACGCACGAAATAGGTGATAGTCAGTTGGTGCCAAGTCAGGAGAATAGGGAGGGTGGGGTAAAACCTCCCAATCAAAGCCCAGTAACTTTTGGCGAGTGATGACAGCTGCATGTGGCATGGCGTTATCGTGATGAAAGATAACACCGCGACGATTGATGAGACCTGGCCGGTTTGCTACCAAATTTGAATGCAGCCTGTCTAACTGTAGACAGTAGAAGGCAGCATTGATGGTTTGGTTGAGGTGACAGGACCTCCCAGTGAATTAATCCCTGCACATCCCACCACACACTCAATAACACCTTCTTGGGATGAAGTTCAGCTTTCGAAGTCGATGCAGGCGGATCAGAAGGGCGACACACAGTCCTACGACGCTTTACGTTACGGTACATAACCCACTTCTCATCTCCTGTCACAATTCGTGTCAAGAATGGGTCATTTTTGTACAGGGGAAAACAAGGAAACACAGGTGGCGATTCGGTCATCCCGTTGATTAGCTGTCAGGTTATGTGGAACCCAACGATCCAACTTTCTCGTAAAACCCAACTTAACCAGCCGTCTCTCGACCGTGGTCCGCGGTGTACGTTGAACGTCTCCGCTAATTCTTGCACGGGTGGGTTCGGGCTGTTCCTTATGGCTTGGTCAATATCGTCCTCTCCAACGTGTGATGGCCGTCCACTCCTAGCCTGATCTTGGCAGCTTCTGTCTCCTTCCCTTAATTTACGAAACCATCGACGACATGTGCTTTCGTCTATTGCATCGTTCCCATAAACTTGACAGACATTGCGACATGCTGCGGCTGCCGTACTCTTTTTATCGAACTCGTGTAACAAACAATGTCTTATATGCTCCTTCTCGCGTTCCATGTTACACCCTCTGATATTTTTTTTGAGATGATTAACTTTGTGAGACACGATGCATTTATATGTGAGGCATCCACACGTTTGATTGGCAGACGATTTGGCATGTGTGAGGACAATTCCATTGCAAATTTTCATATCCAAAAACGGGTAGAACTTTCGCACTCACCCAATATTTTGAAAGAACATTGACATCCATACGTAGCAACGCAACGGTCTAATACCAAAACAACAAGTATCCAATTGTAGAACTACAAGTCCAATCGCATTTGCATCTATTCATCAAAATTATTAACATTGAAATTGATTTTCCTCAACAGACATCATCTTTACCCTAAGTGAATGTTTTCAGAAAAATCTACATTAACACCAAAATCATTCAACAAATCCCGATCTGAAAATCGAGATTTAACGAGAAATATCGAAACCGAAACCACAGAAAAACAAAAAACTGGAAAAATAAAATGCATATTTTAATTTGTAATAATAATTTATTAATTACAAACATTCTGGCTCCTATTCAATGAATTGAATAAATAATTTTGGATAGACTAAAGTTTATTTTCGTAAGTAAAGTCGTAATGGAAATGTAGAATACCGAGTTTTAAAGCTTTTTATTCATGTAATCGACACTTCCATTGCCATTGGCATTGTTTACTTAAACAGCGAATCGAAAACAGTCTTAGACTCGTGATGTGCAAGATTAACCCTTCGACACGTGGATTTTACCAATAATCATTAGTAGGTATTGGTAAAATCATTACAGGCATTGTTGTTAAGTGTTAAGAATAAACGAAATTAGCAATAATACTGCATGAGAGAATAACTATGAGTTAGTATTAGTGTGTGATATATGATATTGTCTGGAACATCACAACAATGCTAATCCGGCTTTTAGTACATCTGTCATCCCTATTACTTTTAATGCTATTCTGTGCTTAGAAGCTTTTTCTCGGACCAAATACACGGTGCTAAATTGTCCTGTTTCCAAGTGGTTTACGAATAGCGAAGTTTTCTAGGCACCATTTTTATTGGAAACTGTAAGAGTTATAATGTTCTTCTGTTCAGAATCATCACTTGTGTTGTTCGTTTCGAAGAGTCTCATTCGTTTCATTGGTAATCATAACTCTGGAGAACTACTTAGAGAAGTATCAGCTCAAGAATAGTCTAAGGCCTAATTTTCAATGATTGTGTTTTACGACTATTTGCGCATGAAAAACCATTTAACTTTTATATCATCAGATTTAACTTGATTTAACTAAAAACACCGTTCTTTATAATTATATTCATTGTAATCGTTCATTACAAGTTCATTAAAATCATTATATTCATTGTAATCGTTCATTACAAGTTCATTTTATTCATTGTAATCGTTCATTACAAGTTCATTTTATTCATTGTAATCGTTCATTACAAGTTCATTATAATCATTATATTCATTGTAATCGTTCATTACAAGTTCATTTTATTCATTGTAATCCGTTCATTACAAGTTCATTTTATTCATTATAATCGTTCATTACAAGTTCATTTTATTCATTGTAATCGTTCATTACAAGTTCATTATATTCATTGTAATCGTTCATTACAAGTTCATTATATTCATTGTAATCGTTCATTACAAGTTCATTATAATCATTTTATTCATTGTAATCGTTCATTACAAGTTCATTATATTCATTGTAATCGTTCATTACAAGTTCATTATATTCATTGTAATCGTTCATTACAAGTTCATTACATTCATTGTAATCGTTCATTACAAGTTCAAATGTCTTTCCTCATTCAAGTCTATGTCAGTGTTTGACCATCGGTCTTCAATCTAATTTTGTAATACTTCGATAACTCCTCAACTGAAACCTTTGAAGATGATTCTAAGATAGGATCTAAGCAATGGATGCTTTTAATAAAAGTAAGATATTTGAATTGCATTTGCCGCAGGAGGATGTGGACCACTTAGGCCTCAGTGTCAGAATTACAACTAGGGTTAACTCCGTTCGATCATCAATCCAGAAAATTCTGCAACAGACCAGTACAGTAGGAACAAGGACATGTAATCTCGCATTCACTGTGCTTCGCAAACATCAAGCAAGATCTGCAGATGCAACAGGTTTGCCCAAAATATTTACCTCTTTGCTTATCGTAGATCTGCTGAGAATACGTTATGTAAAGATCTGATTGACCAAAAAGACAACAGACAGATAAGACTTAATCAAATGGTTAATGTTGATGAAGCGAATGTGGTGATTCGTACACGATCCGTAGATGAAATTAGAATCCAAGGTGTGGTCGTTTCCTGGTGAGATCAGATCAACAAAAGTCGCTGTGACGGAAAAAAACCTACGATGATGCTCGTGGGTTATCTTTCGAAGTCGTAATGTGATCTATTATCAGTAGAAAGCAGATGAATAAACTATTACTAAATAAAAAGTGTCCGTTCTGAGATGTTTACGTGAGACCTGATATCTTCCAAAAGAATCTTGGATTCGACTACACGAAACAGGACCTACTCACCGATCATTCACGGGTCGCATGGTATATTGTCCAAATTGGAATCATGGTCCTGTAGGTGAAGGGACTCGTAAAGACACAAGATTTACCAGCCATGCAGAGATCGAAACAACAGCAGCATTGAGACAAAGAACACAAAAGATCTTCAAGGAATAGATGGAAATCTTGGACGTCCATTAGATGAAATGTTTAACAGCAGAAGGACAATAATAACAGGTAATATTATTAAAGCCTATTTTTAATTTAACCTCTTGTTTAATTATTTTCCTCCTCCCTATAACCCTCCTTCTGGTATTCACCATCTCCCATTTCTCCATTTATTTTCAGTCATTAATGAATCATTTTTTAGTTGATTGGAATTAATAATACGTATTAGTTAAATTTTACTATCAAACCCACTCCCAACCTCAATTATACCTTCGAGAATTTTCTATTGGTTCCTCCATATTCCTATCTTAAATCCCCACTTCTTCCCCATCCACCCACTCCATTTACCTTCGTAACGGACATCAGATAATGACTGAAACATTGCTTTTTAACCCCTTTGCTTTTTCTTCATGACAAAAGTTTTTTTTGTTCTGCAAATGATATTTTCTTTTTCTCATATTTTTGTTGCACGTTAAACATTTCTGTAGTAAGTTTGTTTTACGACGGTTGTTCCAGAATTGAAAGAAAGGAAACCTCCTATTTACGCACATAAACATACAAATAAGAAGGAGAAATAAAAACACGATATTTAAATTTAAATCAGAATCTTAGAAATTCGATTCCAGCTTATTATAGCTTTGTACTCGTAATATAAGTAAAGTTACTTTTAAATTCTTTTCTATCTTCAAAATTGCAATTGAATAATTTAAGGTCATTAAACCACGAAACTGTTTAAGCTGTGAATTTTGTCATTCACTAATGGAAGGTTGCTTCAAGTAGTGTTAGTATCAGCTCTTGTCGCAACTTAATTCAACTCAATTGGATTTAATTTAGGATTAGCTTATTACTGTTTGGAGAAACCGATCGTAAATAACAAAAAGATTTTTAATTGGTATTTTATTCCTTCAGTATTATTGGATTTTTTTTTAATGTTGTATTACTTGCAGTATTACATAATGAACTTCATAATATTATTTCATTTAAGTTTAAAAGTTCTTGTATTTGTTTACATGAATGATGGTTTCCATAATCAGTTTTACAAAGAATTCAAAAAGAATATTTGTTAAGGGAATTTAACTTAACAAGGTTTTAAAAAATTAGATATTTTCCAAATGAATTTCATACTTCTCATCAAAGTAGATTATACAGTTAAATTAAAAGTCTAAATATTAATTTTGTTTCCCATTTTCGAATTTTATTAAATCGTCCATTAAAGGTCACATCCTCTTATATAATACACTTAGAAAGATAAATGAAGACCCGAGAATATTTAAAAAAAGATACTATTAAGGTACAGACACTTTTTTTGGTCTTTTCTTTTCAGATAAATTATAGTTACAGGTAAATCCCAGAGCACCTTTGGGGCGATACAGGAAGGCTTTTCAATGAACCGAGATTAAAGAATTCAGAGTGGAAAGTCCATTAGCCGTTCGGAGATTGAACCCGGATCTTCCAACCCTCAGTCCAGCGCCTTCTACTTGGATCTTGGACGAATCTGATAAATTTCAAAGGACTATTATTTCATCAACGAATAATTTCACACCCACAATCAATTCTCACTTTGTTCGACCTTCAAATGTCTGTAAATAATAATAAAGGTCATTAGAATTCAATCTTTTATTAAAGTCTATTATCTACATTTATGATTATACATATATTATGTATAACAATTAGGCTAATCTTGAAGTTATTTTTTTTATCCTGTATTTCATATGTTGCTATAACACGTAGAATAATACAACGTATAACGTTTTCCTTGTATTTTATATTTAACTTTTTAGAAAGCTTATTTCCAATAACTGGTTTTAATAGACAACCATGAAGCACCTGAGGTTATTCCACATCTGTTGAGTCGACAGAAGCAGATATCTTCAATTCCATTTCTGGATACTGTCCTTAATTTAAAAAAAAACATCAGCTCTTACTTACAAACTGCATTTAAGGACTGACAACAGTTTTATAAAAATACCCTTATACACGAATGCACTTCTCTAGGATTATCTTTGAATAATATTACTGCACCACTAGAGTTACATACAGATAATTTTAATAATACTTCACTCAGTTTAAGTGACCTTTTAGAAAATATTAATATTTTCGTCTTTTAAATGAAACAGAATAAAGTTTTTCCAGAGAAATAAAGTCAACAAAATGATATTCCTTTCAGGTCGACAAGATTCTATCACAGTAAGGAATTTACTTTTCAAAAGGAAATGCTGTTTATAATGAAATATAATAATTTTCAGTGAAAGGGGCATTTTTTTTTATTCAAAATTTCACAAACCGTTGTCGACTGCATGGAATTCTAGAAATACAATGTGTCCAATATGATTTCTGGAATTTTCTAGAAAAGTAATATGTTTTGGAGTGAAAGAAATATATTTCAGTTTCCTTTGGAAGGTTGATCTTGTTATTGAACAAGTATTTTTCAATGGCGGAACAAAAGCAGGAAAATGTGATTGATGCTGTCAGTGTCGAGCGTCATTCTAATTGTAATACGATGGCTAATACCAACCAAACTAAACATTCCACGAAACAATCTCGAACAAAACATCTCATGGGAAAATATAATTTGCGTGTTCTATTCATATATTAGATAATTTCTATTGCTTTTTTTTTGTTTCATCGACTATATATTTAAATGCGACGTTTAATGGTCAAAGAGCAACTGAGGCTATGCTGCGACAGGAATAAACTAGAACCTTCGTGGAAACGAAGAGAAACGAACTGAGATGACATTGAAGCAGCTCCAACTCCAGATGTCTCAAACCATGTCTTTCAATTGGTGTCCCTGAACTAAAGCCGCAACAATAAGATGTCACCAATGTACCCAGGTCGTGCCGGCATGGCCGAGCGGTCTGGGCGGCGGTCTGCCGTGTGGCCGTTGTGTTGGCACCTGAGTTCGATTCCCGGTCGTGGCTTGGCTGTTTCAATCTCCTTTCCTGTGTTTGTCAGCCTCTTCTTCACTTTCTCTTCGGGACTGACGTCCTTCCTTAATGGCGTCCTGGGACAGGCAACGGGAAACCACCCCAGTATCTTTCCTTAGTCCGTCTATGGCTTCTTCTAGGGTTCGCCGTTCTGCTACGCTAGAGATCCATCAACCGCGTACCTCCGGATCGGGGATCACACTTACTGGAGTGGTGGAATGCACCCAGAAATACTCCCTTGATTACACTTTGTATACACTAAGACTGTTATCACAATCTAACCAATTCACAGTAAAGGCCTCCGTCGCTCTGATATAGAACAGGTTCTATTTTGAAAGCATATTAACATCCAAACGCAGAAACAACTAACACCCACACACGTCTAAGCGAATTGTAGAACTTGAAAGTCCAATCGCATTTGCATCTGTTTAACAAAAATTACTAATCACAAAAGTGGTCTTCACGAACAGAGATAATCTTTACCATCAGTTTTTGTGGATGCTTACAGAAAAAGCTACATTATTAATCAAAATCTAATTCTGGACTGAAAATCTGTAGAGGTAGGATTATTGAATTCTCGAAAACATATCGTGGCTGGTCGAGATTTAACGAGAAATGTCAAAAATGAAAACAATGAAATAAAAGATGGGAAAAGCAAAAAAAAAAATAAAAAAATTTTTTTTTACTTAGTAAAAACATTCTCTCGGCTATTCAATGAATAAATGACTCTTCTATAAACGAAATTTTATTTTCGTAAGTGAAATATAGCAATTCGTTATGGAAACATGTAAGATCGAGTTTTAAAGCTTTTCATTCACTGGTAACCTATCCTTACATTGTCATTGCCTTTATTTATTTAAAAGCGCATCTAAAACGGCCTTAGACTCGCCATGAACTGTCAATGAGTAAAGCTTCCACACGTGGATGTAAGTATTCATAAAATCATTGTAAAATTTGTTATTAGGTAGAGTGTTAAGAATAAAGGAAATTAGCAACAATACTGCATGAGAGCATAACTATGAGTTAGTATTAGGGTGTGATGCATGATACTGTCTGGAACTTCATAACAATAGACAGTATTAGACATCACACCATCATCACTAACTCATTGTTTCTCAATCTCCATAAATATCTAGAATGTTCGGATGTCTTCACTGATTCTGAATTTCTATTTCTCTTCTTAACTGACATGGTAATCCGACTTTTAAAACTTCCAATTTCTTTTAATGCTATCCTGTTCTTAGCAATTATTTCTCGGACCAAATAAGAGGAGGTAAATTATTCTTTTCCAAGAGGTTTAAAAATATCGAAATTTTCTAGGCATCCTTTTGTTTTGGCGAACCGTAAGGAGTTCTAATGCTCTTCTCCTCAGAATGGGAAGGAAATCCTCTGCTACATCAAGGAACACGACAATCCAGCTTGTGTTTCCTGCTACTCGTACAGAAGTTGAATAAAAGAAATAGGAATTAAGATGTTTTAAAAAGTCGGACTGCCATGGCAGGTAAGAAAAGAAATAAGAATTTCAGAATCAATTAGTCATTAAATATTCCATCACCTTTTCTATACTGAAGTCTATGTCAGTAAATTTTGTAATACTTGGATAATACTTGTACTAACTCCCTCAACTGAAATCTTGAAGATAATTCAAGCATTGAACCTAAAAACTGGATGTTTTGAACAAAAGTAAGGTATTTGCCGAGGGACGACATTCACTGGAACATATGATACCTGTTAGGCCTAGTGTCAGAATTAAATCTAGGGTTAACTCCGTTCGATCATCAATCCAGGAAAATCTACAGCAGACCTGTACAGTTGGAACAAGGACATGTATTCACTGTGCTTTGCGATCAATAAAGAAGATTGACAGATGTCACAGGTAAATGTAAAAATTTTTGCCTCATTATTCACCAACTCTCATCTTCCCTTTATTCCTTTATTGCTGTTATTTTTTTTTCAGTAATTGCTAGATCGTTAATAATAATAATTAATAAATCATTTTTAATTGACTAAAATTATTAATATTAGTTAAGTTTCAGTACCAAACCGATTCCCTAACATAATGATACCTTCGAACATTTTCTATTGGTTCTTCCATATTCATACGTTACGAATAAAATATAATATTTAAATTAAATCTTACAAATTCGATTTCAGCTTATTATAGTTTTGTAAATTAAGTAAATTTATTCTTATATTTTTTAATAAATATCTTGAAAATTCGCTAAGGTCTTTAAACCATGAAACTGTTTAAGCTGTGTATTTTGTCATTCACTAACGGAAGGTTTTTTCAAATAGTCTTAGTATTAGCTCTTGTCGCAACTTAATTCAACTCAATTGGACTTAATTCAGGATTAGCTTATTACTGTTTGGAGAAACCGATCGTAAATAATCGTAGATGTGTAATTAGTATTTTATTGCTTCAATATTACTGGACGTGATCTTTTAAATGTTATTTGTGTTTTTTACTATTTCAAACTTGAATAATGTTTAATTCAATGTTCTGTTCAATTACGTTTATGACTTCTTGTATTTGTCTAAATGAATAATATCTAACTTTACTCAGTTTTCTATAAGAGTTGAAAATGAATATCTGTTAACAGAATTAATTTAACTTCCCAAGTTGTAAAGTAGTGAATTTACGAATGAATTTTATAATTCTCATCATTGGAGATTCCAAAGAAACTGAAATCAAAAGTGTAAAATATTAATTTTGTTTCTTATTTTTGAATTTCATTAAATCGCCCGTTAATGACACCTTTTCTTTTATAATAAAATTACAGAACCAAATGAAGACAAAAAATATACAAATAAAGTATTGACTTTTCTTTTTATCTTTTTTTTTCTTTTCAGGGAAATTATAGGTACAGATAGATCTCGTGAGGGCGACAGAAACAAGGCTCCTAAAAGTTTTAATGACCATTGACTGATGAGAAGATGTTACCTAGGAAGCTCAACGCTCGTTCGACAGAGCTCTGGGTCAACCCTATGTCCATTCTGGTGGAGAATTCTCAATGTAAAAACCCATGTGGAGACGGTAGATTCTCCCAACCCTGAGTACAGCGCCTTCCTACTTGGATCTTGAATCTGATAAACTTTCAAAGGACAATTATTTCATCAACAAATAATTCCACACCCACAATGAATTCTCACTTTATTCGACCATCAAATGTCTAGAATATTCCTGAAAACGAAGAGAAACGAACAGATGACACACAAACAAACATTCAAGCCAGCTCTAGGCTTCAACGTCAGGATCAGGCTTCTCAAATCAGCTCTTAACAGATGTCCCTGAACTAAAGCTACAACAATAAGATCCACCAGTAGTACTTCCCTGATTCTATCACTTTATAAACAACCTTAGACTGTTAATCACAATTCTGCCAATTCACAGTAAATATCTCTATTGCTCGAATACAAAACAGGTTCTATTTTGAAACCACGATAGTACCCATTTGTAGCAACAAAGAACAACAACACACGTCGTATTGAATTGTAGAACTTTGAAGTTCAGTCGCATTTGCATCTTGTTTAATCGAAATTACAAAACCACAAAATTGGTTTTCACGAACAATCATGGAACTTTTCCCTATGTTTTCGTGGATCCTTCAGGAAAAATCTACATTATCTAAAACTTTAAAAGAATTCAGCCTGAATATGTGAAGCGGAAAGCGGTTTGAATTCTCGAAAACATATCGTGGCTGGCCGAGATTTAACGAGAAATATCGAAACTCAAACAGAAGAAATAAAAAAAAATATATATAAAAATTAAATTCTTATTTACGCTTTTAAATCATTAAGAACGGTCTTTTTATGCTTTGTATGACTTTTCTAAAAACTTTTCTAAAGTTTATTTTCGTAAGTAAAATGTAAGAAGTCTAAACGGGAACGTTTACGATCGAATTTTTTTAAAGGTTTTTATTCGCTGGTAATCATCCTTATATTGTCGTTGCCTTGTTTATTTTAACAGCGCATCTAAAACGACCTTAGACTTGTCATGTCCAAGAACAACGCTTCACACGTGGATGGAAATATTCCTTAAATCATTAAAAAGCATTGTTATTAGGTGGAGTGTTAAGAAAAAACGAAATTAGCAATAATACTGCATGAGAGAATAATAATGAGTTAGTATTAGGATGTGATGCATGATACTGTCTATGACTTCATAACAATAGACATCTCATCATCATCACTAACTCATTGTTTCTCAATCTCCATAAATATCTGGAATGTTCGGATTTCTTCATTGATTCTATTTCTGTTCTTAATCAATCCAGCTTCTGAACGAGTAGAAGAAAATCAAGTAGGATTGTCGTGTTTCTTAATATAGCAAAGGATTTCCTTCCCATTCTGAGAAGAGCGTTAGAACTCTTACAGTTTGCAAAACAAAAAGATGTCTAGAAAACTTCACTATTCGTAAACCTCTTGGAACAGAAAAAATTACCACCGTTTATTTGGTCCAAGAAAAATAACCCTAAGAATAGGATAGCATTAAAAGAAATAGGAATTCAGATGTTTTAAAAGTACCCCACAACTGGATGTTTTGAACATAAGTAAGATATTTGCCGAGGGACGACATTCAATGCAGGACGCAGAGACCCGTTAGGCCTAAAACTGTCATAACTACATCTAGGGTTAACTCCGTTCCATCATCAATCGGCAAAATCTGCAACAGACCTGTACAGTTGGAACAAGGACATGTAATATCACATTCACTGTGCTTCGCGATCAATAAACAAGATTTACAGATGTCACAGGTAAGTTCAAAATTTTTTTCCTTATTATTTTTCACCATCTCTCATCTTCCCTTTATTCCTTTATTACTGTTATTTTTTTCAGCAAGCGCTAAATCACCGTTAATAATTCATTAATAAATCATGTTTAATTGACTAAAATCATTAATATTAGTTAAGCTTTATTACCAAACCGATTCCCTAGCATAATGATACCTTCGAACATTTATATTCATACATTAAAAATATAATATTTAAATTAAATCTTACAAATTCGATTTCAGCTTATTATAGTTTTGTAATGTAAGTTAATTTATTCTTATATTTTTTTATAAATATCTTGAAAATTCACTAAGGTCTTTAAACCACGAAACTGTTGTGAATTTTGTCATTCACTAATGGTAGGTTTCTTCAAATAGTCTTAGTATTAGCTCTTGTCGCAACTTAATTCGATTCAATTGAACTTAATTCAGGATTAGCTTATTACAGTTTGGAGATCGTAAATAACCGTAGATTTATAATTAGTATTTTATTGCTTTAATATTAATGGACGTGATCTTTTAAATGTTATTTTTGTTGTTTTACTATTTAAAACTTGAATAATGTTTACTTTCAATGTTCTGTTCTTCAATTACGTTTAACTTCTGGTATTTGTCTAAATGAATCGTATCTAGCTTTAATCAGTTGAAAATGAATATCTGTTAACGGAATTAATTTAACTTCACAAGTTGTAAAAGAACTTGAATTTACGAATGAATTTTATAATTCTCATCATTGGAGATTTCCAAGTTGCTTAAATCAAAAGTGTAAATATTAACATTGTTTCTTATTTTTGAATTTCATTAAATCGTCCATTAATGGACACCTTCTCTCTTATAATAAACTTCCATAAATTAAAGACTCAAGAAAATATAAAAAGATATACAATTAAGAAAATATAAAAAGATATACAATTAAGAAAATATAAAAAGATATATAATTAAGAAAATCTAAAAAGATATACAGTCGAACCTCTATTTAACGAACCTCTATTTTGCGAATTTCTCTATTTTGCGAACTTTTCTTTGGAACCAAGAACATCTCCCAATAGCGAAGTGAATTTTCTATTTAACGAATTTTTTCGTGGTATCTAATTTTTTTTCTCCTTGAAATGTTTTTATTATTAATATTCCCCTAGAGGAAATGAAAGAAATGTGGATACAGCGGAGGGAAAAAGAAGAAATTAACGATGATTTGCTGATTGATGATTATCTTTCACTTGATTTTGAAATTGAGACCTCGGAAACACTAACTGAATCGGATATTTTGGAGTGTGAAAAATAAAAACAATATAGCTATGAATTGCGATGAAGATTAAGATGATCAAAATGGAAATGATCATGATGCAGAAATCAAAAAAAAACCTTCGTATGATCATTTGAAACAATCCGACGCGGATTACAATTTAAAGAAAATACTGAAGGGATTTTTGGTGCATTCCAAAGATGCGAGATGTACTACGAGCGAAACGCTTTTTAAAAAAAAAACTCAGACAAAATTAATTGACTTTATTAGTAAAATTTAAGTTCGCATGTGGTAATGTACGCTTTGTCATTAAATCATTACTTTTTTTAATAATATTTATTGTTTATGTATTATAAATCTGTTTTATGTTGTTTAAAGTAATTTTAAAAGGTGAATCTCTATTTAACGAATTTTCCATATAACGAACTTTTTTTCGGGATTTAGCGACTTCGTTAAATAGAGATCCGACTGTACAATTAAAGTATAGACTATTTTTTTCATGTTTTCTTTTCAGATAAATCCTGTGGCCATTGGAGATGGAGGGAAGGCATCCAATGGTTGAATGATCAGGAACTGGGATGAGATCACGTGGTCAGTTCAACGCTCGCCTGCCTCTACTCATTCTACAGAGAGCTGGGTGGATTGCGAATTCAGGGTGGAAAAGCCGATAGGGAGATCGGTGATTGAACCAAGCTCTTCCAATTCAATCCAGCGCCTTCTTACTTGGATCTTGGAAGAATCTGATAAATTTCAAACGACAATTATTTTATCAACGAAAAATTCCACACCCAAATTGAATTCTCACTGTGTAGGAAAATCAAATATCTGTAAATAATAATAAAGGTCATTGGAATTCAATCTTTTACTAAAGTCTTATTATCTATATTTCTGATAATATATACTTGATGTATAACTATTAAGGCTAAATCATGAAGGCTTTTTATTTTTGGTTCCTATATTTCATATGTTGATGCAATGAGTTTTTCTTTTATTTTATTAACCTTTTTAAATTATTGTTTACTAAAAATATTTATTATTAAAGAAAAATTCTGTACGGGTTTTTAACAGGCTTAGCAAAAGTAAATATGAGGACATTTTTAATGACATGGTTATAATTGCTCAGTATCTACTTTGTGTAAGGAAAAAAAGGGGGAAAAAGAAAAATATTTGGAAAGTTTATTTGTAATAATTGTGCTGTAATAAGACTACTATGAAATGCCTGAAGGTACGTGACGTTCTTCCACTTGATTGAAACAACAGATGCAGATATTATCTTCATTCTATTTCTGTAAACTATCCTAAATTCTTAAAACGTTATCTTTTGAAAGAGAAGATCAACTCTTTAGTTATAAGGACTGAGAACAGTTTTATAAAAATACCTTTATACAATATATTTCTAACCATACTCTTTAAAAAATTTTAATACACCAGTACATTTCCATATAGATCATTTAAATAATACTTCATAAGTAACCTAAAATAAAAAAAATTATCCCGAGAAAGTAAATAATGACATTTTATTGATATTACATTAATATCGAGTTCTTCACTTTCAGAAAATTAAAAATGTAATTTCTGCAGTTGATGTGTGAATCGAATGTTCTAGTAAAACATTTACTGTAAATTTTAGCAAAATTACAAAGGAATTCTTACAATAGAAGCAAACACAAATATCATATTGACTGAATCTTAATCATCAAATTTTTAGAGGATTTCAGAAAATCTATTTCCTTTTGGAAGATACACGAAAAAAAATAATACATATTCCCTTAAGATATGCTAAACTATTCCGTATTGAAGTTTTTCAAATAACTATTTGAAGCACCAAGGTGGGTAGTTAGATTACTGTAAAACTTTTTATGATCCGTGAACATTATTCCATATGACACATTTGGTGTGTGTCAGGTAAAAACTTATCATTGCGTCCAATATTTCAGGTCGACAAGGTTCTGACCACAGTAACGAACTTACTAACTGTTAAGAATGAAATATATCTTATGCACTAGTAAGAGGGAATATTTAAATTTTCGTATTTAAATTTTTCAAACCGCTGTCAGACGAATGGAACAGTTCCATTGATCACTGCTAAAAAACCAAACAAAAGGAAACAAAAATTTCAAAATCAAAATGTTTAAGGTTGAATCTTTAATAAAGTTCTTATTTCATTTAAAGTAAATATTATACAATAAAAGCTTTTATAATTTTTCAAAATAAACTAAAAAGAGTCAGAATCAATATGGTATCTCCAAAATTTAAAAAAAATGCCAACATTAAATTAAATCCCTAGAAAAAAGGTGAATTTTTGGGAATTTTTCTTTGGACAACTACTAACACGATCGATTTAAATTTAGAAAATGCTTTAGAGTGTCTACTATACAATGTATTACTTTTCGATCGCATCTATAACAGTTGAAGGGGCAGTTGACTGTTTGTGGAAACTTCGACTCTTTTGCAGCATTTCTCTGGATTCACGGAGGGACGGACAGGACTCTTAAGGATGCTAATAAATTAGAAAATTAATGTGATGGAATTCCGCTAGCCTCCAATGAAGTTTCTGATCCCAATACAAGAATAAAGAGACTAAAATATACAGAAACAAACAATGTTTGAGTCTAAGTGACATCACACATAGGTGTTTCAAGCTCTTCAGCCAGGAATAGCCACTTGTAAACTTACCACAGTTCTACCAATTCACAGTCAAGGCATCCGTTCCTCTAATATACAACAGGTTCTATTTTGAAAGAATGATAGCATCCATTCGTAGCAACAAAGAACATCAACACACTCTTCCTATCGAATTGAAGTCCAATCGCAATTACAAATCACAAGATTGGTTTTCATGAAGAAACATCAACTTTTCACCACATTTTCGTGGATCCTTCAGGAGAAATCTACATTACCCAAAATTTTAAAAGAATTCCAGCTTGAAAAAGTGAAGAGGAAGGGGTTTTGAATTCTCGAAAACATATCGTGGCTGGTCGAGATTTAACGAGAAATATCAAAACTCAAATAGAAGAAATAAAAAAAAATATAAAAAAAAAAATTAATTCTTATTTTGATTTTCAATCATTCAGAGCATTCTTTTGATACTTTGAATCGACGACTTTTCTAAAAATTAAAGTTTATTTTCGTAAGTAAAATATAATAGGTCTAAACGGGAACGTTTACGATCGAGTTTTAAAGGTTTTTATTCGCTGGTAATCATCCATACATTGTCATTGCCTTTGCTTATTTAAACAGCGCATCTAAAACGACCTTAGACTCGTCATGAACTGTGTCCAAGAATAACGCTTTCACACGTGGATGTAAGTATTCGTAAAATCATAAGATTTGTTATTAGTTGGAGTGTTAAGAATATATGAAATTAGCAATAATACTGCATGAGAGCATAACTATGAGTTAGTATTAGGGTGTGATGCATGATACTGTCTGGAACCTCATAACAATCGACAGTATTAGATATCACACCATCATCACTAACTCATTGTTTCTCAATCTCCATAAATATCTAGAATGTTCGGATGTCTTTATTGATCCAAAAATTCTATTTCTCTTCTGAGCTGACATACTAATTCGACTTCTGAACGAGTAGAAGTAAAATCAAGTAGGATTGTCGTGTTTCTTAATATAGCAAAGGATTTCCTTCCCATTCTAAGGAGAAGAGCGTTAGAACTCTTATAGTTTGCAAAACAAAATGATGTCTAGAAAACTTCACTATTCGTAAACCTCTTGGAACAGAACAATTTAGCACCGTTTATTTAGTCCAAGAAATAATTCCTAAGAACAGGATAGCATTAAAAGAAATAGGAATTCAGATGTTTTAAAAGTGGGATTGCCATGTAGTTAAGAAGAGAAATAAGAATTTCAGAAACCATTGAATCATTGAACGTTCAAACGCCTTTTCTACATTGAAGTCGTCAGTAAATTTTGTAATACTTGGATAATACTTGTAATAATTCCCTCAACAGAAACCTTAAAGATAAACCTAAGAACTGGATGTTTTGAACAAAAGTAAGATATTTGTTGAGAGACGACATTCACTGCAGGACGATGTGGACCAGTTAGGCCTAAGTGTCAGAATTACAACTAGGGTTAATTCCGTTCGATCATCAATCAAGGAAATTCTGCAACAGACCAGTACAGTTGGAACAAGGACATATAATATCAGAGTCAGTGTGCTTCGCGATCAATAAAAAAAATTTGCAGATGCCACAGGTAAGTCCAAAATGTCGGAATCCTTAAAATTTTACCATCACCCATCTCTCCATTTATTACTATTTTTTTTAATAAGTAATAAAGCATTAATAATTAATTAAAAAAGTATACTAAAATTACCTTATTTTTATTTATATCACTTAAAATTTTACTACCAAACTAATCGCCTTCCATAATTATACCTTCGAACATTTTCTATTGGCCTCCATATTCCTATCTGGAATGTTCATTTCTGTTACTTCCTTCCCCATCCACCCACTCCGATTTACCTTCATAATGACCATCCCATGACATTGCTTTTTCATCCCCTTCTCCTTTTCTTCATGACCACCTTTTTTATTGTGAGTTTTTGTTTTGTCGCTAACGATTCGCTTCCTCAGATAGTGTTAATATTAGCTCACGAAGGAACTTAAACTGGATTCAATTGGATTTAATTCAGGATTAGCTTATTACTGTTTAAAGAAACCGATTGTAAATAATCACAGATGTGTAATTGGTATTTTATTGCTTCGGAATTATTGGATGTCATCAATGTTATTTCTGTTTTATTATTTCAATTTTGAGCATTACCCAGTAATGTTTACTTCAATGTTCTTTTCTTTTGATTACATTTATAACTTCTTCGTTTCATATAAATGAATGATATCTTCGGTAAAGGCATGTATCCTTGCGCAATATCGTGTGCCGGAAGCAGTAATGCGCCCTTCGGCTGTGAATGCCAAGGAAGCTTCCTATTGGCTAGTACCAGACTCTTCAGTTTGCCTGATAAGTTCATCTCATCAGTTCGCATAAAGAGTTCTAAAACAATACCTGTTAACAAATTTAACTTCAAGACTTGAATTTTCGAATGAATTCTCATTATTATTGATTCCGAGATTCCCTAAAGCCAAAGTGGAAATGTTAATTACGCTTATTTTAGAATTTAATTAAATCGTTCATTAATGATCACCTTCCCTTTTATAAATGAATATTCAATAAAATATTAAAAATAGATACTATGAAATAACAGTTTTTTTGGGGGGGTCTTTTTCTTTTCAGATAAATTAAAAGAGGTACAGGTAGATCCCATCACGGCCGTAGGTGCAAAGGAGGATAGGCATCCGATGTTTCAATGACACGGAACTGAGATGAGGTCCAGTGGTCAGCTCGACGCTCACCTACCTGTATCCATTCTAAGAGACAGCCGGGTGATCCCTAGGACCCTTCTGGAAGGGAATTCAGCGTGCAAAAATCTACTCGAATGTGCTGGAATGAACCCGGATCTTCCATCCCGCAACGAAGCAGACCTACTTGAATCTTCGATGAATTCCTACTTGGATTTAGGACGAATCTGATAAATTTCGAACTACAAATATTTACCTCAACGAATAATTTCACGCCCACATTGAATTCGCACTTGTTCGATAATCAACTGTCTTCTAAAATTGACCTTTATTATTATTTACAAAGTCTTATTATCTACATTTCTTTTAACATCATACGTAATTAATGTTTAAGGCTAGTCTTGAAGCAATTATTTTGTTCTTATAATTTTTATGTTGCTACAATGTGTAGAATAATCCAATATACTGATTTTGAGCTGTCTTTTATATTTCAATTTTTTAATTTAACTCTTATTAAAATTATTTATTTTTTTAAGGAAAATACTCTTCACATTCTTCGCTTTCCAGAAAAGAAAATTTTTAAAATGTAATAAAAGTGAATCGAATTTTCTAGTAAAACATTCTGTAAAGTATCAAAGGGAAATAGAAGCAAACATAAACATCATATTGACATGAAATTACGATAATTCCAGCTAATAACTGGGGGAAGAAAATATTTATTAATTGTTCTATGAAGTTGTTCAATGATTAACAAAAAGACAAAAGAAAGAAATTTTGATAGAAATCCTGAATCAATTTCCTTTTCTGCGCAAAAATGATTTAAATTAATAACACTAAGCACAATTAGTCATGAAAATATATGAAAAAAGATTTATTTCTTAAAATAAACTAAATTCAATCCGACAGTGAACCATATGGAAATAAAAAGAGAACAAAAGTATTTGGAAAGTTTATTTTTAATAACTGTGCTGTAATAGGCAACTATGAGACACGTGAAGGTTATTCCACTTCTATTATTGGATATGACAGTAACAAATGTCTTAAAATCTTTTTTTAAGAATGGTAGTAGTTCTTGGAAAAAAAAATCATGTCAAATAGTAGATCTGCTCGCATTTACAAATTGCAGTTAGATCTTAAAGCCGTTAAACTAAGAGTTCTCCAAAACTACCCTAAGATAGTAATATACTTCTTTAGGATTATGTTTGAATTATGTTACTGCATCAGTACAGTTACAGTCTAACAGATGGATGTTGACGATCTCGTTTGCGTGAGAATTAGGGAAAACACGAGATCTGGCCATTAGCCTCTTCAGCAGGTCTCAAGGAATTTAGTATTTTGAATGTCTGTCACTAGAAAAATGCTACCTAATGAATTTATTGTTTGTTTATTGACTGTTTTCAATTTATGAAAACTACATCAAAATGTAGTAAAAGTCTCATGCATTTCCCCGTATTATAATTCATTTAAATATTCAATTTACTTCGCCATTTTGTGAGAAGACATGGATAGAGGCTATTCTCGCGTAAATTACGTGATATCACGAAAATACGAGATCGTCAAGATCCGTCTGTTGGACTATATAATGTAGATCATTTCAAGAACACTTGACCGAGTTAAAGTGACCCTCGTGCAGAGTTAAAAAGAAAATATTTATTGTTCAGTTCAAAAGCAGTAATGCATCAATGTACAGATAGCAAATTCTTCGACAATATTGTGCTGTTCAACTAGCTTCGGATGTCTGAAGATCATTGTTAATTGGTTGACAAATACATGGACGCATATTTTCTTTCCATTAGGTCGACAGTGATAAAATCATAGCTTTCCGTGATGGAATAGGAAGAAACGACAGCAATGATGAACAGAAATGTAAAGAGGATTTAGGTGCTGGAGCAATAAAACAATTCCTTTGCTCTTTAATATAGACGAGAAATCCCATCAAACAACAGAACTCAAGGCAAAGAAAGACCAGACAATCACTGACTAAAAAGAGTTTTTTTTTTTAAAAAAACATTTTTATCAGACAAAATCAAATACGTGAGAGGCAACGAGTTAAAGAGAATAAGGAATTAACATTTCATTTTAGTCGATTTGGAAATGGTTCATTAATTTAGTATCCATATTATAACTGTCAATTTAGTTCAACATTTCACTTTCAATTATTTCAAATTCATTTACATAAAGCGTATGGATGAATCTGCAAAATTGAAATGAATCGATATAATTATTGTTTTAGTATTTTATAAAGGCTACGATTATCTAAAGATTGTTTTCAATATTTTACCAATTTTACTTGGAATAGAAAAGAAACAACTTCGTTCACGATGCCCTTGAAGTGTCAATTTTCTCCCGAGGGTAGAAGAAACCCAGGTTATTCACCTTCTGTCGTCTGGAAATTTCCCTCAAAAATTTGAAATACTCTTAAACTCGCGCCCCACAGTTTGGAAACTATTATTAATTCACAAAAAGCCCTCCATCTTTTTCTAATTACACGATTCGACGGAACGCGTAATGTTAAGAAGAAATAGGAATGTACAAATGGCTAATTTCTCATCGAAATTCAAATCAGTAACTCATCCAACCAAAAAAAATCATAAAAATTAAGACAGCAAACGAAAATATAGGAGAAGCCGATTTACAAGCTTATTATAGATTTTTATTATATTGTTTAAAGATGATCACATTATTTTAAGATTAGCAAAAATACACCCGTGCTTCGCGTGGGTTACAGAAAAAAAGAGTTGTCCTGATGTGAATGACTGTAATTGTGGGATCATTTTGAAACTTTTCCAATTGTAAAAAAGGCACGTGGTAGTTAGAAATTATGTTAAAGACCTGCTACCGTCGCGTCGCTTCGGAAGCCTTGCACACATAACGTAAAAATACGCTTGATTTCTTCAAAAACAGCAGAGTACGTCAAGTGAACTAAAAAGAAACTTTCATGTCAAATTTCATGTTTGGAACTTGAGCGGATTCGGAGATACGCATACCTTGCAGGAAAGTCCCCCCCCACCCGTTTACACCCCTTAGGATCCGTATATCGAAAATTCGTCGTATAGATATGTTTTAGATTTTGATAAAGAACACTCATATCAAATATCGTGTTTCTAACTAAGGAGTGTTTCAGAAATATGAGTACCCTTCGAGAATGTTTGCCCCCACCCCATTACACCCTTAAGTCCGGATCCGGGTTTTCGTTGTTCGTGCATTACTCTGGGATGCATGTGAACCTCCGTGCCAAATTTGGTAACGATCCGTTGACAAATAGCAACATGTTTCAAGATAAACACACACTCTCGCTTATTATATAGATTACAAAAAAATAACTGCTGTAATACATTAAAAAAAATCATTAGTATTAGAGATTCACTTTACTGTCAATCTGACAACAATGTACTTGTGTTTTTCTCGCCTTAGTATAATTATCTAATTAAAGATATTTCCTAACTTTCTTGAGATCGACAAAGATTCTCCCTGCGTCAATTCTGTCTCCAAACTTTCAAAACGAGCTTTTTTTGAGCTGTTCAAATACGGAATCGATTTCATTTCTCTATTTAACATTTTCTTAAAACATTAATGAGAAGAGAGTCATGGATCCTCCAAGGGAGTCTCCAAGTGATCTTGTAATTAAGGCTTTAAATATTCAAAGTCTGCAAAGTCTATTCGAGAGGTATTTTTTTTTTTAATTCTATTATTTTTTTTATGGTAAATTAATCTTACCAAATGATGTTGTCTCTTTCGCCGTGTTCTTTTGAGCAAGTAAAAAAGTCACCAAATTTTATCTTTAGGATTAATTTGTCTATCAAAGTTGAAAGAGTTTATTAAAGAAAAGTTATTGACAAGTTCAAAAAAAGTAAGTGAATATAATTTTGTACTAAAATATACATTTAAGGGCGATCCATAATAATAAAAATAAAATAATAATAAAAAGGAAGTACATTAACGGTAAAGAAAAATTAAAACAAACAAAGCGAACATTGAGAAAAAGATTAAGAGAAAAAACAAAACAAAAAAAACCCAGTAGATTTACGGATTTTTGAACCGACAACCGCCAGCATATGAATCCGAGACCTGACTCATCAAGCTGTAGCTGACAACTGAAATGATATGGTTGCATTTCTAACATTTAAAGTTGGCCCAGCGAAAGATCGACTTTGACCTTGGAGAATACCCATGATCTCTTAATCATTCCAGGACTTAAGTGTGTCGAGAGAGACATTGGAAAATGGCGTCTCTCGATCAACCGATTGCTGTTTTAAGCCAAACAAAACACGTTATTGCTAACGTTAATTCTTATTTCGAAAAGGAGAAATCAGCGAAACAGGATTAATATCTTATTAGAAAGTTAATAGCAAACATCAGCTGCGACAGGAATTGGATTAACATCAGTGAATGCGAAGCCTGCAGCCGAGTATTGGACTAAAGACCATCTGGTAGAAACTGCAGTAGAAACCATTAATTATCTCGGTAACTAATTCTTATGATTCATACAGCAGTTCTTCTGAATCCGATTAATCTATTTCCACTTTTGAATCTTCATTTCAATCCATAGATTAAAATGAACTTCATGAAACGAACCTAATTTCATATTATTCTTAACAACTGCTGCGTGAATCATAAATCTTATCATATATAAGCTATATAAAAATTCTACACACCAAAAAAAAAAAAGAGCTTCCAATACTGTCACCTATTATTTTCTAAATAAAATTAGTTCATTTTCACCTAACAAAAAATAAGTAAATAATTTATTTAACAGTAATTGTCAAATATCAATGTGTTATGAATTTCAAATTAGAATCCTTTAATAACTGAATCTAAATGATAATACCTTCTCAGAAATAAAATACAATTTTAGAATTTCTAATGTAATTTATTAAAATACCAATACTAATGAATAATATATGTCTCAATTAAATTCCTATTCAAAAGAAAACAAACAATTGGTAATATACTATAGTTACATTTTAATTTTTAGTTACCATTATTTTTTTTAAGAATTACATTCTATATTGAATCAAATGATTGAAAATAAATACATTTTTGAAATTATATTTCATGAGAAATCAGAATAGTTCAATAAAAGGAATATCGTTTTATCCGTAATCTTCGAACTTCCCCGAAATGTTCACTTTCCCGCCAAAAGCACTGACACATACAATCGATTCAAATTCTACTATTGCGCCATCTGGTGTCCACGGTCGACCTTTGGTTTGGCTGAATGTAAGTTAATAGCGGAAATCCAATGAAAACAAAGGCAAATATCTCGAACATTGGGAGGGGGGGCTGCAAATGCCCTATTCCTGCGTTATTTCGACCTCTTGAATACAATGGTGAAGTCCGTTTGCCGATCCGATCTTCCGTTCGGGAATTGTTAGGGGTGGACAGACACGGACGGACGGACAGGACAAACGCAACAGCTACCGATTCATGTATTTACCGAAATTTTATAGCACAGAAAATATAACATTAGACTAAAATATAACATTAGCATATTTTGTTGGGTAAAGTTTAAAAAGAAATACTTTTGAATTCATAAATAAAACTGAACTTGTAGATTATCTTCTTAGTCCAAAGTATTGCCATAATCACTGTTGATGGATTGTGGTTCGTGTGCGTCATCTTTCTTCTCCTCCTGTTAATGGAGACAATAGAATAAGTCCTCCCTCGCCAAAGACATCAAATTAGTTCTTCATTAAATTGCGTCATAAATTGGGCTTCAAGTTGAGCGATGATGATAACAGCACCTTCGTCATCTGTCTCCATTAGCCTCGTGATGGCATTAAGAGACAGTTCTGAGTCGATCTGTTTACTGTGTGCATCCAAATCCGGAAATTGGAAAATGATTATCGCAGTCCAGGTGTTTACGTTGTCAATACGAACCTCTTATAAAATATCCGGATCAACAAGAGCAAAATTCAATTTCGTATCAACACCATCTCCCTCCTATTAAAATATAAACCTACATCAAGCGATGATTCGATTATTAACGATTTTATAGAGATACTGGGGTGGGGTTTTAGGCTTTTTTGTTATTTGCTTTGGAACCTATTTGTTTGCGAATTTTAAAAGATGTTGTAAAAAAAACATGTTAAGCCACAACATACTCACATAAATAAATGTAATAAAACATATAAGGTAAGGGAACCAGTTGTGGATCAGGAACCAATTGCGGATCAAGTCGTTTACCGTCTTAATTATCACACTTATCAACAGATGGCTCAGATATATAGAATCCCGATCCCTTCATGAGCTTCGTTTTGGTATTACAGTTTGTTTGGAGTTTCAAGTGGAGCCATCCTGTGAATTTGTTAAATAATTTGTCAGAATTTCAAAAGAAAATTAAGGTGAGTTAGCCTCAAAGTTATTTGTAGTTATTCTAGAATGGATATACGTTAGAATTAATGCATGCATGATAGTACAAGGTTTAATATAACCGGGGAAAAATAAAACAGTGTTTTCTGCCTCTGGCCATGTTTGCTGGAAATTCTGCAGCCTTTTGTTCTGGCGGAAATTCAGCGGTTCGTGGGGTCCAATTGTGGATCAAACGTCACAATACAAATGAAGACTGTGAAAATGCAGTACATATTTTTTTATCGAACTGAGATAATACAATGTCAATTATAAGAGCTTAATAAAGGAATAAATGCAAAAATGAAAATTATTTAGCTATTTCTCGTAGTGAAAACCAATTTTTTTGCTTAAATCCACAACTGGTGCCTTTACCTTATATACATTTATTAAAACGAAATTTTCAAAGAGAAATCGTCTCTTCTTCTTCAGCTTACAAAAAAACATGTTTGTTAAAATTACTGAGTTAATTCAAATATTCTTAGGTTCACGGAATTTTTCTTATAATATTAACCTTCTTAAAGAATCTGAATGTCTAAATAAATACATATTTAAAATGAGAAAAAATATATAAACAAGTTCATTTTTATAAAGGAATCGTTCAGTATTCTATGCACTAAACCTATATTTGATACTGATATTCAAATATATATATCCAATTTCTTACAGAAAGAGGCAGAGAAGATAATAACTTAAACACTTACAAATGTTTAGAACTTCTTTCGTATTCTTCAATCGTACTGATACCTCAGTACGTGGTGTCTTAAGTTAAGCCGTAGCATTCGACCGCTGAACCCTCGCTTAGCATCGAGATAGGCCGATGATTAGAAGTTGGGTGGCAAGAGACAACGAGAAGATTCATTTTTAAATATAAAATAGAATTCCATTATCTACAAGAAGCCTGAAGGGGTGAATATTTTTAATTTAATTTCATAAGACTGTAATTTTAAATTCGACTGTGTTTGAAACGTTGTCGAACCACAGAAAAATATCCAATATGGCTGAAACAGGTGATTTAATGAATAAATCGCATTTACTACATATTAGCAAAAACTATTTTTTAATACCACTCTTTAATAAAATAAATAGTTATATTTTGTAAAAAAAAAAAAAATAATAATGAAACTTAGCCACCAAATTCCATAAATAATCCTCAATAAAAACGAAAAGATGAGAAATAAATTTACAATTGGTTGCAATTATTAATTATTATTAGTTATTAATTTCTCACTAATTTTCAGTGATGACCACGTAGGCTGATCAAATTGACGATCGAACTCTTTGCGCGGGAAACTGGTCTGCTGCAATTTAAAGACATCAGGAATCGGCTTGTATGTATGCCATCCTGCTTTTGTGATTTTAAGATCACAGAACTAGCTTTCAACATCGCCAGATTCTGTTTGGTGCAACACACAAAGATCACGACTGCGAGTTTTAACTAAGCATGATTTTCATAAATGGAAGATCACGGCCAGTTTGGTGTAAGGTGGCACGATTATCTCAGCATAACTCCAATCCTTCCCTCATTACCGTTGCTTCACTGCATATCAGTATGCGTTGCGGGAAAGTTCGACTAAGGCGGTGCTTATGTTTTTACAACTCGACAGGCATTTTAAAGATATCCAAAGGAGATGTAGCTTAAATATAAAGTGGATTTAAATGATATTTCGTAACACCCACGACTGGGATCATTTTATTTGAGCAATTTTAAAGATAAGTTACTACATAGTTTAGCAACTGAAGCAAAAACAAATGTAAACTTAAGCAATTACGAATTCAATATTTAATAAAAGCTATAATTAAAGTACGATTAGGAGGAGAATTACGACACATTGCAGACAAAGTATTTCGCTATCGAAAAATACAAAACAAGTGAATATAATTTTGTGACAAAGCATAAATTTAAGGGCGACCCATAATAATAATTAAAAAAAAAGCAAGTACATTAATGTAAGGAAAAATTAAAAGTTAGGAAAAGGTAAGGAAAAAAATCAAGCGGACATTGAGAAAAAAAATTTAAGAAAAAAAAAAAAAGTAGATAGGCGGATTCGAACGAACAAGCTTCAGCATAAAAGTTCGAGACCTAAAAGTTATTGCTGATAACAAATGAAATGGTTGCATTTGGAGCATTTAAGCTAATAGCTGAAATGTAATGAAAACAATGCAAATTATCGAACATTGGGGGAATGGGGGGGGGGGCGTTGGTCCCTGAAAATACTCCATTCCTTCTGTGTTTGAGTACGATGTTGAAATCCGTTTGCCGATCTGACCTTCCGTTCGGGAGTTGTTAGGGTTGAAGAGACACGGACGGACGGACAGGGCAAACGCAATAGCTTTCAAATGCTAAAAAATCGTTAGAATCTGCCGTTAATAAAGTTTCCAAATAAAACAGATAGAAAGGCTTGATAACGTGCTGATGAGCGCGCGTATTTTGATTTCTAATCTTTATTATAAATTATTTTGTTTTCAATCTTTTTTTTTTTTTTTTTTTTAAGGAACTTGTCTAAATACCTACGCTTAAAATATGGATAAAGAAAACAAGCAGCTTCAAGAATGTAAAACCTACTTTCCTCAAAATATCATTTTTCCTTAAGTCGTAGAACAGACAAAAAAAAAATAGAAACAGAAAAAAAAGTGCTTTTTATTTTTCAATTCTAATGAAGATGCTGGATAATATAAATTTCCGTTTTGTGAAAAAATTAATTTCCCGTTATTTTCTACTTAAATCTTATTTTATTCTTGTGAAACCACGTGCAATGGATTAGGAAAAGGATCTAATATTCATTTTTTAATTTAATGAGAGATTAAGAGAAATAGGACAGAAATCCACTGTTTCAATGCTTTTATTATGGGGATTTTTATCGCTTTATCTTTCTCTCCAAGAACCCATTTGGCAAAGGTATCAAATACGAAAAAGTGAAAACGTCTGTAGTTATCGAATGTGCATACTAAGTTCCAAGATGATCCAACAGCAGTTCTAAAATTCATAAGGACACATATACAGAGAGATTGATTTCAATGAGCTTCACCTTTCTTTTAGAAAAGAAGCTAAGAAACGGATGATTGTGAAGGAGAACAGCTTCAAAAATAGTTCCATCAGACAAAAAAAAAAAAAACCTATGGAAAATGGAATGCAGACGCTTCGTTCAAGGATACAAAACTAAGACGAATGCCTTAATTACCATAAGAATTAAGATTCTCCTCGATAAATAAGGACACATTTTGTTGCAAGATTTTTGTTGCCGTGACATACCGCATTGAGCGCTCTTAGCGTTGGAAAGGATAAAAAAGAACGCGATGGGGATGTTTACAATCCGCTGTGAGGATTTCGTGGCTGGTGCTGACTCTTCTTCGCCTGTCCACGCATACATGAATTGTTTTACATGAGCGATGGAGAGGAAAAGACAGATTTTCCCTCGGTCGTGCTACGAATTCCAAATCGATGATTTGTTTCCCCTCCCCCGCCAAAAAAACTGAGGTAAGCGATGATAGATTAAGAAATTCACAAAACCCTTCTTTCGTCACAGTGTTCAGCTTACGGGGAAAATCATAAAGGAAGCTATATTTTTTTAGTGCCTTGACAGGAAAACAATTTTCAGCATTGTTTGAATTTAAGGATGTTTCTTCTAGAATATTTCAGCGATTTTCAATCAATTCAAGGCGTCTAAAAAGGCGTTTAATGTTACGAAGTCTAGATATTTTGAAATATGCATCTTTTTCTCTTGCCTTTCTTTCTTGCTGAGTTAGGTTGGCTAACATCATCAATTTGCCGCTAGGAGCGCTTTCCATTTCTTCCATTTTATTCCCTAAAGCCCGTTTCTCTGATGTCCGACGCTCAAAGTTAGACTACATAAAAAGTTTGTCTTAAATACGAATTCCAAAAGAGAAATTGTCTCAAACTGAAAAATCGTAGTACGCAAAGTGTGATGTTTATTAGGTCCAATGATTTAAATTATCAGTTTGTAGTGACACACTTTTTTTTCTTGGTTTTCTATACATTCTCTCTCTAATTTCTTGACTTTGAATCAAGAAAACATGAATATCCACATAAACATGATCGCCACTGATCACTGACAAACTCAAGGAAGCTGTTTGAACATCTGATTGGCTTCTGTCATCAGTTTCATCAACGAAAAGGCTTTTAGAGTAAATAGATAGATAAAGACGTAATCACACACTTTCCTAAAAAATATAAAAAAGATTTATATTTCCACACGTTAAATTTCTTTAAGTTCTAAAGGTTTTTTAGAAATGACTGTTAGGCCCAACACAAGAATAAACAATCAAAATG
>JAFIDM010003189.1:57830881-57853419 GCA_023159025.1 Thereuonema tuberculata | reverse complement strand
AAAAAAAGTTACTTAATAAGCCGAAGAATTATGAGACTTCATCCTTCAAGTTAAGTTTTCCTAGGAAGGTATTTTTAGACATTTTTAATTTAATATTATTACTTTTAAAATTCAAACACCTGTGACTTTTTTAATTTCTACTCAATTTGTTAACTTTACTTTTATTCTTAATCAAGTAAAGAATTTTAAAATTACAGGAATTAAACTTAACTTCCTCATAAAATTCGAGGACCGACATTTTTAGGTTGCATTTTGAAGCGAAGCGACGATTGCAATTGCGATGGGGGAGGAACTATTTTCTCAAGGATATGACTTCAGATTGCTTTAAGAACTTTTAAACTCATTCCAAAATATCAGGGACACCGGTCGTGTAGTTGTAAAAACGTTTTCATTAAACTAATCAGTTCACTTAGAGATAGAAGAAGTATATTTCTATTCTTTACATGTTTTACCTGATGCAGGTTACCGCTTTTAAAGAAAAATGTCTGTTCTAGATTTTAACAAGGTGTTTTTGGAACTTCTGAATATCAATCTTATCAAGAGCGCATAAAAAAAGCACAAATAAAACAAACAAGATTATTAAAAAAAATGGGGGGGTGGGGGTTATTCATTCACTGATGTTTACGTTTTTTTGGCTTATAGCAGCTCAAGGATCCGTTTTACCAAAACCAAAGCTATCTTCCCTGTATATATATCTAAATAAAATTCCAAAATATCAGGGACACCGGTCGTGTAGTTGCAGAAATTCAGTTTTCTAGATTTTTTTTTTTAATTCATAGACAGATGGAAAATAGACGGAAGGACGGATTTAAGATTTTTTTTACTTAACATTAAATTTTAAAACTTTTATTTTTGTATTCCTTCTTTTTTTTTTAAACTACCATGGGGGTGAAAAAGCACCTTTGTTTATGTATTCTACATATCTGTGAGGAATTACAACTTTTTCTCTCTCTCTCTATTTCAAAGATAGGAGTAAAGTTCGCAGATTTGAAAACCTGTAAAATAGAAATTGCGTAACCTCTTCGGGATTCCAGGAAAAAGATACGAATTCCACGAACCCTGTAATAGATTGAGTTCAAATAACTAAATCTCGACACAAGTGCAGTTCGCTCAATCGTTTCTCGCGATAACACTGAACGTTTTAGATGTTACGGGTTTTCTATTGAGTCCGTTATTTCTCGTAATAGATTACCTTGAATGTCAAAGTAAACATCTCTTGAGATAACGACTGCTGTTAAGTGAAATGATTGAAACATTGGTGACTCTTAAAGATAAAAGACATCCATTTTGATTCACAAATACAAATGGATAATGTGTTCATTTTCCCTTAATCATTTTGACTTTAATTTGTTATTATTTTAAAATAAGTGAATTTAGATTTCAAAGTCTAAAAATCAAGAGACATGAATGGAATCGTTCATTTTGTCAGGTAAGGAAAGATCAGGCCTTTTTTCGATTTAAAAATGGAGGATAAAGTAAAATGATCGAACATCAGTAGACCAAAAGGTTTTGTTAATTTTTTGACGCAATTTTACTGAAGGTCTTTTTTTCTTTTTTTTTAAATGACAATAATAAATTTTTTGAAAAGTTAGTTTGAACTGGAAATATTTTTGGATAAAAAGCAGATATTTTAGATAAGCAGTCAGTCCTCACGTGACAGAGACGCTAATTCAATCCCGGGGGAGGTTGTGACCTTTTTCTCAGGTTTGAAACCTGAGCGTGTGAGTTGTTGAGAATATTAAAGGAATGTGGTCGTACGACTTGACACTCGAATTTCATTTACGGATCGAGGAAGCCTACACTTTCCCTACTGGCTTGGATCTTCTTAACCTGATTTTATTGTGTAGTACAGCTTTAATAAGCAAACAAGTTTAAGATTTCTGTCTTTTACTGCGTTGAAAGTGCATTGCTACCACTAAGATTTTGCTTTTGACTTGTTTTGTCAATAAATGTTTCTTTCTAATTGCATTCAATATCAAGTATTAGGAAGATATTCATCGTTACATCTTTATTATGTCTTTTTCTTGTTAATAAAAGCGCTGTGCACTAGTGTTCGTACCATTAAATATAAGGTTGACAAATGAGTGCACCAACGCTTTTCCAAAGTGTTATCAGTTGAGCTCTACAGGTCTTCAAATAACAGTTGCTGTGCATCAAGCACAATTAGACAATGCTTCACTGATCGAGCCCATGACAACTTGTTGCGTTTCTAAAAGTTGCTGCGGTAAGTTAATAAGATTTAACGTCATTTTTGGATCACTTCACGCATGCGTAAGTATTAATTTTCAAAATGGAGGCTTTCAGGGAATGCGTGGACTGAATATTTCCCTTGAAGTCAAGAATTTACAAGAATTTAATTTCACTGAATGCCGCCAGGACAATACAAGATCTTCCCATCATCCAGTTCCGGAATCACATGGACTAATCACGACCATAACTCCTCCCCTTTGGACAATTAAACCTTTTTAAACCAGCTGTTGTTAATGTTGATTACATTTGAAAAATTTCCCTCTCGGGAAAGAAACCAGGTCATGTATCTGCTATTTTTAAACTTTTTAATGTTTTAATTATTTTTAATAAGTGTTAAATTTTTAAATGTTTTAACCGTTTTTAGTCAAGTGTACAGGCGTCAAAGGACTCTTTAATAATTCACAGTACATGTAAAAAACTTTATATATGGATTAGCCCTTTTTAAAGTTATTCTCGTAAAATTTCGTGCAGCACATATCCCTAGTTCACCATCTAAATCACAGGAATCCCTTCGGAAAAAGTGGACAGCGCGGAGTGTTTTCTAATTGAGGAATGATTTCATAGAAGAAAATTGGGCAGCTAAATTTTGATTATTCATCAGCTATTTAGTGACCGCTGAGATGCTGTAGGTGTTGATGCGCAGCCAATAGAAATTAAGGCTAAATTTGAGCATCCCTCAATTTTATGCTTGGTGCACAAACCCTTTAGTCTTCCTTCTTATGCAGCAAGCTTTGTTTCTACTCCCTTCGAAATCACTGAGGATTCATCTGGAAAGGTCTTTTCCAGTTTTCCCTAAAATCTTGCCCTGCCAGACTGTCTGAAGCCGTGTGGAAGGCAAGGGAAAAAAACCTCCACCAAGTATCCCTCCAGCGCGATAAAAATCCGAAATAGCAATCGTCAGCTATCAGCAGAGCCCAATACAGAGGGTTACAATTATTGAAATTGTCAAAAATAATAAGAAATAACCCTTTAAAAAAAATTGTATTCTTGTTTTCAAAATAGCAAAATTCTAAATTGTTAACTCTTAAACAGATGAAAATTCTTATTTTCTAAAAAAATCAATATTTTAATAGAAAGTTTTTCTAAGATACTTCTGGAACTTCGGGAATTTCATTTTGATTACAGTCCAAAGCAAAATTTAAGAAGAAGCCCTTCTATTTCGATGCTTTTTTTTTTTCTGTCAATTTCCGTTTATTTGTTAAAATCTTTCTTCTTTTCTTGACATCGACTGACTGAAATTAACTGCGCTTTCCTTCCTGAGCCGATGACAACAATGTCAAATCTTAAGAAATCCATTTCATTATTTTTTTTTTCCTTCCCCATTATCTGATTCATTTGAGTTTTATTTTTCTTTAAGTCTCGAACATTTGGGTATTTTTTTGTTATTATTTTTTGACGCTTTGATCCTGACAGACCATGTGGTCAGGATGGCAAAAAAAAAAAAAAAATAAATAAAAATCAGACACTAGGAAGAAACAGATACTTGTTTATGCCAACCTTTAAAAAAAAAAAAAAAAAAAGCACTTAGCCCTACTTCCTGAAGTTTCCATTTAAAATAAAAAAAAAAAAATGTAAGAATCTAACAATTGATTGCCATTGGTCCAAAATCAAACGTCATTAGAGCAAATACTGAAGACTGTTCAATGATGAAACTGGTGACGAAAATGATGACCGAAGCAAATCACATGGCCCAAGAGCTTTTGACAATGGTCAAAGCAATGATGAATATTATAATTAAAAAGCAAGTGAATTCAGAAATATAATTAAACAGGATATATTTAGAATGCTAAATTTTGGGTATCTGTTTATTATCCAAATAATATAATAACTATACCAAAAGACGGATAGATTTTATACGTTACTGAATAATTTGGTTGATTTACTGTGGAAGTCCTGTTAGACAATGCGCAGCTCCATACTGCGTATTTTATTTTTGAATTATCACCCCTCTTAGAGATTGTTTTCCGATGGCAATAATGTAAACAGGAAAGTCACAAAAGCAGGAAACTTTACTTTGAAAATACTAAAAAGCAGCAGCCTAAAATTCAATGAAAAAAAAAAACGAGTAAATATTTTGAATCCATGTGACCGAAATGTGAAAAAAAAAAGCCACTGTAATGTAACAGTTACACTTTAGCACTGTTTTCAAATTAATATCTAAAAGATCTTCAGCTCAAAAAACATATTTGAGACAACCAATTAACTAATATGAGATCAAACAAACAATAATTTTTAAACTTTTCTGTATTGTATGTCGTGAACTTCCGTAGATAGCAGTAAAATGCAGCTGAATTTATGAAAGCTACTGGCAGGAAGAAAAAAAATACTGAAATTTTAAAATCTTAAAACACTTTTAAGTGATTTTAAGCTTCTCGACGGGGAAATGTCGGATTATATTAAAAGCATAGACTATTGTTTCAATTCCTATTTATTATTTCAGTTTGCTTCATAAAATACATTGAGGAAGCCAATAATAGCCTTGAAAAATGCTTTACTTTAGAAACATAAATATGTACGAAAAGAAAAGTGAAAGATTTCATGACTAAACAGAATGATTTAATAAATATTTCTTATATTTATTTGCATAGTTTTGAACAAATTGGAATGAAATTCCAAAGGAAATTCGTGATTGCTCTTCCCTGGCACAATTTAAAAGAAAACTTAAACAACACTTTCACTCAACTCAATCCTCATAGATATATAATTCCTCATTTCACAATTCCTCAATAATTGATTGCATTCTCTCCTCTATCCTCTTTCTTCCCACTTCCTCCTTTTTTTTTTCTTTTCCTTTCTTTTCTTCTTCCTCTATCTAGGTAAGCACAATCAGTCCACTTTTATTTCATATTAATAATTTTCCTTGGCATATAATTGCGTCAACATATGATGAACTGAATTTTTTTTTTCTTCTAAATGTACATTGTAAAAAATTTGTAAAAAAAAAAAAAAAAAAAATAACAGAAATAATTCAGTTTCTTTATTTGATGTTTTTTTTTCCTTCCTCTCCCTGTAATACTTTTTGTTTAATGTAATGCTTTTTGTTTAATTTTCATTTTATTTGCCTCGATGCCGACACCCTTTTGTCTTCTCGACGGGATCACCCTTAAGACAACTTGGATGTCAAAACTGTAATCAATATGTATTGTTGTAAATATTTTTTCTTTATAGGCAATAAATTATTATTATTATTATTATTATTAAATAACTTCACTGATTCTGATAGATCGTATAAGATGATTGCTTTATGTTCCGCATGATGTCGCTGATGAACGACTCAATTTATTCCAAAAATAGAGGATTTGTTTCGAGCATTTCATTCTAGCACATTCTGAAGTTCTGTTTGGCTTTTATGTAAACACTTAATTTTTACCCTACTTTCCTAGGATTGTAAGATTCACCAAATCAGTCTTGTGGTGTGTCCAAGTGTTCCAACTTAATAATAGTTGGAATCACTGGATGGATCATGTTGAAACTTGTTGCGTATTTTGAATTTTGCGAGGATCCTTAAAACGTAAAATAATGGCGCTAAAGGACAAAAAATCCACAGAAAAGAATCAGAAACAAAATAATGAGTATTAATCCGTTTATTTCGTAAACATATTTGCGCTCACTTGGTAAAATTAAACTCGATCGACTTCAGACAACTTCAGTAAGCTTTACTAATTACTTTTATTATAAATTAAAAGATTCGTTCTTTTTTTCAGAAATGAGTACAGACTGTTGACATTTTTCATCAAATATCAGAAATTAAATTACCGTTGTACGATTTTTCATGATTTTAAAATAAATAAATGAAAACAAAGAACTTTTAAGAATAAACATTTTACGGATAAATTTCTTTCAGTAATTTCTTGTCTGATGTTTGATAACGTTCAAACTGTTTGAATGTTGGTTGTTGATATTTTTTGAAAACCTAAATAAAGCTAGGGTTGAATTTGCTTTTCTTTCCAGGGACTGATCTTGGATGAAAATCATCCAGTTCAGCTTCCTTCCGTTTTTACTGAAGTATAAAATTTGATCATTGCGGACATTCCGGTTTTTGGGGCTTTGATCCGCGCCATTCATTCGTTACGTGGTTTGTTGATCCAATAGCAATGGGTGGGTGGGGGAGGGGGTGGTTACGGGTCGCCTAATATCTCTTCCCTCGTCCCAAGACGCTCCTCACTTGGTTCGGACCCACACCCCCACCTTTCCTTTTGATTTCCCTTTCGCCGATCGATTTTGTAGCTCTAGGAGCAGAAAACGTAGGTGTCTCGGGGTTGGAAGAGAGAGAAAAACCAGCTACCCGTCCCTCCCTCCCTCGCAGGTGGAATGGCCTGGACACGAGAGGAAGAGTCTGTTTTTGCCTTGAGGTGGGTGCATGACAGCAGGTCTTAAGACACAGGAATTCACCAGCATCTCTACACGCAAATTACATTGCAGAGATCCAAAGAGGTATGAGATGCCATCCACATTGCATCAGGAGAGGGGGAAAAAAGAACACAAAAAAAAATCTGTTTTTCTTTTGTTACTTATAAGTCTCTTATCAAAATATATTAAATACATGATAAGATATCTTAGAAATACTTTCTTTTAGACACTGATTAATTTCCTGAGGAGAGTTCTTTTAAGAAAAACCGAGACAAAGAAACATAGAGAAAAAGTTACTTATTTTGCAGAAAGTTAAAAAAAATGTCGAAACATTTCATTCCTTTTTGTTTCATAGACCATTGATTTCTGGAAATGTATATTTTAAAAAACATAATAAAATCCCTAAGATATTTAATCAGGTACCATCAGTAAATCGAAGCATGTTTTTTGTTTTTTAACTTTGAAACGATTTTAAATCTGCGAATGTCAATCAATATGTAACTTTTGCAACTTGTAACCATTGAACGCTTCATCTTGAAAATTGACATGTTTATTCATGGACAAAGAGATTCTCTCTCTCTCTTTCTTTGTTCAAAGACATGTTTCAGTTGAACTAAAAGTAAATAAATAATTTTGGTTCCTCTTCCATAAAATGATTTTTTTTTTAAAATTCAATAAAAGCTTTTTGTTTCAAATGTTTTTCTTCAAAAATTAAAATTGAACGAATGAAAGGCTATTGACAAACATGTGTTACGGGCAGTAAACGAACAAATTCTGTTATTGGATTTTTTGTTATTCAAATAATTTTGGGAATAGGAAAAATTGATGCCGTTCTACAGTTCTTTCTTTCTTAATACAAAGACCATTTACTGTAAAAAACGTTTATTCCTAAAAAAAAAACTACTTCGCTCAAAGTTGAGGAATGACATCAGTAACAAAGAGTATCAAACAACAAATAAACTCATTTTAACGTTTAAAATGTTTGTACAAGGAATTTTGATTCACCCTGTATATTCAAGGTGTATGCTTCAAACGTATGTGAATTACTTATATATAGGCTGTGTACTATTTATTTGTTTGATAATTTTTTTGACAATATTTAGCATATACTGATAAATAATCAATGTACTTACAATACACTAATTGTACAGATCATTGAGTCTGTGTGGATAATATTAATTGCTTAATATTTCTTCGTCTTCTTAGAAACAAATTTTGGAAAACTGATATATTTTATGAAATAGTATTTGTTTTTAACATCAAAAGTACCCTCATTAAACCTGAATTAGGTGTATGAATAATTAATATAAATGAGTATCTTTTTAAAGTCCGGATCAGGTTATAGCGTAATCTAATTAAACAACATTACCATATATTAATCAAGGTGGTCAGGAAAAGAACCTTCCAGGTGAATTTGTTATTCTTTCCCTTATGTAATAAGTTTACGATGAATAGGATTAAGGAATTACATTAACATTTTAAATTAAGTAGTAAACTCGAAATCAAAGAAGATTTTCGTAATAATAGATTGTTAGTGATTAAAAATACACCATGTGTTTGCTAGCTCCCCGTGGAGACAAGGCATTCACCGCTAGGGAATCAATCTTAAAGACTGGGCACGGACGAACATTCAAACATTTATAGGTAAATGTTTAAATTGGACATCGTACCAAGTAGTAAAGATATCAGCCAAGCTATTTCAGCGAGGAATTTCCGGTGTAATGTTTGATGGGGTGGAGAACAAAATAAAAGTGACTAAGTTTTGAATGTACTGATGAACCAAAGTTATGGAAATCCGTCCAACCGTTTTAACGTGAAACAGATAAATAGCAAAAGAACAAAAGAGAGACAAAAATGTTCAAGTAAGTAGCATAATATTTAACGTGCGTGAATTTGTTTAAGATAAAAATTACATTAGCGGCCGCACTCTACTAAAATATGAAAAAATATTTATAATTAAAAGCTCCTACTAGTTGCGTACAATCTGCAATGTGGACGCAGCTAGGAAGGAGCTTTTAACTATAAATACTTTTTTTTATTTTTTAATCAAGTGCCGCGGCTAATGGATCTTTTTAGTAAGGTTCAGTGAATTATCCGTTAAATTCAATTCTTTTTTTAAATTCTATACTATGATATTCGCCAATCTTTGAAAACCAAATAATTTTATTTTTATTTGTTTTAACCCAAAGAAAATTGTGATGCAACATGCATCCGAACTACTTAATAATAAAATCCTAAGTGCAAAATGTTAAGTATTTTTTATAACACTAACCTACTGAAAGGACTTCTCTACATAAAGATATGTAGAATTTCTTTGGTCGTTTAGATTACCTGTCAACTTCCATCTCTCCACTAAACTCTCCCATTTGTTTTTTAATTATTTCATTTCAAGTGTTTTCTGAAATTCACTGTTTAGGACAACGAAATATTAATAAAATAGAAAAGAAATACTTGTTTAAAGTATTGTTTAAATTCCAATACTTTTCTAGTGAAATTTTGTAGTTTTGAGGATGGGAAAACGCGCAAACAGACTGACTGATTAATAAGCCTCACTTTCCTATTCGAAAGTAGGCTAACAAAGGATAATCTCAAAAGCCACTGTAATTACTAATCTGCTAATCCATCTGTTAATCAAATGTACCGCTTTATTTCTTTTACAATATTGTTGACTTTTTTCCTTGTCTGTTCTGGATGATTCTCGCCATGTTTTTTCGTCAAAGCAATGCAACTTGTTGTCGTGAATTCTTTTTTTTTCTCTTCGCTAGGGTCATTTAGATTACCATTAGGCTATGATGGATCGTACACTTTCCCTCCATGGCTGTTATTTCTAATTGTAGAAATGACGAAGTAGGTGTCTCTCTGTAAATTGAATTGTAGCTGTCCGGTGTCTCTGGGGTCCAATATTTCAAGCGCTATTCTTTAAAAGAGGTGTCCGAAGACCAAAGAAAACATCAGGAAAAATGGAATCAACCCCACCCCCCCTTCCCGAGAGTTGCTTTCGAAAATACAACATTACTACATCTTCTTCAGCCTTTGCTCCATATTTAATAGAAATATTTTATGAGATCTTTTCAATCTTATTTCATCTTGAAGTGGAACGCTGCATGACTTCTGGAATTTTCGATTCGTATCCTTGCTTTAAGAAAACGCAAAGGCGTTTGCGTAAATGGAATAATTCTTTCTGCAATTTCAAAACCGCAACAACATAATTCCTATGTAAATCCTGTATACTACAAAACTACAGTATACTCTCGATATCTCGAAAACCTTGATATGTCGAAAAATTATTTTTCCCCTTGATATTACATATTTATGTAATCTCGACCTTGTTATCTCGAAAACTAGCTATCTCGAATTTTTTTTAGCGTCCCTTCGACTTAGAGATTTCGAGAGTATACTGTACTTATATTAGAAATATATTTCTAAATATATTTCTAATATAAGTACAGTATACTCTCGATATCTCGAAGTCGCAGTACACTCTCGATATCTCGAAGTCGAGGGACGCTAAAAAAAATTCGAGTTAGCCAGTTTTCGAGATAACAGGTCGAGATTACATGAATATGTAATATCAAGAGGAAAAATAATTTTTCGACATATCGAAGTTCGGGATATCGAGAGTACACTGTAGTATAAAACTGGGTCTATGATCAGCTCGTGAAGCGGGGAATAAGCAAGTAGTTTGGGGTGGGGGATCGTCGAAAAATTCTTCAATAATAACACTTTACATTTTCAGTCAATAACTAATAAATAATTGGCAAGTCAAAATTCCATTAAATAAACTTAATTCAAAAGATCATTAATAACAACCCTTTATGACAATGTCTCAAACATTCTGTTTATATAAGTTAAAATGATTCTCTCGTCTTTTTATCTCTAATATCCAAAAAGAATCCAAAAGTTTTCGTTGTTACAAAACAAGAGAAGCATTTTCCCCAAAATCAATCAGACTGATATTGGAAATAAAGGGTGAAATTAATTAGTTGATGGAAAATCGTTGAAGGTGGGGGATAGGGGTTGTTTTCGTCGTCTTCGCTAAACACCTCTCTTCAATTAAACCACGCCTGACTTCCATCACTCTTTGTTTCTTTCCCTTTTCTTATCTTTTTATGTCTTACTTCATTAAGTAAAGATACTATTACCTCTGCCCCGCCTAAGAAGCCAATGCCAAGCCTCAGAACAACAACAATGGCGATTTTATTATATAAGGAAAAACTAATAGTAACAGAATTTAGGATCATTAAAAAGTTATAAAATCATCTTTCCGTAAAATCTCGTAATAACTTTATTCAGACAGATAAAACCGATAGTCTAGAGAAAATAGCTTAAAAAAACTCAAAGCATAAAAATTTGATTTAATTCTTTTAAAAACACAAAAATCATGAAGAACATGAACGGCAAACACAAACATTTCTTAAGGGCATCCCCTTCCTTGTTTCCCACCTAACCATAAAAATGGGCGTAACTGATTTGCAGTTATTTGCGTGAAAGTGGGTAGCCGAGTGCACTTGACTACGGGCTGGAGAAACCGGATTCAATTTGCGGCGGAGATCGGGAATTTTTCCGCGCTGAATTATCCTCCAGACGGGTCCCAAGGTTCACCCAGCCCTCTGAAGGGGTTTTTTCCCCCCGGGGGACTAAAGGCGGGCGAGCGGCGGACTGACCACTCGACGTTAACTTTATCTCGTTGATCACGTAACGCCGGGAGCCTTGTCTCCTACTACTCAAAGGTCCACACATTATACGTTCTTTATTTAGTTAAAGTAATTACCTTATGTTAAATGCATCCAATCTCGGTAAAAGCAATCTTTCTCGCTACATATTAAGTTTGTATGTATGTATGTATGTATGTAAGTATGTATGTATGTATGTATGTATGTATGTATGTAATGAAGGTGGGTGGTAGAAGCCAAGCACTGCGACCAGAGGTCTATTGTACTATCCCACAGAAATAAGGACAGATGGAGAGAAAGACTGAGAAAGTATGGTGGGAGAAGTGCAGAGAAAACCTGCCCAGCGCGGATCGTCCACCATCACGAAACCCACATGAGAACCGAACTCGGGACATTAAGTTTAGTAAATATTCGTCCAGTGGAAGTCATTTGCTTCGTGAACAGACAGACAGAACAAACAAATGTAAACAATACAAGATTTTTTTGGTGAGATATTTTAATATTGTATAAGAACAGTGGAAGATAAAATTCATTATTTAATCGATGCAAAGCTCATTCTAAGCTCTGTTTTAATATGCAGAGATATTTGAAACAGACTCATTATATTTATTTTTAATTAGCTGCAGATACATTTCACACGTAGTTCAAATGTACGAAAGAGAGACACAGCGAGTTGTTTTAGAAGAGAGTCAAATGAAATCTAACTTCAGAGTCCAATGTCTCATTAGTTTCCACTAGACGTGGTAGTTTGTGTTACAATGATTAGAGGGCATTGAAAGGTTCTAACAGTAAATTCAAGCTGGGAAATTGGAAACGTTTTCAGAGTACAAAAGCTTTTCGATATTGCGCTAATACGACTGTTATCAATTACATCCCTGTTGAAGATTTACGTCGCTTGTTGCACTCTTTCGCTCCGTCTGACAAAGAAATCGCTACTCGCCGGTTCGTTGCGCGAGTAAAAAAATTCGTTGCGAGAAGAATTGAGCGAGTTGGTCGCTGCCAGCTGGTGATTATTGATACACACGGGAATATAGTAATCGTGGTGTGTGACCGGAAATACAGCCGATAGTTCCCCCTTTATTTTCTTTGTTAGGGTTTACAATTGCGTTTGTCTTCCGTGTTTTTTTTTGTTTTTTTTCTTAAGTCAAGGGTGCTAAGAGATGATCCAGGAATCAGGTTGCTAGAGGTATTTAAGTAAGTACGAGGCCTTGTGGTGAGCTTCATCAACTGACTACATGAACATAGATCGGAGGGACACTGATGACATTTTTAAAAAATGCTCTTATGATACAAAAAAAAATTACACGGCAAACAAATTTAATATATTAAACAAAACCAGAAGGACCGTCGTAAGGACAGAGATTGATATTGTTTGCATGCAATCGCTACTACTAAGAAGCGCGAGCCAAGGCTAATCGCAGCGAGTAAATCGCTTAGTGTGACTTTAGTAATTTGATGTCGTATCGATATTTCTAATGAATATTACATTATGTTTGAAACAATAGATACATTGGGTCAGCGATTAGGGAAAATAAATAAATACTAGTTGCAACCCGTGAACTATTCACGGAAGTTAAACCTCCTGCCCTAAAATAATAGGCTCCTCCAAAGTGAGCCTATGGAGAGTGCCCCACAATGCCTTGCAGGGGCGTAGGAATTACGCACCAACATTAAATCAGCTATTTAATTTTAAATAATTAAACCTTTTTAAGGTTTTTAAGGTTTTTAATTAATAGTTTAAATTAGGTTTACACTATTTGAGACATAACTTAATTTCATCTTAAGCTGTTCTTATAATAACTTTATATTTTGTATAGTTTAAATTTATACTTTTATTATTGCACATTTTCTTTCTTTAGTCGTTTCAGTTTCATTACTGTCGAAGACAGCCCAGTTGTAGGAGTTCTTCGATAGGAGGTGTCCCAGAGAGCTCCGATGACGTTATTTAACCCGCATGCGCACATTCAATTAATGTTTTCTTTTGTGAAAATATTTTTGTATAAATTCACCTTAGTTCTTGTGTTCGCTCACTTGATAAGGCTGTCTCTCGACGACGAAACATTTATACAATATAAAAGTTTATACAACATGTCATTTATTTTACGCAGGTGTATCGCTATATTATTGCTTCCATTAAATCAACTGTCTTTTTGAAAAGAAAACGTATTATTAGTAAGTAAGAAAAAGTGTTTGTTTAAAATTAAAAATACACTAAAAAAAGTTAAAATTAAAAATACACTTTAAAAATATTCTCTCTCCGACTCTCCCCGCTCTCTCACTGTTATTTCTTGAAAATGAATAGTAAAAAAAACTCAATTGTTTTAGTGTCTTTTAGTAGTTAACTAACTAATTTTGTAGTAAACACAGAATCAACCGACTTTGTATTATTTGCAATCTATCAAACGCCTGAGTTGTTAAAAGTGACGCCATTATTGATTGGAGCGCATAACTCATTTATTTCAGCTGTTATTATGAAAGAGTCAATACAATTTCCATCACGAGCTTCTCGGAACACCATTGGTATAGAAACAAACTTGTAGAGAACTGTAGCATTTCCAATGAAAGCGATGCCCGCATTTAATTCATTTAATATGTATAGATTCCAATTCAGAGTCTTAATGACTGAGTAAGTGACCGCAATGGATCGAGGGTATTCTATTCGACTATTAGTGGATAGTCGATTTAGTGTAAGTAGACCCCCCCCCCCAATTGTTGTCCAATCACCACTATATTTTTGATGCAGATCAGACTGGAAGTGACCTAGACCGGAAGTTGGATTTTTCCCTTCAGACCAGGGACGGGGCTCGAGGTACGACTCATGGGGCTCCGACTCTCGGTTTGGAGTTTTGGATTGTAGAGATAGGTAAACACAAGCAGACAGACACGGGAGCCCTAACAGCTCCTCTCCCTATGAGGTTCCTAAAAAATAAAATATTCTATAAAAAAGTGCAGTTCTTCAAAGAGTACGCGCTGGAAAACTACAATTACTATTTGATGGCAAGACTTGAAGGAGCTCCAATGATTATTACGTATTGAATTACTGAATAAACTAGCTCTTGGTGAAGAAAGCATTTAAACATATCAAAGAAATTATCAGGTTTCTGAAAACTGTCCATCGTTTTGTTAAGAGTTGCACACACAATTTAGTAAAAACAAAGTAATTTTCAGGGTTTTTTTTTTTTTTTGTTAAATTACGAAAAGAGCTGGTAAAATTTGAGATGCCTTGAAAAGAAAAATGATGAAAGAATTTAAATCCACTTTCCTTATTATTTATTTAATAATATTTATTTAAAAAAAAAAATCGTGAAAAAGTGAAAGAAGGAAATCTTTTTTTTTGTGGGTTTGTAAATTACAGCATTTATCCAATACAAAAAGTATCTTGACATTTTACTTGATATATTTACTTGATAAATACCAATTAAATCTCAAAAAACTTATTTAAACAATTGCCGGAATTCAATTACTTTTCATCACACACGCGCAAATGGATTATAAAGGATTAACAACCATTATTACACATCGTTAGTGGATCCAATGCATTTCCATTTTGATTTTTTGTCAACTTCAGGCGGAAATTTCTTGACAGCAACAAACACGAAAAGATATTCAAATACAAAATTAGGTCGTTTAAACGTAAATGTGCACGACACGTTTTAAGAAGACCAATTTACTGTTCAAACATTAGACTCAATTAGAATGAAAACTAACGATCAAAAGATAGAATAAACGATGTATCTGATAACTTTAATATTAGATATTCTTTAAATAAAGAAGTTTTAAATAAATTGTCAGAAGAATCACTAAGAAGATAAAGAAGTGCTGTTAGTTCTACAAATGGTTAAGAAAAGTCTAAAAAAAAAGAAAAAAATCTTAATCTGTTATTGTTCATTTTTAAAAAAGTAAATAAATAAATCAATAATAAAAATCCTAAATGGATAAGGAACTAATGCTAGGGTTTTCCATTTAGTGTAATTGCTTTTTGACTGATACTTCGTCAAGCCAACTATAAACACAGGTCTGGGCACCTGAAAGTTACTTAATAAATATCTTCTTAAATAACCACCAACTTTAATCATCTTCTTCATTATATTTCATCCTGTATTTCCAAGGACTTTGTGTAGCCAATTACAAAAACCTTAAGGAAAAGAGAATGACCTCTCTCTAATCTAAATTCTACATCATACAACAATCCAAGAATTTAAAAATTACAACAAAAGAAACGTGAATTGAAACACATTCAATTAATAAAATCAAATACTATGTTTGAGAAATATTCTCTTAAAATTCAAGATTTGAACTTCCCAATGTTTTTAATTGAAATTTCCACTCTTTATTTTTGAAAAGTCTTATTAATAAAATCGTCAAAATTTAACCAGATTCCTAAGTTCAAACTCTTCTCTTTGACTTTCAATGAGATGTTAAAATTCTTCTTTCCTTCCTTGCTTCCTCTATCTCTTTATAAGAAGATGTAATTTATATTTACTTATTTTATTTTTTTGGAAATTTTACTTTCCATTGAAATTCTTCTTCATTACATTGCTAAAACTTAAATAATTTCAAATTTTAAATAACTTAAACAATCACTAACAACATAATTACTATCTGATTATTTAAATTACATTTAACTCTTTCAAATAGTTTACTTTTCTTCCAAACACGTAATTGCTGTCAATTTCTAATACATTTCTGTAATTTCACATAAAGGTTTTTTTTTTTGCTTTTTTTTTATACGCTTGATTGTTGAAGCAACAAAAAAGATGTTCTTCGAATCTTCTGTAAGCAATTCGAACTGTTTCCCCAACATACTTCCTGTCCCAATCCTTGCATTAAATTTCATTTGGCACCTATCTATAGCAACCAATGACAGTAAACTCACTTATGGCGAGCATCGATAAAACGAGTTACGGTTAAAACGATCAGTTTTATTCAATTTCAAAATATAAAGCTTAATACGTTCCTGATTCATAGAATCAAGTCAGAAGACGATTTATCCAAAAAAGAATTCTAAAAAGCTCAAAAGAAAAATAATCTCATCTATAAAACAATACACAACAAAATTAAAATCCCGGATTCGGTTTAGATATTATCTTTGTACGATGGTAAATTGTTAAATTTAAGGCATTTTTTTTCATCTTGCTTTTTTTTTTTTTAAAGCCTGATGAAGAATAACAGAAGTGCATTCGAAACTGAATTTATATAAAATATACATTACAATTCTAATGTATACAAAATATACATTAGAATGAGTATTCAAATACTTTAAAAACAACTGCTTGGAAAAACCAAGTTTTCATTACTTAATTCATAAATAAAACATGAATCATCTATTTTCCTAATTCTTACTGAATTGACAAAAACTATCTTTTTTTTATTATGAACCAGATTTAATAATAAAATGTCACGTATTTCATTTTTCTATCCCTTACAAATGAAGACTTTAAACTCGAACTCGTAAATGGAAATTTACGAGGCTATTTATTACTGAGAGATGGAGAAAAAGAATAATGCTCTACAATTGCTATACTTAAAACAAAAAACAAAAAAAAACAAAAAAAAAACAAAAACCCGGAGTTTTAATCTTCTTTTTTAATATTATTAGGATTCACTGGTTGCGCTGAATTGCAAAAGTTAACTTCAGTGAAGATATAGTGTGTCCGTCCACACCTTCTAGTCACTGTATGAAAACTCGAATCATATGGGTTAAAACTTTAAAACTTTATTTTAAAAATAAAACAAGGTAGGGAAAGCAATTAGTAAACCAATCACAATGCTTCGCAACGTCTTCTGATCATTGATATTGCTTTTATTTCCTTGGGTTTATTTCCAATGAACGCAACAATTGCGTCTTTTCACAATCACATTTATAATGCAGCTCTACAACAATCACAACATATAAATGTGATTGTTGCGAATGCAAAAGACGCAATTGTTGCAATTGTTGTGCTTAATGATAAGTTGATGAAATTTTAATGATAATTTAATGAGATTTTAATGATACTTTTTCACAGGACAGACAAAGTGGGATTAAAGTCTTCTACCAGAAGACTAAAAAAAAAAATTACGTGAGTAGCCAAAAGATTTAAAAATTTCCATTATATGTCTGCCTTAAATTTTAATCTTTGAAATGTATTGTGTTTACCCGGGCTGTAGACTGGATAATTTTTTAATGGAGTCGGAATCACTTTTAATAAATTACTGGCGTCCGAGTAGAAATAAAGCTTTTTCCTCGAGTCTACAGCTCTGGTGCTACACACGTAACGTTCTTTCTAAAAACAAAGTAAGTTATCAGTTGGTTTCACTATATCTTCGTCTCTGCGATGCTTTATAAAGGAAAACATAGTACTTCAGTATTAATCCTCCATTAATCCAATTCTGTATTATTTTGAAGATGATATGAGATTGTTTTGCACAAAGATATCATTTACGAGTTATTTCCATTCCAAGTACTCAGTTTGTAATCAATACCTCGTTTGATTTGTGTTACTTATACTCATTATCTTTAACTATTCATTATTATATTTAGTTAGTTTTAAATTCCAAAGCAGCCTCCACATCTATAATTACGATTGAGACCATTTCTTAGATTCTGATTCACAGAATTTGGTCAGAAGATCTTCTTATGTCTCTCAAACCATTTTCTTCTTAGTAATCACCTTGTAAGTTTTTATTTATTTATGAGTTAAAACTCTTAACTTGTTAGAGGTAATAATTCTCTTTGTAATAATTAATCTTTTGTGTAACTTTACGAGAAATATTCGAAATATTAACAAGATTTCGAAATTAATTCCGTTAATGACTTAATTAAATTAGATTATTCCAATTTTGAATTGAAAATTAAGAATTAATAAAGATTTAATAGATAAGAATTAAATTTATAAGAATTGAATGAAAATACTGAATAAAAAGAAATCTCAATTTTTTGTTATTAATTCTTTAATTGGTTTCTAATTCAAAACTGAATTAAAATTAACTCCAATCATTAAATCTTAGATTTACAACATACATGAACAGCAAATGAGTTTATGATTTTTTTAATTTGCAAATTATTACTTATATATTTACATTGCATAAATTATATACAAATTATTATAATTAATTTTATAAAATGAAAGTAAGTACAATTAAATATTAAAGAAAAAAAGTTTTCCAATATTATTTTATTTATTTCAAAATGATGCGCAAACTAATTCACTTTATCTTTATTCTCTATTGATATCGAAGGGTAATTATTTAAATAAAAGGCTAAAATATTGTTCTTACAATTCCATTTTGTTTATTGCTAGATTTATCTTTTATTCTCTTTATATTATAAGCGATGTAAAAGTAAATAAAATATAAAGATCAAAACTTTTAGGAAAAAAATGTTCGAGAAGTTTCCAACAAACATAATAAAAGAGTTATGACAATTCAAGAAATTTGGACAAATATTTTATGAGGCAGACGAAGTTGAAAATCTTGAACCAGTTGCGGCGTTCTGCCACCAGGTGGAGTCTCTTTTCTTTCTTGTCTGCAATATCTAAATTTCATAGTCAAAAGAATATCTTTTTTATATATACAGTAAACTCCCGATTATCCGCGGGCGGATTATCCGCGCACCTCTCCTATTTCCATTTTTTTTTACTATACAAATAATTACGGAATTAAAAAAAATTAATTCTTTAATAAGATTGAGGCTCTTTGTTTAAATAAAAGAGGCTCACAAAAATACGGTACGACTCATCTAGAGAAGAAACAATCGGAGAAAATTCACCGAAATCCGCGGGGAATTGAACTACGTTCCTTCAGATGCCAGCCTTCAGGCGCCACTGGGCCATCGGGTCCTCGATACCTATTGGTGGATATTTAAAATTATTAACCAAACCATAAAACCCACTTGATGGTATAAAAACAGTTTTATAGGAATGACGCGAGATTTTTCGTTACCTATTGTGGACGAACCTACATTAAAAAACAATCAGACTCAACAACTATCCACGCATTAACCTCGGGCTGTGATTGGACCTATCGCTCTGTAAAGAAAACGGCAAGTGATGTGAATTCTGGAGTTTGATCTCTGCGATCGGAGAAATTAAGGTCAGGAGATTGAACTCAATCAGTTTTAATCCATGCAAGGGTTATTCTAATCAAGACATGAAAATTGATAGAGCAGTCTCCCATTACTCGTGACAGCATCTATTTAATTTTCAATCGATACCTCACAGTCGTTGCATTAAATCCATCACAGACATTAGACTTCACGCTACAACTCATTGAAAGCGGAATTTCTTATTCAAGTTTTTCTCCCTATTTTTTTTTTTTTTTTTTTTTTTTTTTTTATGTTAAATAATTTTCTATTATTTTTCCAAAATCTTTACCGTAATACAAAAAAGTACACTGGTACAGAAGAATATAAGATATTTACTTAATAAATACGGTGGCTCCTCCTTTTGGTTACTTTCTTAAGTGAGTTTGTAAATGTATGTGAACTTTTGAATCGCTTTACGAATCTTCTTCAAACTTGGTGTGCGTATTTATGAACTAGATACGATTTCACTTTGGTATTTGAAATATTTTGATTCTAGTGGAGAAATTAGCCAACGAACATGACAAAAACTACCACGGAAAAAAACATTCGAAACGAAACATTGTATCGTAATGAGTCTTTTGTAAACGGATTTCCGTGCGCTTTGAAATGTTCGAAATGAATCGGATTTTAGAAAACTTCAGTTTTTAATGGACGATTTAATTTTTGTTTTCTTCGAAAATTTCTAATGTTTGAATTCAGTAGATATTTTATAAGCAAATGAACATACTTTTTTTTTTTGTTTATGTCGCTTTCACGATTTAAAAAATAATAACTTAATACTGAAGTTTTTAAGCAGTAGCATTTAAAGGAAATAGACTCTATGTACCTTCAGAAATTTGTTTTATTTATTTCCCTTTTCATTAAAGACTCCAGCAGGCGACATATGTAAATCCACAAAAACTTTCATTAATGTTTTCGTGTTTTGGAGGACAGATTGTAGGTGGTGGTAGTTATTTTGAACAGGGGTTTGTATCTTGTTTCACCGTAAACTATCCAGCAGTTACTCTGTTTCTGCAAATGACTTCCCTTTGAAGCAAGGATCTCCGTCTTTCAAGAGCACGTAGAGATTTATAGAGATTACCAGAAATAAAGCGGGATCTGTAAAACGATGATTTATTTGTTCCCTCGCGGAATTTAAACAACCTATCTATTAACAGTATGGCCAAAGATGAACCTCCCAGAATGCAACGCAGATGATAGATTTTCCTTTCCTGGCCTGTCGGTCACATTCAAATGTAAGAGAAAATGGCGGTCGCTGCTTCACATTCAACATTTCGACGAGGAAAAGGTCTCAAAAATCAAGTAGGGAAATTATTCTTAACGTTGCTCGTCGATTTCAAGAAGATGTATGTGAGATTTTTGATTTTCCTATTTTTGATAATTGAGATTGATATTTTCTGCGGAGCTTACGGCAATGATACTGGAGAAATTAGTCAATGATAATGTATTTGCGGGTCCAACTTTCGCCGCGACGATAATAACTTCATAGCTGAATTAGTTTGATCACATACAGAGAAATGGACATTTATCTGATTCAAACGGTATTTTGAAGCATCTTTTGTTGTAAAATTTATCGCCCGACGTTAAAATAAAAACAATACAGGTCAATCTACAGGAAGTTCTTTCTTTGTTAATATTACCGGGGATTGGACGTTAACTTACAAGTAACTGAACAATTCCTGTTGTTTTGTGTTGTTGCCATCCAGTCAAATAAAACAAAACAAAAAAAAAAGTGCTTTTCTTCTGCGCAAGCGTCGTCACTATTAAACACATTTCTTCTGTGCTGATTCAAGCCACGAGTTAACGTAATCATATCAGAAAGAAGCTAATGCCATCCCAACCCCCTTGTAATCATTACCAACTACTTCAGAAAATAGAATGCCGGTTGCAAGATGAAAATAACCAAAAAAATAGAAGAAAAAAACGCAGATAGTAACGACTTACCGTTACTCTGTTTCTAATAACACACAGTCGGTTACTCCATTACAAAAGTAGAAGTATTGTCTAACCTTACGTAACCTCTTATTTTAACTTGACTATTACTGGAATTCCTATTAATTCGTAATTTCCTATTTCTGATTCTTACGATACAAACACAAAGATCAGTTTTTACTGTGACTTACTCTTTCCATTTCAAGTAACCTTGTGGTTCTATTATTGGACGTAAATTCTAAAAATCCTTTCGTAAATTTAATGCCTCTACAGCACAGATACGGTAGCCTGGGTTTGGAAAGCATCTCCGGAAGTAAATAGACTTCATCTTCCAAATTACAAAACCTGGTTTTCGAATATCATTTCCCTGAGGAACCTCGGGCGACAAAAGGCAATCGCGATTCAAGCCAAAGATCAACAGCTTATCTCGCGCCAAAATATCGTCAGCAATTGAAAAGATAAAGAGGGGAGGAGGATGAAGATGGAAATGCGGAAATAAGAAGAGAGAAAAGAACATTACAGTTGGCGTGCCAAATTTCAGCAAGGAAAGTAGTCGAGGTTTTTATTTATTCATTGTTTACCTACAGTTGGTAGTTCAAATGAACCCTCAAAACTAAAGAACAAAAAAATAATCACAGGTAGATTATTCTTCCCCTCGTGCTCCTTTTTTGGGTTATTTTTGAGAAGTCCTGGCTGAAAGCACACAAAAGCTCGAAACGGCCGTCTCAGGTTAACCCAAAAGTCATTTAATATTAATATTACTTATATACAAAATCCATCTTTTCTGTTATGAAGCGAGAACTAAAGTTGAATAGTTTAAACATGCCAGTGTGGCGTCACAATATATCTCTAGTGAAAAGAGTTGTGGTGTTTTGTAATATGTCAGTTGTACAGTCGCAACTTGTGGCCTGAATCTTGTTTATAAATCAAAGTTAGTCTAAGTTTTCCTGATCCACTATGTTCCTCTCTCTTTTTATTTATTTATTTTTTTTTTTTTTTTAGGAATGATTTCGATACAAAATGGCGACAATGACCTCCAGAACTTTGTTGAAATTATGACATCTCATTGTCAAACCCCTTTTACATACTAGTAAATATAAACATATACTACTTACTTTCTATGGCGAAATGGAAACTAAAGTTCTAATAACGAAGTTTCTAGCCAATCCTCAACAGCCAATTGGCGGTTTTTTAAAAAGCTAATTTTTAATTATAACTAATTTTAAATTTACTTTTCTTTTTTAAACAAAGCAAAAAAACTTTCCTTT
>JAFIDM010003189.1:57787495-57824864 GCA_023159025.1 Thereuonema tuberculata | reverse complement strand
TAAGATCTCGTGGTATTGAATGGAAGACTATTGTATCTTGGGATGTTTTTGACCTTTAACTTCCATACCTATTGGTCCGATTTGTACGGACATTAATAGTGAACCCAAATTAATTAATTTCATCATCCGAGAAATTAAAACCTGCCACGGAAGTTTCATGTTTGTCGAGCAAATACACTCGGGAGCAGAAAAAATCGCACAGTGCATTTTTTTACTTTTTTTATTATTATTATTTTCCTCGCGATTCGCAATTTTTTTTTAATCAAAATAATATTAATTTAAAGATCGTTTCATCACCTATCCAATGATACCATTTAAGTGTGTATTGTCCCTTCAAAACCAAGACCAACAACAATAGAACAACACTCCAAATTGATAAAAATCGATGAAAAATCGAATGAGGGCCGTAATTAAGGCTAGAGGAGGGAATACCCGTTATTAATAAAGATTGTTTTATAAAAGTTTGTATTGAATTTTGTTTTAATCACCATTTCCCAGGCTGTATGAAAACGAGGTTTTCTGGTAGGCTAGGAGATTCCTCCAAAAAGCACTCTGCTGACACGCAATATACACTTAAGTGGTATCATTGGATAGGTGATGAAACGATCTTTAAATTGACATTCGTTTGATTAAAAAACCTTGCGAATCGCGAGGAAAATAAAACAAAAAGTAAAAAAATGCAACTGTACGATTTTTCTGCTCTCAAGTGTAGTTTTTAAGTGAAAGGTTAACAGAAGCACGATCTTAGACTTAACTTACAACACTGTGTTCTAATTCTTTTTTCTGTACGATGTCTCGAACATTACAACAAACATATCGCATCCTATTGGTCAGGGCCGGAAATAGCCTTTTGGACGCTCTCCTGCAATCGCCGCATCACTCTCTCTATTAATGTAGATCTGGCCACATTATTAATGTTTCTCTTCATCAGGCCACACAGTTTCATCCAGACATAAAGAAACAGCCTCAATACAAAAGAATTCCGTCAGTTAATTATTTAGCTCCTCCTTTTAGGATTCCTTCTAATTTCTAAAATTTGAGAACCACTGTCTGAATTCGTAATTTTCTACTTTTTATTCATTTCCATTAGTTAACACACTCGACGTTGTCTATCCTACTTCTGTATTTAATTTATATTAGTTATTACTTTTGTAAACGGAATTCTTAAATACGAATACCTTGGTTATTTTACGTATTAAATAAACTTTAAATATTTTTTCTTTTCCAATAAATTTCTTTTTCTGATTTTTTTTTTCCTTTCTTCTTCCTATTTGAAATTCTTATCTTGCTTCTAAATCTCAAGTCCACCATGGAACTGTTTTATCGTCACTTTTCAACTTTATCAAAACCTCCAAACTTCTCCGATCTCATCCCCTCTTTCCACCCACGACAAGGAAAATCGCTCTCATTACCGATTATATCGAAAACCCACGAACGATTCAATTAGAGCGAATGGAACGTTCTCGTTTCACACCCTTCCACTTTTAACCGAACGTGTCCCTTTCTTTTCTTCTGTTTTCATTTCAGTCATATTTTTATCATTCCAAAAATCCATCAATTCCTTCTCGTTTAATGTAAAAAGAATTCCAAAACAAAGTCGTTAAAAACTATTACTATTATTGATTAAAATTAGTTAAAGGATGCAATATGCTATGAGATTTTTGTTATTGTAGAATTAAAATGCACGAGGAAAAGATATTAAATTAACATCGAAATTGTTCAACACATACAGGGTTATTCATAATTCCTTGACATATTTCAGAAGCTGGCAGCTCGGGGACGAAAAAAAGGGATGTTTGCTTCTGAGATATCAAAGGAAAGATGAACTCTAAATGCTTTTTTTGTTTCCAGTAGAGCACTGTATCCTACTAGTTCCATCGGCTACCGTTAGGGCGAAGGTACAACTAAAATGGCCATTTCGCAACTTGAGAAAGCTGTTTGCGTCTTGGAATTCCCGAAAAACAGTTCAGTGGAAACAGTGCTGCGAAGATTTAAAAATTAGTTCAGAAAGGAGATACCGGACCAGCGTTAAGAGCTGGTATGTTAAATTCCAAGATGAAGGTTGTTTGTCTGTGCATACAAGATCACCAGATCAGACTTCATCAGACTTTTTTTCTCTCTGGGTACGTGTGAAGGACAAAGTGTTCTTCTTGCTGACCTCACCGAACTGCTACATCGTATAACCAATGCAATTGCAACCATCGATAGTGATGTGCTGCACAGTGTAAAGTCAGAAATGGATTACAGCCTGGATGTCAGAAATGGATTACTGTCACGTTAGGCAAGATGGACACATACAACATTTACGAAGAAAAACACGTTGGTGAGTTTGTCTTTCGTTGATCTCAAAGGCAACACCCTGTTTTTCGCCGTCGATCTAAGAGCCTCTGGAGTATGTCAAGGAATTAGGAATAACCCTGTATTCCCTAATAACTTCCCCAACAGGAAGTTAAGGCTTATCAAATCAGTCAGTCTGTGTGTGTGTGTCTATCTGAAGTAAGTTTTGAACTGCTGAATGCTTCTACTTGAAACTTGGTAAGCGAATTTAAGGACTAAGAAAGATTAAATTATTATACTTGAAATGTTTTTTGTGAAATTATTTAAGTTGAAGAATATATTAAAAGGGGGGAACCTAGTGTTTAATAGTGATGCAGATCAATAATAATAGTGATGAATATAATAATAATAATTTCAAGTGACAAATATTAAAGTGAAACTGATTAATGAGCAGCACTTGACAACAATCAAAGCGTGAGATTAAATTTAGAACGCACGAGATTTTTATTTGCTATTGTTGTGTGCTGCTAGATGCGTTTGAGTTGCGTTGCAGAATGTTATGTAAAGATGGCGGATGTGAAGACAGTGCTTTTTAAGGTTGCTGAAAGTGCGACAAATTTATCCGAACCATATAATTCACTAAGGATGATTTAAAAGTTATACGGGTAAAGTATAACTAGAGCCTAGATCCTAGTGAATGTGTAATCAACAAATTACAGGTTATTTAAGGTGAAAAGCCAAATTTGTTAACCTGTAATGTTAGGCCTAATAGCCTCGTGGATTTCTCATCGTACATGAAGACGTTCTAAAGATCCGCCATTAATGAACTGAAGTTAAGGATGTATCACAAGTTCATTATTGTGTACAAGAACAGTAAGCAGAAACTTTTTATTCATAACATTTCCGCAACGGGAGTAGTTTTAGCTGAACGAAGATAACTGTACATTCCCCGAGAATCAGAAGATTAAAGTGAACATTTTAAAGTGCCAGTTTCGTGAAATAAGGTCATATTAATTTATGTACAATTTTGTTATCAGTTAAAGTAACACTATTACGATTAAATATTAAGTTTATAAAAATTCCAGTTCTGATCTCTGAGTTTTAAAACTAAGAACAAGAATAATATCAAGTAAAGTTAAGTAAAAATAAGAATTTAAGAACATCCCACTTCTAACTTCACCATAGTGGTGCTGGTTTATGATTTTGGGCCATAGTTTTTTTCTACAATGGTTATGGACTTTTAACATTTTTCACAAGGGATCTTATTGAGAAATAATCGCTAGATTGCGGCAGAAATTCCCATAGAACTAAGCAATGAGATACTGACAGAAATAGAATAGAAATCCATTGTTTACATTGCAATGCTTTTCTATGGGATTTTTTGCCTCCATCTCGTGCTAATTTCTCTACAAGGACCAACTCGGAAAAGATTTCAAATTTAAAAATTTAGATCCTCTCTAATACCTAATTAAGGCGGGCTTTACCCGGGTTAGAATTGGGTGGTTCTGTAGTTTTTAGGACATGCTCTATTTTCTTGCTGGCTGGTTGGATAGTTTGCTAGCGAACAGCGCTCCTGGAGGTGAATTGAAGAACTTGAAGTCCAATCGATTTGTATCTGTTTATATGAAATTATTCACTACAAAATTGATTTTCACGAACAAGAGGTCATCTTTTCCTCATGTTTTCGTGGATGCTTCCAGAAACAGCTACATTATTAACCAAAAACATAACAGAATTCCGGCCTGAAAATTTGAAGTGGCAATCACTTGAAATCTCGAAAACATATCGTCGTTTGTCGAGATTAACGAGAAAGATCGAAACTGAAAACAAAGAAATACAAAAGATGAAAAAAAATGAAATATAGCTTTTTTTAATTAATTATAAAACTTTCTCTCGCCTACTCGATGCATTGAATAAATGGTTTTTCTATAAATCAATGTTTATTTTTGTAAATAAAACGTAGGTAATTGCCAAGTGCTAAGAGACCAAGCATCAATCGATTCTGTCGATAACCCATGTGGGATCTCGTCAAAAAGGAGACGACCACGTGATTTAAGGTGGATGGATATGTTCTTGCTGGTCGTGTAATACATACAAAATACCTTGATGGGAAACCGGTTAAACACGCCGAGACCAGCAAATTCCTAGCAACAATTCCTGCACAGAACCATCCAATTCTCACCCGTGTAAAGCCTGCCTAAGTTTCAAAAGATCCATCTAGCGTTCATAAGTTATCAGGGGCGAACATACAGACTCAGTGAACTAGTAAGGCTCCCTTTCCTAGGAAAGTAAGCTTGCAAAAAAAAAAAAAAAATCCTGCCGCCATCTGGTGAAGCAAGACAGAAATCAAGTTTCGGGAACGTATTTGTTAATCTTCTATTTCAAAGTCCCCGACCTTTTGCTGAGAATTAGAATTTCAAAACGGGTGTTTACCGGATCTGTTCTATTTGAGTGTTGACTTTGCAAATTCACTTTGTTGTTTTCTTTCTAATTACTTTCCCCCGCATAATTGTTTCAGGTTCAAAGTTGTTGATCGCCAATTATCAAAGCCAACCCCTCGTTAAGCATCGACTGAGAATCCGTCTCCTACACAAGCGAAGAAGATGCCTTCAGGACTAGAGTAATATAGAACAAACAAAAAAAGTCACCAGGATTGCACAGAATGAATGAAAACTAAATCATAGTTAAAAAACATAGAAGATAATAATAATAATTGGGTGGTTAGTCGCTTTTGATGCTGTTAGAATAATTAATTTTTGTTAATTTCTTCATGTTTCAATTAACGGGGATTTTTTTTTTTTATTTTCATCCTAAAAGAATCAGGATAATTTAAATTTTTTAAGCACCCTAGGATGTATATGTATATCTGCATCAACTGGCTTAAAATTCATTAGAATCAGGATTTTTTTTTTGTTTTTTGGTTAGCATTTGTTATCTTCTTAAAATACATTAAGCTAATAGTTAATGAAACCATGCTTTCTATATTATATAATGATTAAAATACATAAGAATTATGTATATATAATTCAGAAGTAGATGCATACCGCCGCCTAGCGGCTGGTCACGGTAGTACTGCGCACGGAAGGACGTGTTGCATTGGCGGAATATATTAATATAAAATATATTAACAGAGGAAACTAGACAGAGTTAATACTAGACCCGGAAACTGGACAGAGTTGTAAAAAAAAAAAAAATAGTTATCTCCAGTTTGTCTACAATAAACTTACTTGCCCACAGAATTATCTTTCGCCTAAGATACACGTGAATTTGAAAACTAAGTTCTGCAATAAATATACGCAAACTTAAATTTTCCCTCAAATTATTTTTCTTCAATCTATTAATAAAAAAAGTACATTGTTTAATCAAAAAAATAACATTAATGAAATGAATTATAAGTTGAATAGAAGATGAGAAATATATATATTTTTTTTTACAAATCCCCGGCTTTCTGTTCCAACCACGAATGTCTGAATGAAATCTATCATAGATAATTATAACGACTTCTAATTCAATTAAAAAATGCAAAAAAAAAAAAATCCAATTTTATTAAAACGAATTTATTAGAAGCAAAGCTAAAAAGATTGTGGAATCATTCCAAAACGTACAAAGTGGACAGAATTTTTTTTTAGCAATTTACATAATGATAACAATAATTGCCGTTCTATCAAAAAAAGGTCGAACACAATCATGTCTCGTGAAATGATGAGAGATTCGAATCAATCAATTAGCTTAATTAGAATCTGCTTTCGATTGATTTAATTGATTTCCATGTACTTAGGCGAAAAACTCAGATAAAAACAATTTCATTAAAAAAAAAAGCTTCAAGATTGGAAGAAAAAGGAAGTTCTAAAGGGAAGATGAACTGGTAAGATGCACTACTTGTATCCAAATGCATCTCGTGAAGAATAACGATTGGAGAACGACTTTTTTTATCATTATTATTCCTTCCGAAAAAGATGGATCGATTTTTTTTCCCCGCTCTCAAAGAAGTTCTTTTCTATTTTTTTTTCTGCATTTATTATTGTAACGAAACAGTTCATTTCAGAATCTTCCAGTGAATAGACTTTGCCTTTATGAAAAATGCAGATAAATAGGAGTTAAGGGACGAAGAGCTAAGTAGTAGATAGAGGTCAGAAAATCGAATGGAGAAGCTCCTACAATCATGAAATACATAGTTGCTTTAGCCTAATCTTATGTTCTTTATAAAAAAATCCTTCATTGATTGAAGAAATTGGGTTTAGCGTTTCATTTAGGGCAGCCTGTCCTAGAATCACTGATCTGGGTTAATGCGAATTATCATGACAACTAATGTGCAATTTTGAATCTATATGACTAAAATCTTTTATTTCTCTGTCTGTCTGTCCGCGCAATTGTTAATTTCCTGTGAGAAATAGAAATAATTACTACAATGAAACGTTCGCTACGGAATCGAACCTGCAACCTTCTGATCCGAAGTCAGATGTCTTAACCATTAGGCCACGGGAACTAAATTCAAATTATTGTTTCTTATCACTCCCTTTGTGTGTGTCTTTGTGTGGCGCAATGAAAGAAGAGCCAGAGAAAAAAGAAAATTACTCTTAAACTTCAATTTTTATTTTTTTAGCTTCTCTCCATCAACAATGGCGCGCGCTATCAAATAATGAATTCATTCAGAAAGGAATAAAATTATCACTTTTTGCCATAACCGCCTGGAATCGATTCTTCTTGGATTATCTCATACTTACCAGGGGGATGGCCTAGTTCACAGTAATGATTATTTTTCTCTATTAATAAGTAGTCTTTTTATTTTATTTTTTTTGTTTGGATCGTCAGTTTTCAAGAGAAACTTTGACTACTTTTTCATGGTTTCTAATCGTGAGTAATTTTGACTACTGTATTAGGCCTACCCGTCTCCAAATATGGTAATATCAAAATTTTTGGGTCCTACCCAAACATTTTACCTGAATTATTCATTAACGTCGAAGAATGATTTTCCCAATTTTTCTTGCAAATTCTTTGCAACAGCATTACAAAGATGAATAACTTTCAAAGAATTTCGGATGTTAGGCCTATTTCTTTCCTATATTTCCTCACTGGCTGCTGGCGTTGATGCCAGCGAGGCAAACATGACAATGTTATTCTCCATATACTGAGGTAGATGGGAATGCAATTAGATTTCCTTGCGAGACGTTGTGTCATTAATAAATAAGTGCACGAGGCAATTTTTGCTCCCAGCCCTTTTCTGTGTGATTTGGAGACGGGCTTCGATTTTTTTTTTCCGCCTTAAACTGCCAGAGGCGACAGCACAGAAATTATTTCTTTCCGCGGAATTTTTCACTTTTTCTCTTATTTTTAAACGGCGCATTTATATTCCTCCCCCACCTTCGCTTTTTTTTTTAAGTCGCTGTTGTGCTTTCAGGTCGAAACATCAGAGAGCGAGGGAACTTACGGCTAATCGAAAGAGCTGATGTCAGAAGCGGAATGCAGCTCTTGTCCGCGTTTGTACACTCCAAGCGAGGATTTACGCGGAAGCGCTGTTGCTTCTTCCGCGAAAAATTTCCGGTGTTTTCCCGGAAACATTTACAGGGTATTCGCACGGGCTGCGTTTCTTCGAAAATGAAATTACACTTCCATTCCGCATTCAGTGGTAAATGAATTTCAAATGAAGAAACCAATAATTGAATTCGGTAACATCTGCACCCACAAGCATTTACCTTCCCAATTCGAGGAAACCTAACGATTCTTAGTATGAAACTACCAGAATTACTAACGTTTAACCAATCAGAGAAGAGCACTGAAACTTTTACTCATGCGCCATTATGAAATCGACGTAAACTAAGATAGACTATATTATTGCGTCTTCCATGCATTAGGTTATTGATGAAATGGAGATTTTAGTCTTCTGATAAGGATCAGGAGACTAATATTCCCGTTTTGTCTGGGGACAAGTATCATTAAAATCTCAATAGCAACAATAACAATCGCAAAAAATGTTATGAGCAACAATGACAACAATCGCAATAACAATCGCAAAAATTGTTAAGAGCAACAATGACAACAATTGCAAAAATTGTTATGAGCAAAAATGGCAACAATCGCAACAGCAATCGCAAAAATTGCTATGAGCAACAATGACAACAATTGCAAAAATTGTTATGAGCAACAATGACAACAATCGCAACAGCAATCGCAAAAATTGTTATGAGCAACAATGACAACAATTGCAAAAATTGTTATGAGCAAAAATGGCAACAATCGCAACAGCAATCGCAAAAATTGTTATGAGCAACAATGACAACAATTGCAAAAATTGTTATAAGCAACAATGACAACAATCGCAACAACAATCGCAAAAATTGTTATGGGCAACAATGACAACAATCGCAACAACAATCGCAAAAATTGTTATGAGCAACAATGACAACAATTGCAAAAATTGTTATGAGCAAAAATGGCAACAATCGCAACAGCAATCGCAAAAATTGTTATGAGCAACAATGACAACAATCGCAACAACAATTGCAAAAATTGTTATGAGCAAAAATGGCAACAATCGCAACAGCAATCGCAAAAATTGTTATAAGCAACAATGACAACAATCGCAACAATTGCGTCTTTCGCAACAATCACATTTATAATAATAAGGAAATTAAGGCAATATCAATTATATTTTGATAGACGTATCAGAAGACGTTCCGAAGCATTATGATTGGTTTACTAAACGCTATCCTTACTTTGTTTTTTTGTTTTTTTTTATTCTGCTTGAACATATGTAGATACGCGCATCAAGCTAAAACGGCTGGGCTGATTTTCGTAAAATTTGGCACTTACCTTATATACATAATCCAACATAAGCAAACACCTTCATTTTTAGTTTCCAACCATTACATCCGTCAAAAACAGCCCCGAACATCCCCGTCTAAAATAATTGGGCTGTAATTTCTTTCAAAATTAATACAATGCATATTAATGATCAAAACTTTAAATATGAGTACGATTCACGTGGTCTTCACCTTCCCTTGAGCTCTCGAAATTGAACCCCCAACACTGCATGCACAGTCCCCACTACCCAATGGATAACCCGAGCGTAGATCTCATTATAATGATTAAGATTTTATGCGATTGTGTGAATCACTTATAATGCAACTGTAGTTCGTGTCAATGTATCGTTATAATTCTAAAGAGTTGTGTTAATTCTAAATGGTTTAGGTTAATGACCCTTATACTTGTTTTAGTTAACAGCTATTAAATGAACAACTTTAAACTGCTAACGGCATGTAAAAGTAATATTTATAATATCATCTTACGTATAAATCAATATCTGGATTCATAAAAAAGTTTAGAAAACTAAAGAAATATTGATCTGTATCGGTTTTTCGGCATTTTCTAACTAGTTATCTAAAAAACAAATATAATACGATTTTATAATATTACTTTTATATCCAATTCACAACACAGCTAATACTTGTGTAATGAGTATTTAGTTAAAGGATTGTTTTCTGGTGCGCAGTAGCCAAAATAGTCCAATTAATTCTTTCATTGCTATTATTAAACTTTAAGTAAATTATAGCTTAATTCATTTAGGCTGAATGTAAATCAATACATAAATTACTGAGATGACAATAGTCCATTCATTATGTATGTGAAGGCACGTGATGGCAGTTGACCAATCATTATCATTTCCTTTCTTCACTAGAGTTATTGCTTGGTTGCGTCTGGAATGTCGTTGTAAGTTACTTCCGATGTTTACATTCTATTTGTGAAGACAAATGCCCTACAATGTTTTATTTTTATTATTTTTGTTGGTTTTCAATATGAAAAATATTTAATAAAAAAATATTTTTAATTTTCAAAAAAAGTTTGTTATTAGTGTTTTTAGTTTGTTTCTGTTATCGATGCCGACTGCTCTCTTTTCTTGCCAGGCGTTCAAACAATGGGCTAGGCTTAGTGGTAAGCGAGGTTTCGGTTTCCTTAATAATATTGAACACTGAATGAGATGAAATATCTGCTCCTTCAGCCGTTTTAATATAAATATAGAAGACTTGAAATAAAAAAATAACATTCCAAATGATTCCTCTCGATTGACTCTTCAAAATTTGGTTGGGACAAATGAACAAAAGAAAAACAGCTGCCATGTTTAAAACGGAAGTACACGGAATAATTAATGCTCATTCGTCCACCATATATGGAATTGTCACGTGTCTTCACAAATATAATAAACAGACTATAACAATGAAAGTTATAACAATAATGCGTGACAATTCCATATATGGTGGACGATTGAGCATTAATTATTCCATGTACTTCCGTTTTAAACATGGCAGCTGTTGTAATACAAGGAAATGTATTAATCTTACCGCACAAATACGAATGATCTCTTGTTTAGTTAAATGAATAAATCCCAATAGACAACAACTTTTATGTTGAACAATATTCAATCAATGAGAAAAATGTTATTCAATATAAAATATGAAATTTGTTGTTGTTTTTTTTTGTTATAAAAACTGTCATAATAATAATATAATAATGAATAATAATAATAATTTTCTGCATATAAAAATATGTATAAATGTGCTCAATCTACAACACTGCCGTCCATGTCAACACACTTAACCATTAGCTCAATGTTGATAACCCCGTTTGCTGCTGAACCGGATAACTACTTGCGAAAGTTTTATGAATCCTTACTCATTTTAATTATGGACTATTATAATGAGCAGCTTTCTATAAAATATGGCTTGCATCTTCGTTAGGAGTTGTGGCCTTTCTCCCCGCCTTTACAATGGAGGTTTTCTCTCGAACTCCTTGCCTCTCTTATGAGCACGCCCATTTTCCATTGGAGTTTTCACAGTCTTTCTGCCTGTATAACCTGGCCTTTCTCCTTTGTCTGATGAAGGCTTCTGAAATAGAACCCGAAGCTGGTCACCGTTAGTGTTTTCATTTATATGTTATTCATTTTTTAAACTGTGTGTGTTTATTCTAACTTTTTATTTATTAATTGCTTACAAATGTTGACAGTTCAGCTACCTTAAGATCCCGTCGAGACCACGAAAGGGTGTCAGCGTCGAGGCAAATAACAAATGAAAACAAAACAATAAATATTATATCACAGAAAAAACAAAGATAAATAAGCTACTGGATTACGATTTTAAACAAATATTTGTAAAAAAAAAAAAAAAACGCTATTTACGTTTTGAAAGAAAAAAAAACTTTTTTTTTTGTTACACACAATTGCATTCAAATCATGCAATTATTATTCTTAATTTTTAATTTTAAAGTATAGGCTTAAGTAAATAAAGGAACCGCAGCACTTGAATATAAGGAGAAATTACCTTTCTGATTAGATTATGGGAAGGAGTTGGGAACGGCCGTTTCGTCCTTCTACGGACTCATCAGCCCAATCCCCGCCTTCCCTTAACAAAATCAGAAAGGCAAGATCTTGTTAGTAAAAATCACCCTCGACCTGGCCGTGACCCCACCAACAACAAAAGGCAAGAAAATAAATAGGGGATTGGGCTGATGAGTCCGTAGAAGGACGAAACAGCCGTTCCCAATTCCTTTCGATAATCTAATCAGAAAGGCAATTTCTCCATTTATTCAAGTGCTGCAGTTCCTTTCCTTTATTTACTCATATTCACAGCACGTTAAATTTCTTTTCTTTTTTAGGCTTAAGTACTTGAGCGAAAAATAAAAAGTTGAATTGCAAATAGATAAATAACATTAAAAATGCATAATAAAAAAATACGAATTTCTGTATTCAAAACATTTATTACTTTTCGTATTCCACGAAATCAGTATCTTGATGGGTTTTTTTTTTGTGTAAATGCAAAATATACGTAATCTCATCATTGAGAAGTGCTTGACTATTCGTTGAAGACTGCCTCTCTGGATCCATTATTGATCTAACTTTTTCGTAAATATTTTAGCTTTTTGTTTTTGCTAAGAATTTGTTGACGGTTTCCTTTAGCCAAACACAGCCGGAAGTAAAGCAATTGTAACATTTCAAGCTATTTGAGACGTAAACAATCCCAGCATCTTAGGACTTATTAATTCGAAAGGAATTCTCTTTTTTTTCATCTGCATTTCCCTTTATCTTGATATTAGAGGAGGGGTTTATTTAGAGTCATTCAATCTTCACTGAAACTGAAAGGTCGGCGTAATTAGAATTCAACTCATTTTTAATCTCCATCTGCAACTGGTTTCAAATCTCCCTCTTTGAATTTTAATCTGAAATCTTAAATATAAGAAGAATTTAAAACCTACTTTCCTTAAAATGATTTTTTTATCTCTCTCTTAAAGTTGTAAAAACAACAAACCTACCCACGTTATCTCATTTTCAATTTTCAGGGAGAACAGGCTTTTGTATTTTGCCGCCAAAGAAAATAGGTCCAACTTGCCGGCTTAGCAAAGTATTGTCAGATGCGAAATAAAACGCTTCAAATATGAAATTTTATTATTCTAAAGGAATTCAATAATAATCTGCCTTTTCGTTAGGCAATAATATTTGTATTTATTCTCCGCCAATCAAAACGCTTTAAAATCAAAACAAACAAAATGGCGACTAACGGTAGTTGTCTAATAGAGGATTTTTGACGGATCTCCCACGAGGGAAAAGACCAAATACAGTGTAACCTCGCTATTTGTACACCTCTACACTGATACAACTCCGCATTCTTCTAACTTTTTCGAATAAAATTCGACTAGAAAATCGGACGGAGTCGAGGCTTGTGTTGGCTCTCGTTCGCCAAGCATTTTTAGCGAACGTAAAACGTTGTGTTATTTTATTGCTATTCATGGTTGTTTTTAAATATTTTATAATTATATCTGTACAAATAGTGGACGACACAAAAAAAAATTCTGCCTTGACGGAAAATTATAATTTTACTTCTATGTTTATGTTTATAATTTTGATATTTTGAAGAAAAGCTTCAAAAAAATTATTAAAGAAATTATCTAGAGATTAAAAAAAATTAAGACTAAATTTTAGATATTTTTCCCCTCTAAAATTTTTTAACAGTAGTTATTGTCTTGAATTCGGCTTACTTCCATTATAAAGGCAAAATATTGATACCGACATCATGTGCTCCTTCTGGCGGAAGGATACATTACATCATCTGGTAAGCCGTCTGCAAAATAAAAACGAGATAATGTGTATATTTATTGGAAACTAGCTGTATTGCACGGCTTCACTCGGACGCATGTTTGGAAAGCAAATACATGATTCCGTTTCAATTTAAATAAGTTTTATAAGTAGTGTCGAGTCTGAAACATTTACGTTTTTAAACAATTTCCAAACAGAACGAGTTTACAAATTTCGCGAGTTCTTACATATGAATCTATTAACTAATAATTATTAGAATGTACGATGAAATTATATAAAGCAACCAGTAATAACGTTTGAACAACAAAATATTGCAAAAAAAAAATATTGGCCAAAACATAAAACTTCAAAAAACCCTCCGTCGTAGGTGCCGATAAATCGCAAGAATGCTCAGCAACCATCCTGCCTTTACCATTTAATTCCGGTTTCCCTCGATTACCGCCACCCCGAGCTCCCGACCAACGTGATAACGGAGAACCCGCAGTCTCTTTCTCACCGCTTAATTTTACAGTGAAAGCACAGCTTACGTCCTTCCTATCAAAAAATTAATCGTAATTACTGAAAAAATCCATATCGAGAAAAAAAGCTTTATTAGTATCTTTAAAAACCCTTCTATATATCTGTGAAAGTTTCATGAAAGTCGATAGATCAGGAAGAAAATAAGGCAAGTAGAAAAATAAAAACCATGTTAAAAAATAAAAACAGTGAAACCCAAATTCATAAAAAAAAAGCCTTACTATTCCTGTTACTTAATAGAAATAGAGATGTTTTGTAATTTTTTAAAAAAGCACAATTTAACCCTCTACAAAACTAAGAAAACCGCATCAAAATTGTCTGAATGATTCAAAAGTTATAAGCGATAATTTCTGTTAATTGTAGAGCGCAAGAATTATAAGATGCAGTAAAATTTTGTTTCGTTTTCGATTCAAAAGAGCTTTTCTCTTAATTCGTGCAATTCCCGTGAAGTTTTTGAAGTTTTTTTTTTGTTTTTTATCTTCGCCGCTTGAGTACCTAAGGTAGTAGTGGTGTTAATAAACAATCCCTGCTATATCTCTTACTGAACTATGAAATCCGATTTCAAGTTTGTTTAGTAGTTTTTTTTAACGCACCAACATTTTTATGCTTTGCGCTTACTAGACCTATGTATAGAGATTACAATATCAGTAGATCAATTTATATTTCCTTACTTGTTTACATAAGATTAACTAAAATGTTTCAAATCCGTGTGCAATAGATTAGCTAAAAGGATTTAATATTCAATGAGATATTAGTAGGAATATAAGTCCTGTTTAGATGCCAATGCTTTTTCTAAGGGATTTTTGGGCCGCGCGGTTGCCTTTGTCGCTATGACATCGGCCTCTCACCTCTGAGTACCGGGGTTCGGTTCTCATGTGGGTTTCGTGATGGTGGACGATCTGCGCTGGGCAGGTTTTCTCGGGGTTCTCCCGTTTCCCCTGCACTTCTCCCACCATACTTTCTCAGTCTTTCTCTCCATATGTCCTTCTTTCCGTGGATTAGTACAATAATGCTTGGCTTCTCTGCCACTCACATTCACTACATAAACATAAGGGGATTTTTGTCGTTTTGACAAGGACCTATTTTTTATAGAGATCAAATATAACAGATCTTTCCTAGTCCTCGAATTTGCATACCAAGCTTCAAGATGATTCATCCAGCGGCCGTTCAAAAGTTATTAAGAATTTGGAATTTAGACCATAGCTTCATATCCATTGATTCGAAAAATTCCAAAATTAACGAGAGCAGCTTACAAGCAGCTAACGATTCTAGTAAAATTTCAGGTTCTAATGCAAGTTTTTAGAATACTTGTATCGTCATCAAAATCAAGTGTTTTGATTGAAAATTGCATTCTATAAACTTTTCTTTGTTTTTTAAACTATTTAATTTGTGACAGGGAAGGAAAACAATTATTTCCTTGCTCCGGCACAAATTAAATAGTTTTCCAAATGGTAGACCAGCATTAGGGATAGAATACTGTCATAACTAATGCGTGCGTTCGTATGTTGCTTCAATTGCTTAAATGTTCTTGACATTGCAATTACAATAACTGATCGGGCTAATATTTTTATAGGTTAATTGTTGATGTGTTATTAACATTATTTAATACATTATAACTATATGCAGTTTTAACGAGTATTGGGTGTTTTTATCTCGCGTGCATCTCCCTCTCGCAGCCATCGGTTTAGTGAGTCTCACTTCCGCTATTTGACAGCCAATCTAATGGCTTGTGAGATCAGTGGTCAAGATCAGCCACCGGAACTAATAGAAATAAACCCATCTGCGCAAAACTGATGTGCAGTGACAATCTCACCATTCATCAAAGACAAAAAACACCGACTTGTAGCGTAATTCTTTAAAATAATAAAAAATCATGAAAAGAATTTCAATGAAAACTTCATTGCTATTTTGAATATGGCTTTTTAAAATAAAGTTCAGAAGTTTTATCGTTAATAATTAAACTTCTTCAAATATTCAAATTTGAAATGACTCTTTCAGAACTCTTTACTGATTAATATAATATAATTATCATGAGAATAATTAATAATTTATAATTAATAAAATTGCATCTTTTTCTATTTATTAAAAATTTATTAGAATTCTACTTTTTTTAGTGAATATTAGATGGCTTTGAAATTTAGCAAAACAATGATAATATTGACACGAAGTATTGAAAAGAAAGTTAATAGTGCTTGAACTAAACAAAACAAAAAAAACAAAAACTGAATGTAATTTGATACTAAAGCATAAATTTAAGGGCGACTCATAATAATAACAAAATTTAAAAATACGAAACAATAAAAAAAGAAAGTACATTAACGAAAGGAAAAATAAAAAAAAGTTAGGAAAAAAATAAAAAGAACGTTAGCAAAACACGAAAGAAAAAAAAAGAAGTCCACGCGGACATTGAAAAAAAAAAGATTAAGAGAAAAAAAAATAAATAAACCGTAGACATACAGATTCGAACCGACAACATTCAGCATATGAGTCCGAGAACTTATCGATCACGCTACAGTTAACAACTGAAATGAGATGGTTGCATTTCTGACTTTTAAGCTAATAGTGGAAATCCAATGAAAACATTGCGAAATATCTCGAACATGGGAGGGGGGAGGCGTTGGCCCCTGAAAATACTCCATTCCTATAGTGTTTGGGCCTCTGAACACGATGGTGAAGTTCGTTTGCCGATCCGATCTTCCCTTCGGGAGTTGTTGGGGTAGACAGACGCGGACGGACGGACAGGACAAATGCAACTGCTACCGATTTTGGTAACTATCACAAAATCTCCCAAATGGGTTGCTAACAACAATTATAGGAGATCAAAAAATGTTTCTTATTGAAACATTTTTTTTTTTTTTTTATCAAATGGAGGTTTTTATTAAGGAGGTTAAGCATGAAGACAAAAAAAAGAAAATTACATTATTAATTTAAATTGCATCCATAATGATTAAGAAAAATTAAATGCACAAAAATAAACAAAAAATGAGCTTTTATGTAGAGAAACTGCTGTCCTAGATTCCTGACATAATAGCTCAGGATATGTGAACCTGTGCTTATTTTGTTTTTTAGTGGATTTTTATTTTCCTTATACATCATTAATTGTACATTGATTCACATTTACTGACACTCATCATCCAGGTTCAGATCACTGTGAAAATGCAGATCTATTACATGGAGATTACAGGAAAAAAATGGATTCTACAAACATCTAATGAAAAAAATTCATTCAAAAACTGAGATAAACTAATTCATTCATACCAACATCATTAATAATGACAATTATAAGCGTATTAAACATAAACGAAATCCAGGTATTTCAAACTGCTAATGCTTTTCAGTGGGATTCTTTATAACCTTCACGAGCTAATTTCTTGACAGGGAGCCACACTAAAAATGTTTCATATATCAAAGTAACATCATCAGTACAATTATATGCTAAGTTTCAAAAAGATCAGTTTAAGGCAGGTTGGTGCGGCAACATGGGAAATTTGAAATTACGCTAGCCGAAATTAGAGCCGGATTAGGGATGGAACCGGATTAGTGATGGCGTAGTGTAGTTGATAAAAGATTTGAAAGATTAATTTGCTAAAACAACTTTTATTTATCCGGCGCTACAGTTCAGGTATGTTTGTTCATTTATTAATTTATACGATACAAATAAGTTATAAGTATTTCTAAAATTAATTTTTTTAATGATTAATGTTAAACTTTAAGAGTAATAAGTTGTAATATATTACGTTGAATGTAAATTACGTAATTATTTTAGATGCTTCCCCTACACCTTAGAATTTTGTTTATGTGTAGGTAAATTGGATCCTTCTGAATTATGCACCAATACCACTACAATACAAAAAAAAAGGACTGAATATCGAAAAGAACTTAGTCAACGCCGGCCTTTGCCACGTTCTCTCCTGCATTTTAATGGCTCAAATTAATAATTTAGTGTCATCAATTAATAAACAAAAAAGATGGAAATCACGTGACATCAATAAAGAATTGTAATTCAGACTAATATTGTGGCGCCGGAAACCAAATGATAGAATTATTAATGAAAGCCAATGATTAAATCTCTTTTTGACGTCAGTTCTGACCATTGCAGGCCTCTTAGGGCTCCGTTTGTTCAAACTCCATAATTAAAAATCTCCGATTTCAATTAAATCTTTATTTAATAATGCTCCTAAAAAAAACAAAAGCAGATAAAAGTATTCAACGACGTTTCATCTTTTATTTGATTTTCATAACTGCACAACTGAAATTAAACAATGTTATTTAGCAATCGAATTAAAGATAAGATTTTATAAAGCAAAAATTGAATTGCTGTTTTGCTGTTTTGCATAAGTTAAAAATATATAGCAAACTAAAATAACGCTATTAAGACCATGCAAATGATCACGAAATGGAACTATCAAATATTTCATTGCAAACAACGATTTCGAAAAATGAATAAACCAATTTATTTATTGAGGTTTTTAGCTTATAATTGAGGGAAGTTTGCACAAAATAGTCATAGCTCTCTAGATTGCTAAATGTTCACTATTTTTAGTTGTTGTTTTGTAAGTTTTATCGAGTTACAAGTGTATCAGATATGTAATTCAGTGTTTCGATTTTAAACTGCCTTTCGATGTGGAGATTCTTTTCTCAATGTATGCTATTTTTACTAAAGCCGTTCGTAGGAATCAAAATGGTATTTCCAACAAGTCAAAAAGAAATAACAAATTCACAATAAAATACAAGTTCAGAAATTCATATTCCAACCTTCCGCCGATATCAAAGGAATTTTCATAATGCATTAAAAAGGTAAAAAGCGCAAAAAAATTATTAATAAACATCAATGGACGAAATCAAACATACAGTATACTAAATGATCCTAGAACAACTTAACATTTCTGTATCTGAAATAGTGAATTTATTATTATTGTTTTGTTTTTTAATTATTATAAGAATAACATCGATATTAATCTTTGTAGGGAAACCTCGTTGTTTTTATGTGAGTACTCCTAGTGGACGATTGCCAAAGAGCGTGAAACACCAGTTTAGGGATGTCGTTTGACAGATATAATAGCGCTGGTTCATTTGCTCGCTGGCCTCTAAAACACTCGTATCGCACAGAAAAGCAAACACCACAGTTGGAATCTCCTTCGAGTCTCCAAAAGATGAATCTCATCAAACATTAAGAGAAAAGCATATTGTTTAAACTTCTTCAAGAGTAACTCTCTTAAATAAATGTAGTTATATAATAAGCTTAATACAAACGCTCCATTTTCTTCATTATATTTTAATATTTCTTAATACACATTTAAAAACAATGCGATATTACGTAATATAATTGTTTTCAAATATATATAATGTTTATTTTTGAAAAAGAACTACAGATAGGAATTCGAAATATTAAATTTCAAAGAGGAAATGAAATGATTTCTATTAAATTTAATAAATAATTATAATATTCTTAAAATGTGGGTTTCTCGTTTTCTCGCTTTTACAGATCACACGAACAACTCTAACTGTATTTGTAGCTGACAATATTAATAATGAAAATTTATTTAAGTTTGCAGATAAATTATTAAAATCAATAAATATTTCTTTTTAATTTGAAAATATTTGAAAATATCTGTTTTCATTTAGCGGATATTCTAATTTAAAAATAAAAATAAGTTTTAAAATAGAGAATTTTACTCTTTTGTTATTATTTTTAAGATTAAAAAAAAAAAAGAAAAGGATAATATAAAACCTGACGCTTTAAGCAAAGTGCACTTCAGAAACTGTTTGTGAAAATTGCAATTTCTCACAAATTCTATCACCTTTACTCCCCCGCACTGTGTCCAGTGCGTTGAACCTGTGCTATTTTTCATCCGTGTCCGGATTTTGTATCGTTCCACCCCCAACGCAATATAAACCCCTTCCGGATAAAACTTTTACGTTGGCGGATATTAACGACGAAGCGTCGTGGACTGGGGCCAATTTTAAGTTGAACATTATAACTCCCACCTCTTCCTGGACGATGTTTACACCTGGAGCTAAGAATTCAATTAGAGGACGGACCGACGGGAGGCTAAATTAAGGTGGAATACAGTTTAAGAGGAAGAGGTGTGGGAGGCGGGGGTGGATAATGAACAGGCGCTTCCACCACAACACAAACCCCCAACGTTTATAAACGTGGGACGGGACAAGGAAGGAAAAAATACCTTCATCGTCATCATCAGTGTGACGTCACAGCGGGAAGTGATGGAGGAGTGGATAGATCAAAAAAAAAAGAATTCTCCAAGGAAAACAAAACAACAAGATACAATCTTAAGACAGATTGCGCCCATTAAGAGATTATTTCTAACGACTTCTTACGTTATGAGGGAATTCAGATAAGAAATGGATAAGCTGTTCTAATCTGTCTCGAATTAATAGGGTTCATGATTTATTAGCGGATATCAACCAAACATGCTGGTAGCTTAATCTAAAAGGAAGTATAAAAACAATACAGGGGTTTATGTTGCGACATTTAATCTGTATGTACTCTACATCCACTTCATTTCAGTCTGTAGTGGGGTTAAACGATGGCTAACAGAGGCCGACAGATAATCGACGTGTAACTGTGTAGTAAAATGGAAATTACCTAAAAAACCAACTGTCACACATATATCTTTTAAAAAAGTTTGTATTAAAATAAAAGTTAAAGTTAAAGTTGCGATCAGGCCCAGAGGACCGCGCAATGCAGCTGGAGGGTAGGCTCCAGTGTTCAGAACCTACGGAACAAAGTTGAGGACGGGGGGTCGGCCCGTCGCTCGCCCGCCTTTAACTCCCGGGAAAGAACCCGATACTCATTCTATAGAGGGCTGGGTAGACTCTAGGGCCCGTTTGGAGGAGAAAGAAGCGTGGAAAAATCCCCGTCCTCCGCCGAGGCCGGGAATCGGCTACCGGGCTACCACTCGGCTACCGGGCCCACCATTAAAATAAAAATTGACATTAATACATTGACACCTCATTTTTTGGTCTTTTCTCCAAGTCTTGTGTGGCAATTCGTTTTTCTATAGTACATTTGCAAATACGTTAAAACTCCTAGCTATGTTGGAAATTAGATACTTTATTTTATGTATTATTAATAGGATCTGTATAAATGTAGACCGGAATAATGCATGGCTCAAATCGTCAGGGATTCAGTCACTACATTATTCTTTCGGACAATTACCCAGTACACTGGAAGCACCTATAACATATACAACGTATTAATATTAAACTTACTCAAGTCTTAATAGAACAGGAAAGTAATACGAGCAAATCTGGCAAAATATAATAAGTGCCTTTGTTCTCGTCACTCTGGAATCACATCACATTATTTATGACTGAGTAGTTTGAAAAGGTAACGAATACGTTAAAACTTTTTAATAGTTGCAATAAAATGGCCTTGTCCTTCCGAATCCTTTAGTACAAGGACCACAGATATTTTGTTGTTGTTGTTATTGTTGTTTTTTAATTTTATTCAAAATACAGCATGTTTTGGACATTGTATAGAAAAAAGCAAGTTACCTTATGCTGGCCGAACACGTGTCAATTTTCTTCAGTATTGATGGTCAATTTTATTGATATCAACCGTTTCCATCAATAAAAATGATCAATATTGATCAATATTGACCAGTTCAAGAAAATTGATGTTGATACAAAAAAGGATCAACTTCAGTTGTCAAGAAGTATTGATGGTGTGCGAGCGAATCACAAGAACGGATGAAATCACGTGACAATGGTGATGTACAAGCAAGGCGCCTCTTTGAAGATAGGAAACGCACTCTGAGCATTTAAAGCATCAATAATCAGGTCAATACTCGAGTAGAAAAAACTGTGTGTTCGCGCGTGATATCAACTGTCAATATCAATTTTAATCAATATCGACCGTCAATACTGAAGAAAATTGACACGTGTTCGGCCAGCATTAGTTATTTTGTGAAAAATATTGTATAAATAACTATTAAGTAATGACACGTATCTGTTTAATTATTGGTTCCATTCTTCGCAGTGGTGCAATTGTTAAAATTCTTCTTTCCAAAGAAATATTGAAAGATTAATTTTAAAAAAACTATATTTAATATTATTAAAATTTAAATAATAAAAGTCACGAAAATAAATCGACTTAAATAATATGTTAGTCGACTTAAATAATATAAAAGCAGTTTATCAATTAATTTCCAAGGGATTTGATGAATATAAGTGATTACTATAAATATGATAATATAATAATTTAGTGAAGGAATGTGATTCAATTTTGGAATTTTTTTTTAGCTTTCAAATTAAAAGATAAAATTTTAAATAAAGCATAGTTAATTACTTCGGAGTCGGAGCTCCATAAGTTAGACTCCCCATGGCATGGAGGTTTAGTTATTCCGAATTCCGGTTCAGGCCATCTCCAGTTTTTAGATGGCCGTTGACCGGATCAGGAAAATCGTAATAACTGGACAAAACTGGGTTCCACTTATACTAAAATCGACTGAGAACGAATACCAATGTGGTCAAGGTAGCCATTGGCCATATAGTGAGAATGGGTAAAATGAGAGTCTATACATACTAAACAAACTCAATGTGGGCATCGCTTTAAGTTGCACTTGACCACTGAATTACAACAGCTTGAATAAATGAGTTTTGCGCGCGAATCAGCAGTGATGTCACATACGAAAGATATCATATTGAAAAATCCTGGATTTCGGAATTCCAGATTAGCGATGTCAACAAAATAAAATAAAATATTTTATATTTTAAGTTCATTGAGTTTTAAAACACGAATTCATGTCTATAAATTTAAAGATAATTATACTATTGAAGAGAAATACGTTATCATTATTATTAGAACAAATGAACAAGTAGGTATAATTGTATTTTATTTTATCATGCAATCTGTATTTTGTCATTCTACTTGAGAACGGCCGGCGAGCCCGGATCGAAACCCGATTGTAATGTTATTTTATTTAATAGATATTGTTAGTTTATATTGTGTGTACGGCCTTGTTGATTCTTTTATATTAAATTTTTACACACATTAAAGTTTAGCATGAACAAGTACATGTATTTCGAAACTGTTTTCTAAACTGAATTTTAATTACTTTCATGAAACTGATGCCAATTTACTTCCACAGTAATTAAATGGCTTTTTTTTTCTACTTCTTCCAAAAAAAAATCAATTCTATACTTTGATAATTATACACACAAAAAATAAAATATTATGCAATTTCGACAATAAGATATCATCGAGTAAGATATGATAATACGTGCAACTTATTATTGTGAACAATATTGCTACGACATTAATTAGCAAATGCAATTCAGCTTAGTTTAATTACCAGAATGTGCTTAATAGGCTTACTGTGATAAGGCTGAGCGAAATCTCAGTTATCTTTTCGTTTCAACCTTGCTAGTAGAATTCTGAAATTCAAAAGGGTTGCCATGACAACTTTATCTTCGTAAGAATTGTTTGAGATTAGAAAAATTAAGAAAGACAAATCTTATAAGCATATCGTCTGCTCCTCTTAATTATCGTTGTTACAGATCATTAAAATACGTAAAATACATTTAATAGGTAAATGTTTTAATGTATTTTTCAAATCCATTTACTGTTTGAAATCCTTTTAATGTGTCCCAGTCATTCCGTTTTATTAAATCTCACTGCTGTTATTTTCGCTGAGGACAAATTTAGTCATAAACCGATGTCGTTTCAATTTAGTTTATATTTGTTCCTAAAAAGGAACGTTTTGATTCATATTTCATTCAAATACTTTCCGTAAAGTAAACACTGGGAGAAAATTAAGAATATAATTTTTCAATAAAAAGCTAATAAAAACAAAGTTAATTATCTAAAAAGTCAATTCATTTTAATCAAAGCAATGCACGCGCAAGGAAGAGTCGAAGTAGGTTTTGTTAGAAAACGAAGACATGCATTGTTTTGTTTGTTTTCTATAAGAATTGTTCATAACTTTAAGCGCGACTTTAGAGTTATTTCTGTTATTTTTAGCCGTAGTTCAATAGCTTCAATGATTCATTGACGATTCCTATTGTGTTGCCAGCTCTGTTTCGTTTGCAACTGACTAACACATACTGACTAATCCTGTAGTTGTAGCAAAGATGTCAGTCTGAATTTCGTGGAGCATCGGTCATAAGTGAAGGCAATCGGAAATATTTTCTTCAAAAGTTAAACCTCACTCCAATAACAGACGAGATTCTGATTTGAAAGAACCGTAAAGAAATGAAATAAAATTTGCACTTCGTCTTTGTCTTCCTGTAAATTCATGGTACACTGACAGAAATTGAAATTGCCACATTATGAAGGAAGCCTCGAATTGTTGTTCGAGGAATTTACAGCATTAAAAGCACTTGCATTTATTGATTAGTGACACCATATCATAACAGTCATCAATGGTTATTTTCAGGATACAGTACCATGCAAATGGCGGCTCAAGAGGTACGCTTGAGTTTTATACAGACTTAAAAATGATTCCAGTAAAAACGGCAGATTACGACTAAATAACATTCTAAAACAATAACTTCTGCGTTAGCCATTAGTCTTCCAATTACAAAAAACCCAAAGATGTTATTTTAAACTCTTCACTTGTCTTTGCTTTTATAACTACGGGAGTGCTTTTCGCATCAAAATATCCGAAAAATGCCTGCATTTCACTATTCACAGAAATTCAACTATCAGATAATTCTAATAGATCGATAGTATTCTGATAGTTCTGAACTATCAGAAAACAATTAAAAATAATTTACGTGTATTTCTGAATATGAAATGAGTAAATTCTGGCCACCACACACACACACACACAGTTCTAATTAAAATACACAAATAAAAATACAATAAAATGCGAGTACTTTCAAGATGGTCTACATCTCGTTTTCAAGCGGAATAATGAAAAACACTTCTTATTTTTTTTAATATATTCTTCATTATTCCGCTTGAAAACGAGATATAGACCATCCTGAAAGTATTCGCATTTCATTGTATTTTTAGCAGCCCCATGGTTACAGCTTTCCTGTAAAACCGCTAGGAGACCGCTCTTGCTTTTGTCCTGTCTGTATGTCACACTCTATAGCGGCCAAACGATTAGAGATATTCGAATGAAACCTTCACCATTGTGTTCAGCATCAAAAAGTAGGTGACCAAGTACAAAAAAATCATATCTCTAGGACCACTCCCTTACCCCTCAAGGCGTTTTCTGTCTTTTAAAGGCGTTTTTAAAAGAAAGGCAACGCCTTGGGGGGGGGGGTCAGGGAGTGGGAGGTTAGCGGCCCCTAGATTACAGCTTGCCTGTAAAACGTAAGGGACCGAAACCTTCACCATTGTGTTCAGTATCAAAAAGTAGGGGACCACTCTAAAAAATCTGACCTCTAGGACCACTCCCTGACCGAAAGTTGGGTGTCAAAAGTGGTCGCTTCCGATAAAGTTGATGTTTATAAAAGTTTGTTTATAAAATTGTGCATATTATGGGACCGCTTTGCTTTTGAGACTGTCAAAAAGCATTAATTGTCTTATTATTTATGTATTTAAATTAGAACTGTGTGTGGTGGCCAGAATCTACTCATTTCACATCAGAAAACAACGAATAATGTACCAAAAATTCACTGATCAAATTACCGATAATAACATCTCCGCTATTTTCAACAGTTATTCGAGGGAGGGTTGACGTCCTACATCGTTTTCGCGAAGCACAAAGTTTTACGATTTCCACAATTCCTTCGATCAGAAAGTACTTGTTCAAACATTGTTTCAATTTGCATTCTTTCTTTTATTTCTGTTAAAAAAAGGTCCTACCGAAATACATCCTTGATATTTCTTAATTTCTTAAGGATTTTATTAAGTATTTAGTTTTATAAAACTATTAATTAAATAGAATGTTACTTATTCCAATCTAACATCCTTTATTTTCTCTGATAAGTACATTGTTGTAGATTTTCTTTCAGTAACTTTCCTTCATATCAGGGATCCGTGAAACCCTGACATCCGTTGTCACCGGGTTCTAATTCCACTTACCTAACAATATCACAATTTCTTCTTTCAGCATAAAACAATACAAAATGATTTGTTTTTCCTGCAAAACGTATGTATCTGTTCATTTGAGATTTCTGTAGACCAAACTTTGGCTAACCATGACGTATGCTTTCTTTGTATCAGGTCGTCAAAAAAGTGAATAGTTTTCACAGAAACGATGAGAAGGACTACACTAATGTACAGCTTGTATAAATACACCAGCATCGTCACCATGAACGTAATTAAGTTTAAGAGTAGCAGCAATGGATCACTTGAGATTTAAGCCCCTACCGACGTCACGTATGATGTGTAAGCACATGCTGAGGATCTTGTGGGATAAACAAACATACAACTTAGTGTGAATTACTAAAAAAAATAGTCGATTTTTCGATATTTCAAGACGGAATGGTTCAGTACTGTGCAGTTCCTTATTGTAATAATTCTGTAAAAACGCTTGGAATATCCTTCTTTAAAATAATATTTCTTCTATATCTACATGGGTTAAAACGAAGCACATGGCTTTGTTTATTCCACGAGCCAAGCAGTAGCCTGGTGGGATATTTTGTAACTACGAAGCCCCGCCTACCCTCACGTGGTCCATTATTAATGGATTAATCGTTCCAGATATATATCAGCGACATCTACTGTTGAAAAACTAAACTACAGTAAATTGTTGGTGAATCAATGTTAAAATAACGTGATTTTTTTTTTATCATAGTAATACAACACCGTATTATTCTAAATTCAAATTTTTTTAAATTTCAACTTTAATTTCAGATATTAATTGTTTTTTCATTCTTATTTTAAATAACTGACGTTACATGGACAGCCAGAAATGATGAAGTGTTCAGATTATTTCCTTATATGTCAAACATTGTTTTTATATAGTAAGAGATAAAAATAAGCCATTTGCAAATACGTCACGTGCATTACTGTGTTATTATTCTACAATTTATAGGATGCAAAGGAAGAAATACAACAAAGATAGTTTTATAAAAATCCTCCTAGAGAAAGCAAGTCAACCTAAAGATCACAAAAAAAAAAAAGCAAAAAAAAAAAAGCAAGCCAGTCCACAAAAATTCCTTGGACGTGTTCCAATTCTTCATTAGCTCTTATCTTCACCTATGGCTGTCCACAGTTCATTTCTTATGACAGACATTAACGAAAGAATGGTTTGCTTCAAGCCGATGTAAACCTTTTGTATCGAGTACTTCAGAACTGTTGTATGGCTTGGTTATTGTGATGTAGTTGTGCGAGCCAAATATCTAATATTCCCTAATACCTACAAATTAGTACAAAAATAAAATAATTCTTCAGTCACTTACGTTGGCGACTTTTTTGCTCACAGCTGTAACCAAAAATAGTTGGGCGGCATCAAACAGGCAGTTTTGAGCTAAATACTTGCTTATGTACAAAATCAATAGAGACCTCCCTTGTAAAATCTTACACCTACTTCTAAAATGTTAGCTTTGCTGGATCTATAGTTTATGAGTTCCCACCCTCACTGAGTTTAATCGAAAATTTGTTTTAACAGATTGTTTTAACCAGTAGATACGTTAAAAATCGAATCACCACTTGTATTTCGACTTCTGTATCTCTGCTGTGGCTATGGATGCCCGTGAATAGGGATGCTGCAATTACGATCACCCTGTATTTACTTCAATAGAATCAAAATGCATCTCCTAAACAAACTTAACTGATTCCGGGAGAGGAACAATTTCTGATAAATTATCGCTGTTTTAAGAAGAATTATGTCGTTAAAAATATACAATACTTCAGTAAAATAAAGTACTGTGCATTTATGAAAGGCAGAGCTATCACTGCCGGACGATTTTACTCCGCAGAGGGGTGATACGCTGAGATGGGCACTTTCCTAAGAAATTCTTTTGGACATTTTCGCTTTTAAGAAAAAAATAACAAGGAGCATTTTTGCAATAGTATTTATTCTTTCCATAATTCTTTCCTGAAAAGCGCAAATAAAACGCAGCTACTAGTAAACTAGCACTATAAAAAGTAAACATCACATTTTTGTTTCTCCTCGCCCCTATTTTGAAGAAATCGAAGGTGACCTGACGCATGCGCAAAAGCGTTGAAGGCTCTCGTAAACAAAACCGAACAGTAAGTACAAAATATGTAGTTAAAAAGTACAATATGTTTGTAAATATAGGTACGAAATATATCATTAATATATATCTACAATATTTCTGTAAAGTAATTTATTAATTTTTAATAAAATTTAACGTGCGTGCATAATTTATAAAATAATAAATAAAAAGGCCAACACACTTGACTAGTTTAAAAAAATATTTAACACATTAAAAATACATATAGAGGAACACGACCGGTTTCGCCTCCGTTCCCACGTAACACAAAGCGTTGGCCCAACGTTGGCTGATGGTTGGCACTGTTGGGGAATGGTTGGTGGTTTTGCCAACCAAATGCCAACAGTTGCCAACCGTTGGCAAACAGGCGTTGGCCCTACGTTGTGAAAACATCGTTGGCCCAACGTTGTTTTTTTGGTTGGCAAATTAAAAGTGACAAATTATGTATTATGTTTCTATATTATTGGCAAATTAAAATACATATGTAATTTTAAAATTAAAATAATGATTTCATTGCATGAAATTTAAATGTTAAAATTACTCTGGACAACACCCTATGAAGAAGCGTCGCATAGCCAAGTCCCCGGTAGAGGGAGCCACCAATACCTAGCTCCGCAGGAATCGCAGAAATCGCAGCTCGTGCTTTGCTTCGGACATTTCATGGATTTCTAAGTTTGATTGTTCTTTTGAAGAGAGAAATTGCAGTTTTTATCAATCGAATATATACACAATTCTATGTGGAGAATCTTGAGTTAACAAAGGTAAGACCCTTTTTATTTAATATAATTTAAAATACTTTTGAAATATATCTTAACGAATTCGTTAGGCCTACATTTTTAGAGCAAGCCATGTGAATTTCGAAGAATGAATGTATGTTAGTTTCTTTCTGCATTTAAAGTTTTAAAAAAACATTTAGAAATAAATGAATATTTCGTAAATTACATGATAATTAAATTTTATAATGGATATATCATAGTTATTAGTAATGAAATTTTGAAACTGTTAATTAAATCTGTTTGGTGCTTTGTAATTCAAACAGATAAACAACAAGTTTAGTTTAAAAAAATATTTTTTTTATCTTAACTATTTTATATTTTCTTTTCTCTTAATTATTGGTTCTTTAATTAACATTGGTTGAAGGAAATCATTAAAATTTTATTTCCTTTAATATTAAAAATGAATGTGTTTAAAACAAATACCTGTTGTGTTTCATAATTATACTAACAGAATAATATAATTGGATTTAATTTAAGTAAATAATAACGCGCATTTCAAAAATGTGGATGTTTTCTGTAATAAGGAGACGCTGACAAAAATAAAATGAGATTTCGTTTGTTTTGTGTTCACGATTTTAAATATATATTTATAAACAGCCTTTTAAAGAAAATAATCTTAGTTGTTTGAATAACTTCATCTGCTAAAACTATAAAAAATGAATAATAAAATCCCAAGTCAAACAAATAAATTCATTATATTTCATTGCATACATGTGATTCATAAGTCATTTTCATTGAATCATTAATCTAGATTAATTATTGATTCTGTAGATTTTGTAATAAAATTATTGATTACTACGTGAAAGCGTTATTAGTAAAAAATACGAATTTCTTGCCATTCAGCGCCACATTAAATAATCATAAGATTATTAATACCTAATTTTTATAGTATTTCAATACAACCAGTATTGTCACCCACAAAAAATTAGTTGTAATTATATATTAATCTTCAAAATTATTCACAGGGTCTTCCTTAAAAATAATTTCGAACCTCATTCAATATTCAAATAAAAATTTATAAGTAAATCAAAAATATATAAGAGTTGCAGCCATTAAAATTGAAAAAATAGCGATTTCTTAAAATGAAATGTATTTAGTGGCTCCGAGATTTTTATTACTGCACGGATCAATGGATATCCGAAATAGCGGGGGTATCTTTTAGGAATTGGGGTGAAAGAGTTTGACCTAATTCCTTTTTGACCCCTTTCTGAAGGCCCAAATAAGAATGAATTGAATATATTAATTACGGATATTCAATGAAATTGAATTTTATTGGATTTGTGTAATTCAGAAAATACCTTTATTTAATCAGTAATCGATTATTGATCTAGATTAAGTACTGCTTATTTAGATTTAAAGTTATTAAGAGTGTTACTAGTTAAAAAATTTTGGTAAAAAATTCATATCAGCTTATCATGCCGAAAGATTGTTTTATACTTTTTAAATATATCTTTACTTGGAATTTAATGTTATGTATTTAATAAATTTTAAAACAATTAACAATTTGAATATTTCGATGATGAAATCACCATAACAAGAAATTGATAAAAGAAATTATATTTATAGAATTTGCAGAATTTTCGGCAATAACAATATTTTTAATTTTTTGTCAGGCCAGAGAAAATAATTTGAAGTCCACTGACACCATTTCCATAATTTAGCTGTACACATAAAAAAAAAATTATGTGGTATAAAAATATATATATTATTTGTTTTTGTGAACTTTAAAAACACATTTATATATATAAAAAATTAATAATATATATATATATTATTTATTTTTTTATATATATATAAACGTATTTCAAAGTACACAAAAACAATTAAATATCTGGGCTTAATAATAAATGACAAAATTTGTTGGAATAATCACATAAAATACTACATAAAAAGTTAAACGAACTGTCATACATATTCTATCATATAAAAGACATACTTCCAACGCAGATTAAAATATTATTATATAATGCTTTATTCGATTCAAACATAAATTACGCTGCTAACATTTGGGCGAATACCAATGACAGTTGTTTAAAATCTAAAATAAATCTGCAAAATAAAATTTTAAAGTTAATTTTTTTAAAGCAAAATGTAAATGATAAAAGTATAATGTTAAATAAGAAGCTTCAATATATAGTAAGCTAAATCCCAAACAAAAATTCATGTACAATATACTAATTAAAAACTATTATAAAATTTTTGAGCACAAGAAAAGAAGAAAAACAAAAATCCTCATCATATCTAATACAATTCAAGTTGTAATAAAATTCAATAAACACACATTTTTATAAGTTTCAAAAAATATATATATTAAAGGAATTTGTATACAAAACATTGTGGAAACCGGTTTTCAAGCCCTTGCACAGGGCTTATACAAATTCCTTTAATATATAGATTTTTTAAAACTTATAAAAATGTGTGTTTATTGAATTTTATTTCAACTTGAATTGTATTAACCACTATTGACACACATTAAATACATATCACATCATATAATCTAAGAAACAAGAAAAATATCCGTCTTCCCTATCCTCTTATATACAATGAATATGGAAAGAGGCATTTTAACTATATAATTGAAAATTTATTCAACAATACAGATGAAAAAGAAATATATATATAAAAAATAGAAGAAAATCCAATGTGAAGAAACTATTAAAAAAGTTGCTGATAAAATTAGAATGAATTTCTATTGTTCAATTGTTTTCATTGTAATTGTAAATCCTGTATGTAATATCTCATTTAATTATTTTGTTCAATTTACTTACAATGTCCTTAATATTTATTGTTACTAGTTCTTACTTTACTCGACAAAAATAAGCTAAACATAGGTAACTTTAATATACATAAGTATAATATATGTAGAATTAATTTTAACTTTTAAATTATGTTACTGCCTAATATAAAATTTTAGAAAATTAGCACTTAGCTGTCTACTTGATAAAAAATCACTTGAAAACTATATACAGTGATTTAAGTCTTTTAATGTTTTTTAATACTGTATTAATACTGTATTTAAAATTAATTAAACAATTTTAGTACTGTATATCTATATTCAGAACCTGTCGATAGGGATTTACATTCCTAACGGGATTGTAACTTTTGTATTTAAAAATCATAGTCAAATAAAAAAAAAATTATTATTAATATTATTATTATTATTAATTTATATTATGAACTGAAAGTGTAAGATTACAATAATAGTAATATTGTTTTTTATATTTGTGGATGACAATATTAACAAACCTTTTTTTATTAATATTAAAAGTAATTTCATTTAAGTCTTTAATAATGGAATTTAAAAAAAAAAATATCTCTATTTAGAGAACATTCTTAAACAAAATATATAAGAAAAAAAAATATCAAATCCATTTCAATACGTGCTCAATATTTAAATATTGAAATGGATTTGATATTAAAATTTTACAATCATTTTTTAAAATCCTGTTAAATTTCTTTCAGGTGTAAATATGCCTTCGTGTTGTTGTGTGCCAGGATGCAGGTCCAATTTAGAAATGAGAAGAGATGACAGTCTTTCAATTTCCAAAAAAGACACAACATTGGAATTTTTGCTTTATATATTTAAAAACAAAAGCTGAAAAATTAGAAAATCATGAATTACTTGTGGATTTGCTGTTAGATGAGATTATTATAAGACCTGAAATTAATTTTTCTGTGAATACTTTGTCTGGCTCCAGTGCAAACAAAACTTTACAGGCTGACAACAGTGTACAGAGTTTTATGATATCTTCTACACATTCAGACAATATAAAGATGTTGCAGCCCTTATTCCTGTTAAAAATTTAACTGCTAGTGATCTACTAGAAATGACAGAGCAGATAATAGATATTATAAAAAAGCTGGATACCCTATTATTAGTAACATTTCTGACAATAGGATTAACAGAAATATGTTCACTCAGCTTTGTTGTGGTACGTTAACAACTTTCATAAGTAATTCCAAAAACGGTGAATTCAAAATCTTTTTGATTCGGTCCATATTCTTAAGAGCATCAGAAATAACAAACCGAGAAGGCTTCATTTTTTTCACAGATCTGGGAACTATACTGAAATGTTTACAATATCATTTAAAGATTTGATATTAATTCTTGGGAACTAAAAGGCAGCTTAGTAAAACTTGCTCCAAAATTAAATGAAAAAGCTCTTTCTCCAAGTAATCTTGAAAGACAGAATGTTAGTTTATGTTTGAGAATTTTTCATGAAACAAATATTGTTGCAGCATCACTTTTGGACAGTCAGAATAGTGAAGAACTTGTTAAGTTTTTGCAGATGGTAATAAAGTGGTGGAAAGTAGTCAACATCAAGAACACTAAAACTGCTAGAAAACTGTTCTGCTCGACCAGCAAATAGAAGCACAAATGCGTTTGCTTTTTTTTTTTTTTTTTTTCAATTATCAAGAAGACACCATCAGTAGAATTAATCTTCAGAAGCACTTATTTTTCAATTTTATGTGTTAAAAATATTTTATTTCGAACAATAGTTTTTTGTGTGTTTGTTTGCAAGTTGAGATTAAAACCATTCTACTGAATTATTCAAATACTTCTGTATCATAACTTCAAATTAAACATAAGAAATAATAATTTAATTCAAAACTCATGCCGATATTTCGTCTTAACTTAACATTAAGACTTACTCATGGTTCTAAATACAAAATACAAATGAAAAGAAGAAAATTATTCTTAATTTAACAAAATAAAACATTCAACAACTGAACAACATCAAACCTTCGTAAACAACATCAAACCTTCGTAAACAACATCAAACCTTTATTAAAAATAATGTCAAATAATAATAACAATAAAAACGATAATAACTATGAACAATAAATTGAAATCGGAAAGACAATAGCATTGGTCGTAAACCTTTTATAAATCTCTAATATCTTTTACTTCTATTATCTTAATTTCTTTACTTTAATTTCTATTACTATAATTTCTTTATTTCAATTTCACAATTTCTTTTATTCTTTTATTTTCCATTAATGATTTTCTAAAAATCCCTAACGATATCCCACTTACTTTTAGGGATTTATCTCTATTAAAACAATAACAACTATTTATCAGGCTGGATTCTAATGTAAATCTTTCACTTTCGTCTTGAATATCAAATGCTATGTTCACAATGGGGTCCGGATTGTGCCCATATGTGAGACAGTGGTTTGCCCACTCTGAAATATTTTTGTTGTTTCCCTGATAGGCTCGTATGTGTTCATCTAATCAAAATTCCTTCATAGCCCTGCCCGTGCTCCCTATGTATATCCCCTGACAATTTCTGCATTGCAAAACATAAACCACCCCCATCCTATGTAAAGTTTTTTCATATCTTCCACATTTCTTAAACAAACTATTGCTTTTGAAATACATTCTGTTTACGTCATTCTCTTTGCAAACATTTTTAACACAGCTATTAACATTGGTCCCTATAGGTAATTTTATACATTTTCTGTACTTCATAATGTCTTTGTTCTTCTGGAAATTTCTCTTCCTGAAAAATTCTTTAAATGTCTTTAAAATAAATTCCTCAGGATACTCATTCGTTATCAATCTATTTTTAAGATCCTGAATCTTCCTGTGCCAAAGTTTTTTTATCCTCTGTGTAACACGTTATCCTTCTTAGGTTATTCATAATTATTGTTCTTTTTTGTAGATGCCCGATGGTTGGATTCAAAATTCAAGATATGGTTGCTTTGATATTCTTTCCTAAAATTACCTATAGGGACCAATGTTAGTAGCTGTGTTAAAAATGTTTGCAAAGAGAATGAAGTAAACATAATGTATTTCAAAAGCAATAGTTTGTTTAAGAAATGTGGAAGATATGAAAAAACTTTACATAGGATGGGGGTGGTTTATGTTTTGCAATGCAGAGATTGTCAGGGGATATACATAGGGAGCACGGGCAGGGCAATGAAGGAACGATTAGATGAACACATACGAGCTTATCAGGGAAACAACAAAAATATTTCAGAGTGGGCAAACCACTGTCTCACATATGGGCACAATACGGACCCCATTGTGAACTTAGCATTTGATATTCAAGACGAAAGTAAAAGATTTTTTATTAGAATCCTGCCTGATAAATAGTTGTTATTGTTTTAATAGTGATAAATCCCTAAAGGTAAGTGGGATATCGTTAGGGATTTTTAGAAAGTCATTAATGGAAAATAAAAGAATAAAAGAAATTGTGAAATTGAAGTAAAGAAATTAAAGTAAAGAAATTGTGAAATTGAAATAAAGAAATTAAAGTAATAGAAGTAAAAGATATTAGAGATTTATAAAAGGTTTACCACCAATGGTATTGTCTTTCCGATTTCAATTTATTGTTCATAGTTATTATCGTTTTTATGGTTATTATTATTTGACATTATTTTATTTTTAACAAAGGTTTGATGTTGTTTACGAAGGTTTGATGTTCTTCAGTTGTTGAATGTTTTATTTTGTTAAATTAAGAATAATTTTCTTCTTTTCATTTGTATTTTGTATTTAGAACCATGAGTAAGTCTTAATGTTAAGTTAAGACGAAATATCGGCATGAGTTTTAAATTAAATTATTATTTCTTGTGTGTAATTTGAAAAAAAACAAAAAACATTCTACTGAATATTTGATGCTTCAATCATTATCAGACAGATCTTCAGCTAAGTATATAGGGTCTTAATATTATTTTAATCACTTTTGGTTGTTTGTAAATGCGTGGTGTAATATTTATTTTTATTTCATAATGAATTATAAAGTTGTTAATCTAAGTTAAAAGTATGTTGAATGTTGCTGTTCTGCATAAACAAAGGCTATAATAAGATAGCATATCAATGGCTTGAATTTTTCAATTAAAACAGGATGTATAGATTCAAACTTGATGATGTAGATCACAAGTTTACAATTACTGATTTTTGTCATTACATTTTAAATTAAAATATTTGTAATTCAGATCAGTGTTATGATTAACTTTTTATATTTTTTAATCCATTTCAAAATTTGTCATTTCCAAAAGGAAAACAAAATAGTAGAGATTTTTTTTTAATTGACTAAAAGTAGGATTTCTAATAGTCATTTTCAATCATTGATGTTGCAGCAACTTTAAGTTTTACTGTGATAAAATTAAATATCAATTTGTGTATATACATTATATTTATGTTTTGTAAATAAACTATCAAACTTGTGCATATCTACATTGTTAAATTACTTTATAACTTGTTTTCAATCACACATTATTTGATAAGCAATTTGTTCATTAATAAAATTGTCATTCCTAATATCTAGCAGTTTTGTGCAACTTAAGTTATTTAATACATTAAATACTTCTTTCATTAAAAATAATGTTAAACTATGAAGCAGTATTTTCTTCATCTTATTTCATATCTATAAGAGAATCGGTGTGTTAAAAGTTTAACATTCACATCGACATATTGTACAAACAGTAACTTCAATTTCCTAATATGATTTTAAAATTTTTCAATAACCTCTTTCAAACACACTTAATATTCATAGAGCAATAAGGTTTGAATAAACAATAATTATTGGACATAAATAACATCTTATAAATAACTTCTTCAAAAAACACCTTTGGCAATATTTCGACTTATATTTTCAAAGCCTTATTCATGCCGTAATACATAAATTTCTTTGGAAAGGAGAACACGTCTCCTTATCCTAAAATGAAAAAATAATACAAAACAAGAATAACTTCTCAAACAAATAATTTGCTTATTTTAAAATTAAATATTAGAAGAATTTTTAACAATGAATTTGGCTTGTAATGAACGTGGCAGATATCACGTTATAAGTGTTTGTTTGAGAAGTTATTCTTGTTTTGTATTATTTTTTCATTTTAGGATAAGGAGACGTGTTCTCCTTTCCGAAGAAATTTATGTATTACGGCATGAATAAGGCTTTGGAAATATAAGTCGAAATATTGCCAAAGGTGTTTGTGTGTTTTTTGAAGAAGTTATTTATAAGATGTTATTTATGTTTAAATTTTTGGCATTTTAAGAAGATATAGTTTGAATAATTATTGGAATAGGGAGTTGATGTTGAGGATTATTAGGAACTAATTTATTTTTATGGACAAGATTTTATCATAAATCATAATAGTTCATTTATATTGTTTTCAAAAACAATTTGCAATACTGATTCCAAAGAACATTATATTTGTAAATAGCTATAAAACTTAAAGAATGGTCCTTTTGTTATTTCTAAATATTGCAGAATCACTTTTTTGGAAAACATATCATTTGCTTCAGTTTTACAAATTCCTTTAAAAGGAGAGCCAATATATGAATATTTTGCTGTAATGGACTTAACAAGCAAATTTTAATTGTCTGTCTTTAATTGCTGTGTATTTGTTTCATTTGACTTGAATTTTGCTGATATAAGATAAAGAATCTAGGAAATTTCCTTTTGCTGATGTATGTGGCTATTTACAAATATCAATGTTGTTTTGAATCAATTTTCATATGACTGTGTTGGCCCGACCTCGTTGGCCCAACATTGGCACAACCTCGTTGGCCCAACGTTGGCAACTCTGCCAATTCCAACATTGGGCCAACGGTTACCTGTGAACGTTGGCCCAACGTTGGCACGACCGCGTTGGCCCAACGTTGGCACGA
>JAFIDM010003189.1:57776647-57787485 GCA_023159025.1 Thereuonema tuberculata | reverse complement strand
CGTTGGCCCAACGTTGGCACGACCGCGTTGGCCCAACGTTGGCACGACCGCGTTGGCCCAACGTTGGCACGACTGCGTTGGCCCAACGTTGGCACGACTGCGTTGGCCCAACGTTGGCAACTCTGCCAATTACAACGTTGGGCCAACGGTTGGCCGTCAACGTTGGCCCAACATTGGGCCATCAGTTTTGTGTTACGTGGGTTATGAGGCTTTAACGAGTGACAAAGAAATTTAAAAAACATGGATAATTAAGCTCTTCTGAAGTCCCTTGGAATCCTCTGTATCTCTTTTAATGTGTTAAATGTTTTTTAAACTAGTCAAGTGTTTTAGCCTTTTTATTTATTATTTTAGTAATTTATTTTTTTAATGAAACTTCAATTAATCACTATTCAGTGAAATCTTGTAAATGCTTTCTACTTCCGGAGTCTAAATGTGAACAAAAAACGTGTTATCCACGTAAGGACAAGAGCGTAGAAATAAACCTTCATCAGTTACTTCGACACAGCATCGAAGTTAGAAAGGAAAGAAAATTCTCTGATATCATCTGTCGCTTCACATCGATACTGACGTACAAGATGAGTTGATGAAGTGAATGTGTCAGAAAAGATAATCAATAATTTTTTCCACGTATCTCTACACTAATGATTAACTTCCTCGAAGAAAAAAAAAAATCTTTCCTTGACAAGAAGTTACGGCATTGAATTATGTTCTTCGTAAGATGCAAGGATTATCAAAAAACAGATGAAGTACATTATATTATTATTGTTTTTAAAAAAATAGTTAAATTATTGTTTCAAGAAATTATTAACTTACGTAAACGAAACATTTATTTTAAAAAAAGTCATTAATTAGAATAGAGTCTCATTAATTAATGACCCATGCCATGAGAGGAATCTGTGACGGCTGTTTCGATACGTCAGGAGTGATTCACAGTATTTACCTGTTTCAATTAATTGAAATGATCTTAATAAGCCTGAGAGGCCTTACTACTTCATTTGAACATTTTTTCTTCTATTTGTCTGCCTAAGGCTGACGGATTTTTCATAGAATTTGATACAACTTCTTATTTACGGTCCAACTTCAAATAGTGTCACATTTATTTTGATGTCCATCAAAAATGATCCCGAATTCTTTGCTAAAACGGATGGACTGATATCTCTCGTTCTTTAATCGCAACAGATATTTCCACTGCGCCATTTTGAATGGCGAAAGAGGCTACGCTGCGCCAGGAACAAGGTATGAAGTCGAGAAAAGTCGTTGAAAGGAACAGCAACGAACAGATACAGAAGCAAGAAGGAAACATCCAAGCCTATGCCAGTATTCGAACCTAAGATCTGGAGTATCAACCCATAGTTGGTGGTCGCCTTGACCACTCGGCTGTGCCCCCCCCCCCCCGAACTTCACTGACACTTTTCTAAGCTGGAATTAAGGTCCACCATAAAAAAATGTTATCTTCTCCTTTCCCTCAGCAATCCTCCAATGAGAGCCCCATCGCTTAACAATGGTTAGATCAAATTATATCTTGTTTATGGTGACACCTATTGTCATAGATTGGAATTACTTCATATTACGATAAAAAAAAAAAGAAAGAAAAGACGCATATATTTGAAAATATTTTTCTAACTTTTGCAAGGCAAAACAGACTACATAGAAAATATTAATTGTTTAATATTTTCTACATAAACGTAGAATTTCTGTAACAGATTCGTTGGCGATCATCTTTTATGAATAATTTGACAGTGAATGCTTTCAAAATGGAAAAAAGAAATACTGTATATGAATTATATAAAGAGAAATTAATGCTAGCACATGAAAAATAAACGAATAAATTTCAGGAGAACTATTTATAAGAAATGTGTGAGCTTTTTATCTTTAATTATCACTTACGTTTAAGAAATCATTACCTACATAATTCATTCTCCTTATAAAGTGATTGTTTAAATAATCTGTCACTGCTTATATGAATAAATATGATCAACACAAACTATTATAAGCGCCTATATTAAAGTTCATGGGGCTTCAACTTATAACTGATGTAAAAGGAACACAAGTGGATAAGTGATACATTTATTTAAACTAACGTTTACTTGAAACATATTATGATCTTTCTTAAATTTATAATGATGGATCAAAACAACATATCTACAGTGTGGCCGGGAAGTTCAAGTACCCACTATTATGTAGTGCTATTATTATTTGTTTGGAGCGTATTTTTTTGATGGTCATGTTAATGGCGAAACTTATTTACATATTTTGCAAACAAGCTTATTTTCCACGAAGACGCGGGTATCAAAGAAAGCGTATGGCACCTACTCACTTCGCTCTTACTGTGCACAGAGTTCTTCGCGAACATTTTCCAGGACACGGGACCGGTCGCGGTACTCTAGCATCGCCAGCTGTATTGAAATGGCCACCACGAAGTCCTGACCTAACGATGCCTGACAACTCATTGTAGGGGAATCATCAAGGCCTACGTGTCTGAACGTCGTTATGCTACAAATGAAGAATTGCGCAATGCAGTTAAGGACGCATATCGAACCATCACACCGATGTTCCAAAAAATGTCAAGTAGGACATGGCTGCGTACGAACTTGATAGCGAACACACGAACGTATTGGATACTCAATGTGTAAATATTTTTTTTTTAAAAAATATGACTAAAGGGGTATGGGAACTTCCCGACCACACTATACAATTATAGAAAGAGGAAACCGCAAAAACCACACAACCTAAAAAAACTCCGGAATATTGTCTGGAATTCCACAAAAAGTAAGATAGACGCTGTGATAATGAAAAAGACTCCAAGGCTTCTTTATGGAGTATTCTTCCTAAGATGGTGAAGATATCTAAGAAGTATTTCTGTCTTTCTGTAGACCATTGTTGACAATGACACTACCGTGTGTTTTCTTTCTCTTATGTCGCTTTAATAATGAAAAATCTAATGTTAAGGTACCAAAAATGACTCTTATATGTCAAATACAACCTCCAAAACATTACTCAAGATTCTCTCGGCGAGATCTATCTGGCCATCAAATTTCATATCTTTAGCCTTTGTAGCTCGTGAGTTGAAGTGACTCACGCAGCCATCTGTCTGTATAATACAGTCTGATATCCACAATGACTGTAACAGAAGCGAGACTCCATCTAGCGGATTCCATTGGAAACAGAACCAGAAACATCCATATTCATTACAATGTTATCACTTCCTTTTTTTTAATATTTATATTAAAAGAATGAAAGGCATCGCATTTTCTCGTGTCTTCAATCCAACTCCCGATACATAACAACGTGTACGTCACGAAATGATACAGTAAATAACGAAAGAGAGAGATAAGGATGAAGGTTCTTTTTTTTTTTTATTTACGGGTGTCTATCAAGCACTGCTTCGGGGCGATTTGCATCATATTGGATTTCCTTTGCAAATGCATTTCTCTCTTTACTTGGGAGTTCATTATATTTGGCGTTGACGTGTTTCGGTCTCCGACGCTACAATAAATGTAAAAAAAGAAGAGGAACAAAGAAAACCCGAAACGATCAATACCACAACATACGGAGATGGAGGATTGTTCGTGTGTGAATGCAATACTGTCTATATCTCATTCCACACACTTCAATTACACGTAAAGAGGTAAACATAAAGAAGGAAGAAGTTTAGCCAAATGCAAGGAAAAAAAATAAATAGAAGCACGCGGGAAGTAAACATTAAATTCAATCTTTGTACGTAAAACAAATTGAATTTCCTTTTGTAAACATATCATGTTTTAGTATCGATATGAAGTGCATTTCCTAATATTTGATTTATAACGATAGAAGATAATGAAAATAATGAGAAACAAAATTTAGTTGCCGAAACAACTTTCGAATATCGACAAAATAGAAAAAAAAAACATAAAACTTAAACTTTATAGAATAAATATGTTAGAATATATTTTCATCACAGAAAGACGGACAAAAAAACAATAGACGATTTTTCGATCTCTAATGTTTTATCTGTGGATCGATACCAAAATATATGGAAATTTCCTGTAAAAATCATTAACCTGTTTGTAAAATTTCAGCTAACTTGAGTATGTGGGTTTTGCATTAATTACTGCACGTTCAAGATCTCGCATTTTGGCAGTTTTTTTGGTCCCTAGCTCTTTATGTATTGATTCGATAGCAAAAAATTGCATAATTGATAGAATTCTACTGTTGTACAACCTACAACTGCTTCTAAAATTTCAGCTATCTAGAGCATTAAGTTTTTCAATTACCGTGATTACACATGAACGGCCATGCTAATTATTTTGTCCTAATTCTTTTTAGTCTCCGATCCAAATTAAGGGGTGTTAAAAATTTTAGACCAGCTCTGTAATACCCTGAGATAGGATATTTATATATAGGATATATACATATAAGATTCTTATGTAGGATGTATATTATAATGTGGATTAACAAAAATATATTTTTTTAACGTATTAATAATTATTGATACCATCTGTAAATATCAAAAATCTGTAATTATTTGTAAATATATAAAAGATATTTTTTTTAAGAATTTTTCGAAAAAGAACTGCAAGAACAAAAAAAAGAGAAAAATATTTAAAACTTCAGTTCGAAATCTCATTGGATCAATCGTTTTTAGCCAACTCGGATATTCTGGACAGGATTTTTGTTGCACAATCTTGAAATATTTACTCAACATCCGCTTTTGTTTCGCATCGCGGAACATCGATATTTCGGAACTCGTACAGATACAAACAAAATCCTGAATATTTGAGTAACACAAAGTTGATCTCAGCAGCTCTAAATAGAACGATCAGCAGAAAAGTAAAAGAAATAAAAGTCAAGGGAAATGGAAATTTTAATTTTAAAAAAAATCACAAATAAAGGTTATTTTAATATATATTCACTATTGAACATGAAAAAAAGCACCACCTAACCTAAAAAAATAAAATACTGAAATGTTGAAATCATAATGTAGGTTTCGAGAGCTGCCAATGGCTCTCTTTATCAAATGCATACACCTACGCAGGTGCTCACTAAGCACGGTAGTGTGAAGACCGTAAAAATTGACTGTGTACAACGATCCTAATAAATCAATGCTAGCAAGTGAATATAATTTTGTGCCAAAGCAAAAATTTAAGGGCGACACATAATACTATAAAAATTTAAAAATAATAATAAAAAAGGAAGTACAATAATAAAAGGAAAGTAATAATAAAAAAGTTAGGAAAAAATAAAAAATTAAGAAAAAATACAAAAAAAAGTTAGGAAAAAACTAAAAAAGAAGTTAGAAAACAATAAAAACAAAAAAAAATCCACGAGGACTTTCAGAAAAAAAAAGATTAAGAGAAGAAAAAAAGAAAAACAGTAGATACACGGATTCGAACCGACAATATTCAGCATATAAGTCCGAGACTTGAGCGATCACGCTATAGCTGAAAGTGAAATGAGATGGTTGCATTTCTGACATTTAAGCTTATAGCGGAAATCCAATGAAAACAATATCAAATTTCTTGAACATGGATGAATGTTGCCCCTGAAAATACCCTATTCCTACAGTGTTTGGACCTCTGAACACGATGGTGAAATCCGTTTGTCGATCTGACCTTCCGTTCGGGAGTTGTTAGGGTTATTAGACACGGGCGGACAGGACAAAGGCAATAGCTACCGATTTTGGTCGCTAAAAAATAACGATTGTCGTAAAATTAAAAACGTTTATGCAAACCTTAAAAACTCTTTTACTGTCAGCATAGGGCAATGAAAAAAAACAGTAATAAGCTGATACTTATTTAATACACTGTAATATTAGACATTTTGAAAGCAATGGCGTGGATTGATCATTGATGTGCATCTCTTATTCAGACATTTCTAGATTGAAGAGCTAGTAGCGAAATTTGTATTTTATTTAAGTAATACACGTGACTGAATTTTGAACCTTGGGGGAATGGCTTAGGAAATCCACTTGTCTATCTCTCTGTTTGAAGAATAGAATACAATGTGGAACAGTACAGAAGTTTTAATCACCTGATCCACAGAACACATCCTGCGATTAAGGATAATTACGAAGTCGTAGGGTTTTCTTAATTTAAAATTTCTTTGTCCCGTGAATCATCTTAATAGAAAATGGATTCACAGGAGGAAATACGTATCAACTCCCGTTTTCACAATAAACAGTACACAAAAAAATATTAGGCCTACTTAAAAAATATTCTTATATATTTTTTATTTTTGTATTTATATTTAATATTATATTGAAATTACTGCTTTGTTTCAACTATTTTCATATATCATATCTTGCGGTGTTGGAAAGTTCGCACGCCAACTTTTCTTTTCTTTTTTAACTAAATTACTAGAAAAAAGTCTCTCTTAAGATCATTTATTTCCACCCAAATAACTTATGAACAGATGAATGAACCCTCTTGAAACTTGACAAGAATATTTGCTGAGAAGAGATTTGTTTGATTTATTTCTATTTTTTTGAGTGCCTTGAAAACAATGAGTGTAAGTCCAGTTAAAAAAGTTGAATCCGTATTAATTTCCGGATATAAATGCCTTATTTAATCGTATTTTAGTGTTTTTTAAATAAGTTTCGAAATAGATTTTCTTATTTTGTGAAACGTTGTTGAGATTTCATTCAATAATAAGAATGCCCGCCAGAGTTAAGCTTTTCTGCATCGCACGCCTCTGTAACCAACGACAAATGATAAGAAAGTCAATCATTATTTCAAAACATCCAAAGCATATTCATCTTTTTCCTCCTATTAAATATTGAAAATACTGTTCTTAGTGTTAGCATTTTTTTATATGCTTTATTAAATTTTGTATCTATATCCAGCAATCGTTCTCAAAGAAAAGCATCGAAATTATAAACACTCGAAATATTTAACATACGTACACTTTATTATATTGTAAATATTCATTACATGATATAGATAAATAGCTATCTTCTTTGTGAGCTCATGAATCTACGAATATTTTACACCTCCCTCTATTTGTGAACCAATAAACTGATCTTCTCGAAATGTAACAAGTATGTTTATGGTCAAAAGACTATCTCACTTAGAAGTGCATTGAAAGGGCCAAGTGGCGGTCTATCTCACCCACCCATCAAAATTTCAAAAAGTAAAGAATTAACCCAATTAAGATGGCCGGTAGAGGGGATCTTCGCCACTCCCTCCCCAGAAATAGTCAATATGAAAGCAAAACAAAAAAGTGGCTGGTAGATTTCCTAACTTCTGTATATCCTTCTGTTCTTTACAAAATTTCCATTTCTACAACCGAATTCTGTTAGCGAAATAAAAGCGTGATATGAATGGACTGAGGTTTTCACACTGAGGCTGTGATTGGTCAGTGAGGAAACAAAAAGGATGTCAACTAGTGCTTTCAAAATTTGGGATCTTTCAAGAGAAGAAGCTTAAAGTTCTCTTAACAATTTCTTCTTTTTATTCCAGTACATTTTGTATCTTTCCGATCAATCTAATCAAACTGAGGTTAATACTAGTGAGATTTTAAAAGAAGTTTGAAAAATACGAACATTAGATCGCCTCATGTCCTTAAATGTGCAAACTAAATTTCAAGACGATCCCGTAACAGTTTAAAACTTACAGAACTTGCTAACTTATGTAGCCTAAAAAAGAAATATTAATACAGACTTATTTTAAGCAAATGAAGGGATCTTAACATTTAAGCCTCAAAGAAAATTCGGATTAATATCAGTTCCAACATAATCTCTCTAAAAAAGTGTAGGACCTTTCCGGACAAAAAAAAATAATGTTCGATGTACAAAATAAGAACTGAATCTTCCGCATTGATACAAAATAAACAAAAACATAAGAAATACAAAAAAAGAAAGCAACAAGGAACTCAGAAGAGCCTTTTTTTCCAGTGTAGAAGCTTTGTTTCAATTCCAGTCTTCCATCAACAAGTGACCTCAAGCAGAAGCAGAGTCAATAAAAATATACTTGTAAATATTAGGAACTATATGTTATTCCATTTCTTTATTCAGACGAGTTACTTAAATGACGTCGCATATCCTTCCGCCTTTTAACTTTTCACTTTTCTGTCCTGTTCTGTGATTGGTGAAACCCATTTCGAACTTCGTTACGTAATCGAAACTAAGGAAAAGGGAAATTTACATTCACTGATTGATACAAAAGACAAACAGAATATTTAGGTCATCTTAAGTCCACAGATAAAAGATCTGTTATAATACTCTGAATTGGGACTATTTTGTTTGGGGAATGATTATATACAGTTGGAAACTCCTGCATTTCCTTTGTAAAGCGAAATATAGTATTATTTTGGATTAGAAAAAAAAAAAGGCTAACTTTAAAATGTTTCTTAGGCATTTCTTTTAGGCAAGAATGGAAGAGAAGTCAGCTCTGGCTAAAAAGAAAAGAAAGAAAAATAATAATTGTTCATTGACCAAAAGAATGGAGAAGAAATCCGTTGGTGAGAAGAAGAAGAAGAAGCCGATAATTGAGACGAAAGAAAAGGTAAACAGTTCAGAGATCAACTGAAGAAAAAGTTATTGCAGGAAAACTACCTACAATTTTTATTTATTTATTTATTTATTTATTTATTTATTTATTTATTTATTTATTTATGTTAGTAGCTGTACTCGGCATGCGTTGCAATGCCACTTAAAGAAAGAAAGTGTTTGTGTTTAATTAGGGATGGACGGGACCCGATATTTCGGGAAAATTTCGGGAAAATTATAATCCCGTTTATCGGGCGGGATTTGCTTTACTTCGGGATTTCTTCGGGACGGGATTTCGCGATTTATTTAAATTCAACAAAAGGCTTAATAATGCTGGGATTATTAATCCTGGCAACTGAAGACTACAATAAATCATTGAGAAATACTCTGGACTATTTATTTTCCTTCTACCTCCCAATATTACATCAACAACAAAGTGTTTTCGTCATGGCGTTAGCGATCGACATGGTAAAGATGAAGATACATGGTAAAAAGTTTTGCAATAAAAAGTATAAAATGTTTTTGTTTGTTATTATTATTGTCATCCATATCAAGTTTCAAAACCCGAACAACTACTTCCCATTTACTGAAGGAAGGACAATCCCGTCCTGATCCCGTCCCGATTTTTAGGAGGGAAAAAAAAATCCCATCCCGTCCCGACCTAAAAATCCAATCCCGTCCATCCCTAGTTTTAATTCTGTTTATTGAATGCTTTTGGATACACAATATTTTTTGTTTTTCCGTCTGGTGCATACACGAATAAATCAGAAGATTTTCCGACGCGTGAGCAGGCCACATACAGCTGTCCATGTGTGAAGCATGGATTTAGTCCATACACTTTGACATGGATTATCCCTGTGCTTTGTTGATGGTCATTGCAAATGCGAGTCGCAACGGAAACTGCAAACGTTGAAACCGGAAATACACTCATTTATTGAAACGCCTCGCGCACCAGATATTGTAAAATGGTTCTACTAATTCAGAAACCTTCGCGGGCATGCGCACAACAACTCACCAAAGTTTCATCGCAATCTGATGAATGGTATAGAAACGCTTACGGGACAAACAAAGAAACATTCATTTTTATATATTAAAATTTAATTTATTTTTAGCGATCTTGTAAAGAGGAGGTATTAAGAGTTACCGGTCTAAGCGTATAATACCCTCTAGAATCTAAACCCGGACTTAGCGCCCGTTAGTCATACGTTTCTCTTGACTCTGCACGGTTGGATATTTAAGGCGAAAACCTAATTCTGATCCAAGTCAATTTTAGATAACCACTGATCGGTCGAAAATAAGAGTCATTGAACAAAATTGAGATCTATCTGTACAGAATGCATTACGCTGAAAACGAATATAATATTCTGGACCCAATGTAGTCATTTCAGAATTATTGTAAGTATTATCTCGTATAAATGAATGTAATAAAAGTTTCATTTCCTTACTCAGAGTCACCCGGATGATGCAGAAATGGAGTGTAGAATAGTAATTGAACTCAATGCGGTCATCGCTTGAATTGTATCGATCCGTGACTTACAACTGCTTCAATAAATAAGTTTTGAGTGACAATCAGTAGTAGTGTTACTTTTTAAAATACAATCATTTGATAAAATTGCAAAATATATGGGATCGCCTGGTTTTGTGTTTAGTACTGAACTGTGAATTGATTTGTTTTCTCTCCGAAGCAAACTAGAGGCTTTAGAAATGTTAAACCAAAACTGCTATTTGTTATTAGAGGATGTAAAAAGAACAACAGAATGAAGGCCGTGAAGTGAACCCTTGTAGAAAACCATTCGGATTAACTCGTTCTTCAGACTTTAAAAACGAGTTTTGCAGAGAACTCGAAAATAGTCCGAAAGTTTCATGTTTTAACTTTTAGTGTGTTTTTGGAAGTAGTTCACATTTATTCCCATCGCCGCAATACATTAAAAAAGTCTCATCTCGATATGACTCTTCTTCTTAACAGCAGAGAAAGAGAAGGAGGTCACGAGGAAGTTCATCTTTATCCAGACCAAGCTGGCGGCCTCGCAAACTGCAATTTTGTTTAACATTATCTGTCAGAAGGTGGTTTTAGTACTCAGTGGTTGCCTCGTCAAAATATCTTCCAACAGCCCATATATACAGATATGCTGTGAAAGGAAGCAAAAGCGGTTCTCAAAGACAAGATCATCCAGTTCCACAAGAAAAAAGAAATGTTTGCGTCGCAAATATTGTGGTGAATGTTTGCGGCCACTGGTTCGTGAAATAAGGTGATAGACTACTTAAACTGAATAAGATCTGGCAAGAACTCAACTCTCTAACTAACTCTCTGACTGTTTATTCGTATGCTGCAGGGGTTTAAATTGACTATTTACAAGGGTTGTGATTGGTTGGC